>CM038222.1:152642529-153079633 GCA_021442155.1 Cymbidium sinense
ATTAATAATGATTAAAATATTAAAACTAATAAAAAATAATAATAATAACTAAATAAATAAACTAAATAACTAATAACTAATAAAACTAATAAATTATTAATAACTAAATAACTAACTAATAATAACTAAACTAATAATAAAAAATAAAATAATAACTAAAACTAATAATAATAATAACTAATAACTAATAACAAAATAATAAACTAATAACTAACTAATAACTAACTAATAACTAATAAAAACTAAACTAAACTAACTAAATAATAAGTAAAAATAAACTAATAACTAATAATAAAACTAAACAACTAATAATAATAAATTAAATAACTAAACTAATAACTAACTAGTAAAACTAAATTAATAAAAAAAACTAATAAAATAAATAACTAACTAACTAATAAAACTAAAACTAATAAACAATAAAAACTAATAACTTAATAAAAGCTAATAACTAAATAAAACTAATATCTAACTAAACTAATAATTAATAAAAACTAATAATTATTAATAAAAACTAAAAAACTAAGTAAACTAAAACTAATAATAACTAAAAAACTAAAACAAATAAATAATAATAATAACAAAACTAATAAATTAATAATAAAATAACTAATTACTAAACTAAATAAAACTAACTAAACTAAAGTTAAACTAAAACCTAAATAACTAATAAAACTAATAAACTAAACTAACTAATAACTAATAAACTAACTAACTAAAACAAATAATTAAAATAATAAACTAAAATGAACTAATAATAATAATAATAACTAATAACTAAAAAAGCTAACTAATAAACTAAAAAAAAAAACTAAAACTAACCAATGACTAATAACTAATAACTAAAAATCTAATAATAATAATAATAAACTAATAATTAAAAACTAATAAATAACTAACTAAACTAACTAAATTAATAAGTAATAAACTAATAATAAATAAATTACTAATAATAACTTAATAAATACTAATTGATAATAACTAAATAACTAAGTAAAAAATAAAAATTAATAACTAATAAAATAAACTAAATAATTAATAATAAACTAAACTAATAAAACTAATAAATTAAATAATAAACCTAACTAAAACTAATAAAGTAAAAATTAATAAAACTAAATAATAATAAACTAAAAAACTAAAACTAAGAACTAATAACTAATAACTAATAAAAACTAATAATAATTACAAAACTAAACTTAAATCCTAATAAACTAATTAACTAATAATAACTAATAATAACTAATAACTAATAACTAAAACTAATAATAATAATAACTAATAAAACTAAATAAAAACTAATAACTAATAATTATAAAACTAATAATCACTAACTAATAACTAAAAAGCTAAATAATAATAAAGAAAAAATAATAAAACTAATAATAACTAAAAACCTAATAAACTTATAACTAATATAACTAACTAAAAATAATAACTAAGCTAAAACAAATAATAATAATAATAATAATAATTGCTAATAATAACTAATAACTGATAACTAATAACCTAACTAACTATTAAAACTAAGCTAATAACTAATAAAGTAACTAAAACTAATAAACTAATAAAACCTAATAATAATAACTAAACTAAAGTAAAAACTAATAAATAACTAAATAATAAAACTAAAACATAATAATAATAAATTGAAAATAATTAAACTAATAACTAAATAATAAAATAAACTAATAACTAATAATAATAACTAATTAATAACTAAAACTATTAACTAAATAATAACTAAACTAAAAAAATAATAAAACTAAATAATAATACTAATAAACTAAAACTAATAACCTAATAAACTAATAATAATAACTAAAATAAACTAATAAATTAATAACTAAGTAATAATAACTAATAATAATAAATAGACCTAATAACTAAAATAATAATAAATAATAAATAACTAATAACTAATAATAACTAAAACCTAATAACTACACTAATAAATAATTAATTAATAAAAATAAATAAATAATAATAAATAATAATTAAACTAAATCTAACTAAAAAATAAACTAATAATTAAAAAAGAACTAAAACTAAAAGTAATAATAGTAATAATGAATAATAACTAAAATAACTAAATAATAATAATAACTAATAATAATAATAACTAACTAAATAATAAAACTAATAATAATAATAAACTAATAACTAAAACTAATAACAAAAACTAAATAACTAATAAGTAATAAAATTAAAAACTAATAAATAATAAAAACTTATAATAATAAAAGTAATAAAAATTAAGTTAATAAACTAATAAATAATAGCTAATAAAAATTAGTAATAAACTAATAACGAATAACTAACTAAACTAACTAACTAACTAATTATACTAAAAAACTAATAACTAATAATCTAAAAACTAATAATAAAATAAAAAACTAAACTAACTAATAATTAATAAAACTAATAAAACTAAAAACTAAAAATATTAACTAACTAATAATAACTAATAATAATAACTAACAAACCTAATAACTAATAAAACTAAAAACTAACTAATAACTAACTAATAACTAATTGAAAATAACTAATAATAAAACAAATAACTAAAAACTAGTAAAACTAACTAAAAACTATTAAAGTAAACTAATAGCTAGAAAATTAAATAACAAGTAAAAAACTAAACCTGATAAACTAATAATAAAACAAATATCTCTAAAATATAGTACATAAAACCTAATAACTAATAATAACTAATAATAAATAATTAAATAAATAACTAATAAAATAAATAAACTAAGCTAACTAAATAAAACTACTAAAATTAAACATAATAACTAATAAAAACTAACTAACTAAACTAAATAACTAATAACTACAACTAATAATAAAATCTAAAACTAAACTAAAAACTAAATAAAACTAACTAAACTAACTAACTAAACTAATAAAACTAATAAAACTAACTAACTAATAAAAATTAATAAAACCTAATAACCTAAAAAATTAACTAAGCTAACTAAAAAAACTAAATCCTAATAATTAAACTAAAATAACTAATAAAACTAAAACCTAATAATTAATAACTAAATTAATAATTAACTAACTAACTAATTAACTAACTAATAACTAAATAAAACTAATAAAACAACTAATAAACTATTAATAAAATTAATTAACCAAAAAAACTAAACTAAAATAAAAACTAACTAAAACTAACTAATAATAAACTAATAACTACAAACTAATAAACTAATAACTAAAAAAAACTAACTAAATAACTAAAAAAATAAAACTAAACTAATAATAAACAAACTAAACTAATAACTATCTAATAAACTAATAATTAATAAAAACTAATAACTAAACTTAATAACTAATAATAATAACTAAACTAATAATAACTAATAACTAATAATAATTAAAACCCTAAAAACTAACTAGCTAAAAACTAATAATAAAACTAATAAAACTAATAAACTAATAATAAATAATAAAATAACTAAACTAATAACTAAATAAGAAATAAATAAACTAATATAAACTAACTATCTAATAAAAAACTAATAAAAACTCATAAAAGTAATAATAAATAACTAAACTAATAACTAACTAATAAAAATAATAATAACTAATAATAACTAATAATTAATAACTAAATAATAATAATAACTAATAATAACTAAAACTAATAATGATAATAATAACAACTAATAAAACTAAATAATAACTAATAACTAATAATTATAACCTAAATAATAACTAATAAACTAAATAATAATAAAATAATAAATAATAAAACTAAAAAAACTAATAATTACTAAAACCCAATAAACTTATAACTAATATAACTGATTAAACCTAATAACTAACTCAAAATAATAACTAAACTAAAACTAATAATAACTAATAACTATTAACCTAACTAACTAATAAAACTAAAAACTAATAAAACTAAACTAATTACTAATAAATAACTAAAACTAATAAACTAATAAAACCTAATAATAATAATAACTAAACTAAACTAAAAACTAATCAAACTAAAATAATAAATAACTAAATAATAAAACTAAAACATAATAATAATAAACTAAAAATAACTAAATAATAAAAATAAACAAATAACTAATAATAATAACTAACTAATAACTAAAAACAATTAACTAAACTAAAAAAAAACTAAATAATAATACTAATAAACTTAAACTAATAACCTAATAAACTAATAATAATAAGTAATAAAGTAATAAACTAATAACTAATAATAATAAATAAACCTAATAACTAAACTAATAATAAATTATAATAACTAATAATTAATAATAACTAAATCCTAATAACTTGACTAATAACTAAATAATGAATAAAAACTAACTAATAATAATATTTAATAATTAAACTAAAACTAACTAATAAAATAAACTAATAACTAAAAAAAACTAAAACTAATAATAATAATAATAATAATAATAATAATAATAATAATAATAATAATAACTAATAACTAATAATAAATAAAATAACTAACTAATAATAATAATAATAACTAAAACTAATAATAACTAATAACTAAAGCTAATAATAATAGTAAACTAATAACTAAAACTAATAATAATAAACTAATAACTAAAACTAATAATAATAAAAAAAAACTAATAACTAATAAACTAATAAAACTAAAAATTAATAACTAAGAAAATAAAAACTAATAAATATTAAAAAATAATAATAATAAAACTAATAACTAATAATAAACTAAAAACTAAAATAATAACTAATAATAACAAACTACTAAAAAACTAATAACTAATAAACTAAAAATTAATAATAAAATAAAAAACTAAACTAACTAATAACTAATAAAACTAATAACTAAAACTATTAACTAACTTATAATAACTAATAATAATAAACTAATAATAATATTCACCAATAAACCTAATAACTAATAAAATCAAAAACTAATTAAAAATTAACTAATAACTAATTAAAAATAACTAATAACTAATAATAAAACTAATAACTAATAATAAAACTAATAACTAAAAACTAATAAAACTAACTAAAAAGTAATAATGTAAACTAATAAGTAAATACTAAAATAATAATAAACTAACGATAACTAATAATAAACTAAAACACTAAAACATAATACATAAAATAATACTAATAACTAATAATAAAAAATAAATAATAATAATAATAAACTAAAACTAATAACTAACTAAACTAACTAAATAAAACTAATAAAACTAAAGGCGATAACTAATAAAACTAATAACTAAATGATATAATAATAAAACTAATAATAAAAACTAAAACTAAACTAAAAACTAAACTAAACTAATAAACTAACTAACTAAACTAATAAAACTAATACAAAAACTAAACTAAACTAATGAAACTAACAACTAACTAATAAAAACTAATAAAATTGAATAACCTAAAAAACTAACTAAACTAACTAAAAAATTAAAACCTAATAACTAAGCTAAACGAACTAATAAAACTAAAACCTAACAAATAACTAAACCAATAATAAACTAACTAACTAATTAATAACTAAGTAAAACTAATAAACATAACTAAAAACTAATAACTAACTATTAATAAAACTAAACTAAACTAATAATTAAAATTAATAACTAACTAAAACTAACTAAAACTAAAACTAACTAATAATAAACTAATAAAACTAAACCTAACTAATAATAATAAACTAATAAAACTAAAACTAAAAAAATTAATAACTAAAATAATAATAATAACTAAACTAATAACTAAAACCTAATAAACTAATAACTAATAGAAACTAAATAAATAAAAAAATAAGTAAAACTAATAACTAAAAAACTAAATAAATTAAATAAACAAGTAAAAAACTAAATAACTAAAAAATAAAACTAAACTAATAAACTAAACTAATAATAAACTAACTAAACTAATAACTAACTAATAAACTAATAAACTAATAACTAATAATAACTAATAACTAAACCTAATAACTAATAATAATAACTAAACTAATAATAATAATAAATAATAACTAAAAAACCTAAAACCTAATTAACTAGCTAAAAACTAATAATAAAACTAATAAAATTAATAAACTAAAAATAAATAATAACATAACTTGACTAATAACTAAATAAAAAAATAAATAAACTAATAATAAACTAACAAAGAAATAATTAATAAAAACTAATAAAACTAATAATAAATCACTAAACTAATAACTAAACCTAATAACTAATTAATAAATGGCTAAATAACTAAACTAATAATAATTAAATAGTAACTAAACTAATAACTAATAATAACTAATAAAATAACTAATAATAACTAACAAATAACTAATAAAATAGTAATAAACTAATAATTAATAAATAATAATAAAGAATAATAAAACTAATAAGAATAATTAAATAAAAAAACTAAAAAACTAAAATAAAACTAATAATAACTAAAACTAACTAATAAACAACAAAACTAATAACTAAATAAAAACTAACTAATAATTAAATAATAATAAATAAATAAATAACTAATAAAATTAACTATAACTAATAACTAATAACAAAACTAAATAACTAAATAAATAACTAATAACTAATTATAACTAATAAACTAATTAATAATAACTGAAACTAATAAACTAATAATTAACAAACTAAATAATAATAATAACTAAACTAACTAAACTAATAAAATAATAGAATACTAATAACTAAAACTAATAAAATAATAACTAATAATAAATAATAATAAAATAATTAAACAAACTAAACTAATAACTAATAACTATAATAACTATAATAAATAATAAATAAACTAATAAACAAAATAACTAATAAATTAATAATAAATAATAACTAATAACTAAACTAAACTAACCCTAAACTAATAACTAATTAAAACTAATAATAAAATAAATTAAATAATAAAACTAAACCTAATAAAATAATAAATAATAACTAAAATAGTAAAATAATAATAATAACTAATAATAATACTAATAATTAACTAAAATAATAATAATAATAATAATAATAATTAATAATTAATAAACTAATAAACTAATAACTGATAAATAACTAATAAATGAACTAACTAATAAATAATAACTAATAATAATTAATAATAATAAACTAAATAACTAAAACTAATAAAACTAAATAAACTAACTAACTAAAATAATTAATAACTAAACCTAATAACTAACTAAAAACTAAATAACTAATAACTAATAATAACTAATTAAAACTAATAAACTAATAACTAACTAGTAATAATAAACTAATAAACTAAAAACCTAATAACTAAATAACTAACTAAACTAATAACTAACTAATAATAATAATAACTAAACTAAAAACTAATAATAAACTAATAACTAATAATAAATAACTAAACTAAATAATAACTAAATAAACTAACTAATAAAAACTAAATCAACTAATAACTAATAAAACTAATAAAAACCTAAACTAATAACTAATAATGAAAACTAATAATAATAATAAGAAACTAAATAAACTAATAAACTAACAAACTAATAAAATAAACTAAACTAATAAAATAATAAATAATAACTAAACTAAATAACTAATAACTAAAAAAATAATAACTAATAATAAAATAATAACTAATAATAACTAATAACTAAAAAACTAAAATAATAAAACTAACTAACTAATAATTAATAACTAAACTAATAACTAATAACTAAAACTAATAATAACTAATAACTAATAACTAAAACTAAAACTAATAACTAATAACTAATAAATTAATAAATAAAAATAAATTAAACTAAATAACTAATAACTAACTAAACTAACTACTAATAATAACTGACTAATAATAAAACTAACTAATAATAACTAAATAATAATAACTAATAATAACTAATAACTAATAACTAATAAACTATAATTAATAATAATAACTAATAACTAACTAATAAAACCTAACATAAACAAATAACTAATAACTAACTAATAATAAAAACATAAAGTAGTAACTAATAATAACTAACTAATAATAACTAAATAAATAACTAATAAAAACCTAAAAACTAAACTAATAATATCTAACTAAACCTAAAACTAATAACTAATAACTAATCATAATTAATAAAATAAAACTAATAAAACTAAACTAACAGATAAACCTAAAACTAACAAACTAAATAATAGTAAAACTAAGAAACTAATACTAATAATAAAAATAATAACTAACTAAAGTAAAACTAATAAACTAATCTAACTAATAACTAACTAAATAAACTAAGTAATAATAACTAAAAACCTAATAAGTACAATAACCTAACTAATAATTAATAATATTAAACTAATAATAACTAACTAAACTATTAACCAATAAAACTAATAATTAAAAAATAATAATAACTATAAATTAATAAACTAGTAATAACTAAACTAATAATTAACTAATAACTAATAATAAAACTAATAAACTACTATATAATTAGTAATAATAAAATAATTAATAAACTAATAACTAACTAAATAATTAACAACTAACTAATAACTAACAAAACTTAAAAAACTAAAAATAATTATCTAAAGAAAATTTAATAATAACTAATAAAACTAAAAAAACTAAACTAACTAATAACTGATAACTAATAATAATTAACTAACTAATAACTAAAAAACTTAATAACTAAACTAAAAAGTAGAAAACTAAAACTAACTAATAAAAAATTAATAAACTAAACTTATAACTAAATAATAATAACTAATAAAACTAAATAATTAACTTACTATTAAAAAAACTAACTAATAATAAATAACTAAATAAAATAATAATAAAAACCTAATTAACTAAGCTAACAAAAATAACTAAATATAAAAAACTAATAACTAAGTAAAACCTAATAACTAATAACTAAAACTAATAAAAGCTAATTAAATAAATAATAATTAAACTAATTAATAAAACTAATAATAAAAATAATAACTAAACCTAATAATAAAACTAATAATAAATAACTAATAAAATAAAATAACTAAATAATAAAACCTAATAAACTAATAAAAACTAACTAAAAATTAAACCTAATAACTAAACTAAATATTAACTAACTAATAAACCTAATAATAAATAATAAGAAACTAATAAAACCAAATAATAAATAACTAAAACTAATAACTAATAATAACTAATAAATAAATAACCTAACTAAAACTAACTAACTAATAATAACTAATAAACCTAATAAAACTAATAAAAAACCTAATAACTGATAATAATAAAACAAATAATAACTAAACTAATAAATAACCATAAAAACTAAAACAACTAAGAAAAACTAATAACTAAACTAAATAACTAATAAAACAAACTAAAACTAATAATATTAACTAAGTAATAAAACTAAACTTACTAAAATAAACTAATAAACTAATAACTAATAACTAAATAACTAAAGAAAAAACTAATAACTAAAATAATAATAATAAAACTAATAAAAACCTAAAAACTAACTAACTTATAATAAACCTAATTACTAATAATAAAAAACTAACTAATAACTACAAAACCAATAATAATAATAATAAACTAAAAAACTAACTAACTAAAAAACTAAATTAATAATAACTAATAATAAAACCTAATAAACTAAATAATGACTAAAACTAATAACTAATAATAACTAATAATAATTAATGAACTAATAACTAACTAAAATAACTAATAATAATAAGTAACTAATAACTAATAAAACTAAATAACTAATAAAAAAACTAACTAAAACTAAACACTAAACTAGTAAACTAACTAATAAACTAATAAATAACTAAAAACTAATAATAAATTAAAATAACTAATAATAAAACTAAAACTAAATTAAATAACTAAATAATAAACTAATAACTAATAACTAACTAATATATAATAATAAAAAATAATAACATAATAATAACTAACTAATAAAACTAAAATAACTAACTAATAACTAACTAATAACTAAATAATAAAACTAAACTAAACTGATAACTAATAAATAATAACTAAAACAAATAACTAAACTAATAACTAATAACAATAATAATAATAAAACTAATAATAAACCTAATAAAAACTAATAAAACAAAATAACTAATAATAAACTAATAATAATGACTAACTAATAATTAACTGAATAACTAATACAAACTAATAATAATAAACCAAAAAAACTAATAAACTAAGCAAAATAAATAAACTAAACTAACTATAATAATTAAAAAATTAACTAAAACTAATAAACTAAAACTTAATAAACTAAAAATAACTAATAACTAATAACAAAACCTAATAACTAATAACTAAAAATAAAACTAATAAACTAATAAAACTAAACAAATAACTAATAATAACTAATTAACTAATAATAATAAATAATTATTATTAATAATAATAACTAAATAAATAACTAATAACTAACTAAAATAATAACTAACTAACAAACTAATAAAACTAATAACTATTAACTGACTAAAACTAATAACTAACTAATAATAAACCTAATAAACTAAATTAATACTTAAAATTAACAATAATAAATAAATAAATAACTAATAAACTAAACTAACTAATAAAAAATAATAAAGCTAAAAATAATAAACTAATAACTAAGAACTAATAACTAAAAACTAAATAACTAATAAAACTAATAAACTAATAAACTAAAAAACTAAACTAACTAAAAACTAATAATAACTAAACCAATAAACTAATAATCTAAATAATAATAATAATAATTAATAACTAACTAAAACTAATAAGAATTAAATAACTAAAAAGTAAACTAATAGCAAATAACTAAATAACTAAACCAATAAACTAATAACTAAACTAATAATAATAATAATAAACTAAAAACTAATAACTAATAAAACTAATAGACTAAAACTAACTAAACTAATAATTAATAAAATAACTAAATTAACTAATAAAAACTAATAAAATAACTAATAACTAATAAATTAATAACTAACTAAAACTAAAAACTAAATAATAACTAACTAAAAACTAACCTAAAACTAAATAACTAATAAAAAAACTAAATAACTAACTAATAACTAAAACTAATAAACTAAATATATAACTAACTAATAATAACTAATAATAAACTAAATAAAAACAAACTAATAATAATAAGAAGTAAGCTAATAACTAACTAAATAACTAACTAATAATAACTAAATAACTAACTAATAAAATTAACTAGAATAAAAACTAATAAAACTAATAATATAAACTAATAACTAATAACTAAACCTAACTAATAACTAAATAACTAATAATAAAACTAAACCTAATAACTAAAACTAATAAAACTAATAAAATTAACTAATAAATAAAAACTAAAACTAATAATAATAATAATAACTAACTAACTAACTAACTAATAAAAAAATAAAAAAAAACTAAACTAAGTAATTAAAATAATAATAAAACTAACTAATTAATAAACTAATAACTAATAAATAAACTAACTAAACTAATAATTAATTATTAATAATAATAACTAACTAAACTAATAAACCAAAAAACTAACAAAACATATAAACTGATAATAAAAATAACTAACTAATAATAATAAAAACTAAATAAAGAACTAAATAAAAACTAATAATAAACTAAATAACTAACAATAGCTAACAAAACTAACTAACTAAAACTAATAAAATAATAAACTAAAACTAAATAAACTAAAAACTAATAAACTAATAATCTAATAAAATAATAACTAACTAACAACTAATAAACTAATAAGTAATAAAAACTAACTAACTAAAAACTAAATAACTAACTAATAACTAATAAATTAATAAACTAATAACTAAACTAAAAAACTAATAATTAAATTAATAACTAATAAAAACTAAACCTAATAACTAATAAAATAATAAACTAACTAATAACTAAAACTAACTAACTAATAACTAATAATAAACTAAACTAACTAACTAATAAATAAATTGAAACTAATAACTAATTAACCTAATAATAACTAAATAAACTAATAAATAATAACTAAATAGCTAATAATAACTAAACTAATAACAAATAAAACTAAACTAATAAATAACAAACTAATAACTAATAACTAAAACTAATAAAAACTATAAAACTTAAAAACTAAAACTAACTAACTAATAATAACTAATAAAAACTAATAACTAATAACTAAAACTAAAACAAAAACTAACTAAAAACTAACTAAAACTAAAATAAAATGAATAACTAATAATAACTAATAAAACTGACTAATAAACTAAACTAACTATTAACTAAAACTAAAACCTAATAAAACTAATAACTAACTAACTAATAACTAATATTAATAACTGACTAAAACTAACTAATAAAACTAAACTAATAACTAATAATAACTAAATTAAAAACTAAACTAATAACTAATAACTAATAATAATAACTGAATTAAAAATTAAATTAAATAACTAAATAAATATTAATAAATAACTAATAAACTAATAACTAACTAACTAATAACTAATAAATAACTAACTAATAATAATTAATAATAATAAAACTAACTAATAACTAACTAATAAAATCTAACTAAACTAAATAATTAATAACTAATAATAAATAACTAAACTAAACAATAAGTAAACTAATAACCTAAAATAATAACTAAAACTAACTAACAACTAATAACTAACTAACAAACTAACTAATAATAAAATAAGTAAAACTAACTAACTAAACTAATTAAACTAACTAAAAACTAATAACTAACTAAAACTAATAAAATAAAAACTAAATAATAAAACTAACTAACTAATAATTGAACCCAATAAAACTAATAAACTAATAACTAACTAATAAACTAATAATAATAAAAATAACTAACTAAAAATAATTAATAAATAACTAATTAAAATAATCACAAAATGAATAATAAATTAAAAAATAACTAATAAAACTAAACTAAAATTAACTAACTAATAAACTAATAAACTAACTAACTAATAAAACTAGCTAATAACTAATAATAAAAATAAAGCTAACTAAATGAACTAAAAATTATAATAACTAATAACTAACTAACTAATGATAATAAACTAATCACTAATAATAACTAAATTAAATTAATAACTAATCACTAATAAAACTAACTAATAACTAATAACTAATAACTAATAAAACCTAAATAACTAACAAAAACTAAACCTAAACTAATAAAACTAATAACTCAAAAACTAACTAGTAATAACTAAAAACTAAACTAAAAACTAATAAACTAAACCCTAAATAACTAATAAACTAAAACTAATAAACTAAATAACTAACTAATAACTAATTAAACTGAATAACTAAAACTTAATAAAATAATAACTAAAACTAATAACAAACTAAACTAATAACAAACTAAACTAATAACTAAACTAATAAAACTAACTAATAACTAAAACTAATAATAAAATTAATAACTAATCAAAACTAACTAAACTAATAACTAATAATAACTAACTAACTAATATAAATAATTAATAAAACTATTAATAATAAACTAATAAATTAAAAACTAAATAACGTAATAAAACTAAATAAACTAAACTAAAAAAATAACTAAACTAATAATTAATAAATAATAAAACTAATAACTAAAACTAAATAAAACTAACTAATAAATAACTAATAAACTAATACCTAAACTAACTAACTAAACTAAATAATAATAACTAAAAACTAAATAAATTAAAACTAATAATAATAATAACTAATAATAATTAATATATAAATAACTTAATATCTAATAAAAACTAATAATAAAACTAAACTAATAATAAAACTAAACTAATAACTAATAAACTAATAAGTAAGAAACTAATAACTAACTAATAACTAAGTAAAAAAACTAATAAAACTAATAATAACTAACAATAATAAAATTAAATAACTGTAATTAATAAACTAATAAACTAATAAACTAAAACTCAAACTAATAATAATAACTAAAAACTAAAAACTAAATAACTAATAATAAAACTAATAATAAATAATAACTAAAACTAATAACCTAATAATATTAATAACTAATTAATAATAACTAAATAACTAAATTAAACCTAATAAAAAACTAAAAAATAATAAAATTGAAACTAAATATTAATAAACTAACTAACTAGTAAATTAATAAACAAAGAAAAACTAAATAAACTAACTAAACTAATAAACTACCTAATAATACTTTATAAATAAAAGCTAATAATAAATAACTAAACTAATAAAAACTAACTAACTAATAACCAATAACTAATAACTAATAATAATAACTAAATAAATAACTAAACTAATAACTAACTAATAACTAAACTAATAAAACTAATAACTATTAATAATAAACTAATAATAACTAAACTAATAATAATAAATTAATAATACTAATAACTAATTAATTACTAAACCTAAACCTAAACCTAATAATAACTAAAACTAAAAACTAAAAACTATTAACTAAATTAATAATTAATAAAACTAAAACTAATAATAATAACTAATAATTAATAAAAACTAAATAAACTAACTAACTAAACTAATAACTAACTAATAACTAATAACTAGTAATAATTAACTAATAATAACTAACTAAACCTAATAACTAAATAACCAATAAAACTAAACTAATAATAAATAACTAACTAATAACTAATAATAATAAACTAAATAAACTAATAACTAATAACTAATAAAATTAATAACTAATTAAAAAACCTAACTAATAAACTAATAAATAATAATAAAACTAAACTAACTAACTAACTAATAAAACTAATAATAAACCTAATAAACTAATAACTAAACTAATAACTAATAAACTAAACTAAACTAATAACTAATAATAATAAACTAATAAACTAATAACTAATAATAATAACTAGACATAATAACTAAAACTAATAAAAACTAAATAATAACTAAACATAAACTAATAAAACTAATAACTAATAACAACCTAAACTAATAAACTAAGAAATTAAAAAAACTAATAAACTAATAACTAAATAATAATTAAACTAATAATAAATAATAATAATAATAATAATAATAATAATAATAACTAATAAAACTAAAACTAATTAACAAATAAATAACTAATAAATAAACTAAAACTAATAAACTAATAATAACTAAACTAATAACTAATAAACTAAACTAATAACCTAAAAAATAATAACTAAACTAACTAATAATAACTAAACTAATAACTAAATAATGACTAATAAACTAATAACCAAGTAAAAACAATAAAACTAATAATAAGTAATAACTGAAATTAACTAATAACTAATAAAACCTAATAATATAAACTAATAATAAACAAAAAACTGATAACCAAATAAAAACTAAAAACTAATAAAACTAACTAAACTAATAAACTAATAACTAATAATAATAATAATAATAAATAAACTAAACTAAAAAACTTATAATAACTAATAATAATAAACTAAATAACTAAACTAATAACTAATAAAACTAACTAGTAATAAAACTTTAAAAACTAAAAACTAAAAAACTAAAACTAATAATAATAATAACTAAATTAAATAACTAATAAAACTAATAATAATAACTAATAAATAAATAACCTAACTAAAACTAATAACTAATAACTATTAATAAACTAACTAATAATAACTAAAACTAATAATAATAACTAACTAATAACTAATAAAAAATAAACTAATAAATAACTAATAAAACTAAAAAACTAATAACTAAACTAATAATAAAATAAATAATAACTAATAACTAAAGAAACTAATAACTAATAATAACTAATAACTAACAATAATAACTAAATAATAAAACTAATAAAAAACTAAATAAAATACTAAAATAACTAATAATACACCTAATAAAACTAAATAACTAAACTAGCTAAAAACATAATAAACTAATAACTAAATAAACTAACTAATAAATAACTAACTAATAGAAATCTAATTAAATAAATAAACTAATAAAGTAAGAAAACTAATAACTAAATAACTAATAAAACTAATAAACTAAACTAATAAACATAATAAACTAAGAACTAATAATAATAACTAATAAAAACAATAATAAATGAATAAAAACTAATAAACTAATAACTAATAATAAATTAATAATAATAATAATAACTAATAAAATAAAACTAACTAAATAAACTAACTAAACTAAAAACTAAAACTAACTAAAAATGAAAAACTTAATAATAAAAACTAAATAACTAATAACTAAACTAAACTAATAAACTAAACCAATAAACTAAAAAACTAACTAGTAACTAATAATAAGTAACTAATAATAACTAAACTAAATAAACTAATTAATAATAACTAATAACTAATAAATTAGTAACCAAACTAACTAACTAATAATAAAAAAACTAAAAACTAATAATAAATAACTAACTAAACTAAAATTAACTAACTAATAACTAAACTAATAACTAATAACTAACTAATAAACTAAACTAAAAACTAATAATAATAACTAAAACTAATAACTAATAAAACTAAATAAAATAACTAACAAACTAACTAATAATAAATAATAAAAGTAAATAAACTAATAACTCATAATAATAATAACTAATAAACTAACTAATAACTAATAAAAACTAAAAACAAACTAATAACTAAAACTAACTAAACCTAAATAATTACTAAACTAATAATAAACTAATAAAAACTAATAACTAATAACTAAACTAATAATAAACTAATAACTAACTAATAATAGCTAATAACTATTAACTAATAAACCTAATAATAATAAACTAATAAATAAATATTAAAATTAATAAAAACTAACTAATAATTAATAACTAATATCTAAAACTTATAAGCAAACTAACTAATAAACTAACAAAATCAATAACTAAACTAAATAACTAATTAATAAAATAGAATTAACTAAATAAACTAACTAAACTTAAAACTAACTAATAAACAAGTAATTAAAACTAACTAAAAACTAAAAACCTAATAATAAAAACTTAATAACTAAACTAAACTAAATTAATAAATTAAATAACTAATAAACTAAACTAATAAACTAAAAACTAACTAACTAACTAATAATAGCTAAACTAAAAAACTAACTAATAACTAATAAAACTAATAACTAATAAATTAATAACTAAACTAACTAACTAATAATAATAAAACTAAAAACTTATAATAAATAACTAACTAAACTAAATCTAACTAACTAATAATAAGTAAACTAATAACTAATAACTAACTAATAAACTAAACTAAAAACTAATAATAATAACTAAAAGTAATAAATAATAAAACTAAATAAAATAACTAACTAACTAACTAAAAATAAATAATAAAAGTAAATAAACTAATAATAATAATAATAACTAATAAAACTAACTAATAATAAAACTAAAACAACTAATAACTAAAACTAACTAAGCCAAAATAATAATTAAAATAATAACTAACTAATCCAATAAACTAATAAACTAATAATAAACTTTTAACTAACTAATAATAACTAACTAACTAATAACTAATAAACCTAATAATAAAAAACTAATAAAAACTAATTAATAAATAAAAACTAATAACTAAAACTAATAACTAAACTAACTATAAATTAACTAAACTAATAACTAAACTAAATAACTAACTATCTAACTAATAACTAATAAAATAACTAATTATTCTAAAAATAAATAACCAAACTAAATAACTAAACTAATTAAATAAAATAACTAATAAAAAACTAATTATGAAAAAATAAACTTAATAATAAAACTAACTAAATAACTAATAAACTAAATTACTAATCTAATAAAACTAACTAAATAACTAAACTAATAACTGATAACAAAAACTAAAAAATAATAATAAAAACTAACTAAACTAATAACTAATAATAATAAACTAATAAATAATAATAACTAAATAACTAATAATAAACTAATAAACTAATTATAATAATAACTAACTAACTAATAAATAACTTATAAAACTAATAACAAATAACTAAATAAAACTAATAATAACTAAATAATAACTAACTAATAACCTAACTAATAACTAAACTAATAACTAAAAAAAACTAAAACTAAACTAAAACTAATAATAACTAACTAACTAATAATAACTAATAATTAAACTAATAACTAAAATAAAAAATAACTAAACTAACTAACTAATAACTAATAACTAAAACTAATAAAACCTAAAAACTAATAATTAAAACTAAGTAAAACTAAAATAATAACTAAATAACTAAACTAATAACTAAACTAATAATAAATAACTAATAACTAATAAAAACTAACCTAATAATAATAAATGATAATAATAATAATAAACTAATAAAACTATTAACTAAACTAACTAAAATTCAACTAACTAATAAAAATTAATAAAACTAAATAACCAAACAAATAAAATAAAATAAACTAACCAATAATAATATAATAAAATTAATAAAACTAATAACTAAAAAATGAATAAACTAAACTAATAAACTAATAACTAATAACTAATAACTAAACTAATAAACTAAAATAATAACCTAAATAATAAAACTAATAAATAATGAAATAACAAATTAATAATAAAAACCTAAAACTAATAACTAAATAAACTAAAAAATAATTAATAAAATAACTAATAATAATGACTTAATAATAAAACTAATAACCTAACTAATAAACTATTAAACTAAAACTAATAATAAATAATAACTAAAACTAATAAAACTAAATAATAAAACCAATAAACTAATAACTAAACTAACTAAACTAAACAAACTAACTAAACTAATAAAATTAATAAAAACTAACTAATAAACTAATAATAACTAAAAAACTAATTAATAAAACTAATAAATAATAAACTAATAAAACTAACTAATAACTAACTAATAACAAATAACTATTAACTAACTAATAACTAAATAACTAACTAAAAGAAATTAAAAACTAAAAACTAACTAATAATAACTAAAATAACTAAACTAAACAATTAATAAAACTAACTAATAATAATAAACTAATAAAACCACTACTAATAACTAATAATAAAACTAAAAACTAACTAATAATAATAACTAATAATTAATAATAATAACTAAAAACTAAAACTAATAAAATTAATAAAATAATAACTAATAATAAAACTAACTAAATAAAACTAATAAAACTAATAATAACCTAATAATAACTAATAAAAATTAGTAACTAAACTAATAACTAACTAAATAAATTAATAAATAAAACTAATAATTACAATAATAATTAAAATTAAACTAACTAAAAACTAATAAACAAATAAATAATAATAACTAAATAAAAACTAATAACTAAGAACTAATAACAAATAATAAAAATTAAACAAAACCTAAAAACTAAACTCACTAACTAATAACTAACTAATAAAACTAATAAACTAAAAACTAATAACTAAACTAAACTAATAGCTAATAAACTAATAACTAAACCTAATAACCTAATAAAAGTAACTAAAACTAATAAAATTAACTAATAAAATAACTTAACTAATAAACTAAAAAAACTAACTAACTAATAACTAAAAACAAAAACAAAAACTAACTAACTAATAACTAACTAAAAAAAATACTAAAACTAATAACTAATAGCTAATAAACCAAAACTAACTAATAATTAACTAAATTAAACTTATAAAACTAGTAATAATAATAACTAATAACTAATAATTAAACTAAACCTAATTACTAAACTAAAAACTAATTAAATAATTAACTAATAATAATTAAACCTAATAACTAATAGCTAACTAAACTAACTAATAATAAACTAAACTAATAAATTAATAAACTAACTCAAAAAAAAAACTAATAAACTATTAACTAAATAAAACTAAAAAACTAATAAAACTAAAATAATAACTAAAACTAATAAAACTAATAAACTAATAAACTAACAAATAACTAAACTAATAACTAATAAACTAACTAATAAAACTAATAACTAACTAAACTAATGATAAATTAATAATAAACCTAAAAACTAAACTAAAAACCTAATAAATTAATAACTAACTAACTAATAATAACTAAACTAATAAACTAATACCTCACAAAAAATAACCAACTAAAAACTAATAATAATAATAATAAGTAGACTAATAAACTAATAATAACTAATAAAACTAATAAAACTAATAACTAACAAAATAACTAATAATAAAACTAATAAAACTAAAACTAAACTTAAACTAATAAACTAAAACCTAATAACTAAAATAAAACTAATAACTAATAAAACCTAAAAAACTAATAAACTAATAAACTAATAAACTAATAATATGTTAATACTATTAAAATTAACACTGATGGCTCTGTCTCTCAAAATGCTTCTGGCTGTGGTGGCATTTTCAGAAACCCTAATGGTAAAGTCCCATGTGCTTTTGCTTACCCCCTTAATAGTTGCTCTGTTCCTTTTACTGACCTAATGGCAGTGTACAAAGCTCTTGAGATTTGCCTTCAAAAAGGTTGGCTCAATATTTGGATTGAGTTGGATGCCCTTCTGCTGATTGATCTTTTGACTTCCACCAAAATGGGTAGTGTAGAATTGTACTATCTTCTCAAGCAAACTAGAGCTCTCCTTTCTCAACTTTATTTTAAAATCTCTCATGTATGGTGTGAGGATAATGCACCAGTCTGGGTGCTAGATTGGATGGTATAAAATTCTTTGATCAACTTACTCTTCCTAAACATTTGCATGGATTGGTGAATCTGGACAATACTGGACTCCATTATCTCGTAAATTAATCCAACCTTTTGGATTGATCTGCTATATTACCATTGATCATTTTCTATTTAGTGTTGTTGTTTCTTGGGAATTTCGATGCATCATCCGATATCCCTTGCTATTGGTTTAATTACCCTAGCTTTAATTGGGGCTTGCTTACATTATTCCTACTATTAATGTGTTGATGTTCATTTGGAATTCTTTATGCATCGATACCCCTTTTTATTTTATTTATCTCTGGCATCTATTGGTTTAACTCTCCCAACCTTAAATGGGGCTTTAGCCTCTTCCACTTTTAATGGTAAGGTGTTTCCTATTTCTTTGGAGGAGATGTATTACTTTATGCTTTATTTTCGCTTTATTTTTTATCAACAAGAAGGAACCTCTTGCCATCAATATTTTGATTATGGGTCCTACTATTTCTGTTTCTCATTTTATGATTAAAGCTGTATTCTTCCTCCTTTCCCCTTTCTAGAATTATATTATGGGGCACTTGTCTCAATGTTTAAATGCTATACTTCTGTATAACCTTATGGCTAGCCCTAATTTATCTGTTAATCTTCTCCTTATTATGGTTGTGGCCCCTCCTATGTTCCATAACCTTACCTCCACAACCTGTAAGGAGAGAAATTGCAATATCTTTGCTATTATAACTTCTTTTCTATAGGATTGGAATTATTTCCTGATTTCCATCTAGTCATTTACGATGTTGTGGGATTAGCGACTGGCTTGATATTATGTTTCTTGATGGATCTTAAAGATGGCTTTCCTTTGGACCAATTTATAGCGATGTTGTAACATTATTTTTTCTTTACTTATGGTGGGTGCAATATCCTTTTGATGTTTTAATTCGCTATTGGATTTGGGCCTTTTGTCCCGGTCGCTCTTGGGGTTGGTTTGCTGATTGTATTTTCTAACCTCATCTTCCCAACCTGTAAGGAGAGAAACTGCAATTGCCTTGTTATTATTATTGTCTCTTTGTAGGATTGGACTACTTAATGATTTCCTTTCAGTCTATTTTTTTTAGGATGGTAGTTCAGCTGCTAACCTGCTCTCCTTTGTCTTGAAGGATCTCATTGATGGTTTACTTTTGAACCCTTTCTGTGGCTATGTTGCCCCACTGTTCTTTTTTGGCTTATCTTATGGTTGGTGCAATAATTGTAGTGTTATTTTATTTCTTGGCTATTGGATTATCGGGTCCATTATCCAGTAGGCTACCTTTGTGGCTGGTGGTTGTTTATTGCTTGTTGTTTTTTTTATTGTTTCTGTAGGTTTGGAATTACTTCCTATTTGTTGCCCCATTATTTTTGCTGTTTGCAACCATGCTGCAGATGATCACCTGATGTTTGAAGTCTACTTAATCTGCTGCTATTTTTTCCCTATTGGTTCTTTATTATGCGGATCTTGTGATTATGCTAACCGGATATTAACCTATGCACTATTTACTCAATGGGTGGATTTTGGCCGCCTTGTTGGTAGTTACTGTCTTGGTTGTTGGCTAAACTAGATTAATGCTCAACAAGCTACTTCTGGGTTTTTGGGATCTTATCACCAGCAGGCCTCTTTTGAGGTTTTTGGCTGCATGGCAGCTTTTGCTTTTCTGCTTATTATTGTTGTTTGCAATAGGGCTACAGCTGATCATCACATGTTTGAGGCCTATCTAAACTGCTGTTGTATTTTCCATCTTGGTTCAGCTAGACTTGGCTAGACCACTTCATTATCTACCTGGAATTTATCTTATGCATTGTCTATTTTGAATGGGTGCTTTTATGGCCAACTTGCTATTTTTTCCTATCTTGGTTGTTGGCTGAACTGGATCATTGGGTTTTATGCCCAGCAAGCTGCTACTGGGGCTATCTATCATGCTCAGCAGGGTGCTTTTGGAGTTGTTTTGCTAATTGATTTTGTGAACCCCATCTTTCTAACCTGTCAGGAGAGAAACTGCAATTTTCTGGTTATTTTTATTATCTCTTTGTAGGATTGGTCTTACTTTATGGTTTTTTTCCAATCTATTTTTCCAGAGGATTTTGGTTTAGCTGCAAGCCTACTCATCTTTACCTTGAAGGATTTCAATGTTGACTATCTTTTGAACCCATTTTATTTCTTTTTTGCATCTCTGCTTTTCACTAGCTTATCATATGGTGGGTGCAATAATTGTATTATTATTTTCATTGTTGGCTATTGGATTTTCAGGTCCTATGTCCAGCAGGCTATCTTTGTGGTTGTTGGTTGTTTGTTGCTTATTGCTTTTCTGAATGTTTTTTCTGATTGCAACCAGGCTGCTGTTGATCACCTGATGTTTGAGATCTACTTAACCTGCTACTGTTTTCTTCCTCTTGGTTCTATTAGATTTGTGCAGATCACTGAGATTATGCTTTTGCCTAATTTGATTTTAACATATGCATTGTTTACTCTGAATGGGTGGATTTATGGCCGCCTTTTCTTATCTTGGTTGTAGGCTAAACTGGATTACTAAGTTTTCTGCTCAGCAAGCTGATTCTGGGATTGTCTCTTTGATTATCTTTACTTGGAGTTGTTTGTGGTGGGGAGCAGCTTATTACCTGTGCCTTATGGTTCATCTGTCTAACGCATTCCCATCTCCTCTCTAATAGACTTCTGCAATTCATGTGGTAATTTTGCGTTGGGAGATGCTGCCTTGCCTTACACTTGTTGGTTACTAACTTCTGTAACACGGAGGTCTTTCTATTGGTCTTTTATGCTTCTTACCTCTGGCCTTTTACTATTTTCGTGGTGGGTCTTCATCGATCTAATTAAACCCTTGGACTGATTAAAAATATGGTAGACCCGACAATGATGGTTCACTTTCATTTATGTTGGGACTCTCATGACATGGTGCCTAATATGATGACATTTACTGCATGGGATCCCCCATTACCATTCTCTTTTGCTTTCTTTTCTATTCAGTATAGGGCTTTGCTTTGGTTTGCAGGTACTAAGGGCCAAAAGACTTTCAATAAATGGTTTCTATATAGGTTTGTTGGCTATGATGGCTGTGATAATTTCACTCATTTTTGGTTTGGTAGTAGCTCTTGTGATGTAACCCTTCTGCTAAAGTATGGATGCTCATATTTGCACATACAACTTGTGTGGTGAGCTGAGCCTTCTCTATCACACTTGCTTATCATCTTTTTTGGTTTATGCTGCTTTCAATTTTCACTCTGTTTGTATTACCTTAATTGCTCTAATTTCTTTTTTTTTTCTACAATTTTGCAAGTGCAATTCTCTTGTTCTCTTGCAGGTTTGCTCCATAGTGTCATGCATTCTCTCATCCTGAAGAGCTTTGGCCCTAATCTTCCATTGGCTTATCTTGTTAATCAATTTGTATCTTTTGCTTTCCTTACTCTTTTATTTTTCTTTTGGTTGTATTTAAATAGGGGATTTACTCTCTAGGCTAATTGTAGCTCTTTGAGCAGTAGTTGTGGAGTTTATCCCCTTTAAGGACCTTGTAACCCTTTTCTTTTTGTGGTAATAAAATTCCCCCTATATGGGGTTTCCCAAAAAAATAAAATAAAAAAAAAATCCTAAAACTAACCCTATACCCTAAACCCTAAACCATAAACCCTAAAATCTAAGCCCTAAGACTAGAACCCTAAACCCTAAACCCTAAAACCATAAACCCTATAGCCATAAACCTTAAACCCTAATAGCCTAAACCCTAAACCCTAAACTCTAAAACCTACAACCCTAAACCCTAAACCCTAAACCTCAAACACTAAACCATAAACCCTAAACCCTAAACCCTAAACTAATCCTAAACACTAAATCCTAAACCCTAAAAATAAAAAAAAAATCTAAATCTTAATTAAATAAAGCAGAAAAATAAAATAAATAAAAACCCTAAACCTAAATAACATAAAAAACATAATAAAATAAAAAACTAAACTGAAACCTAGAAATAAAATAAAATAAAAAATAAAAACTAAACTAAAATAAATTATTTAAAAACCTAATCTAAACTAAAAAAATAAAATAAACCCAAAAATTTAAAAAATTAAATAAAATAAAAAATAAAATAAAATAAAAACTAAATAAAAACCTAAACCTAAAAGATAAACCTAAAAATAAATAAAAATGATATTATTTTCTCCAATTATGATAGTTATATGTTTTGTTCATTATTGGGAAGGGATAATGGGTAAGCTTTATTTTGCCTTTAAATTTGAGAGATTCTTTATGCTTGATTGACTCAAAAGGGAGGTAAATCTCTAGGGTATTTGCATCCATTTTTTATATAAGTAGATGTTAGTTTGGCTAATACACAGGAGTAATCATCAATTTGTAGTATGACTTAGATTCACTAATGGCACGAACATTTGAGTTTGAATTGAGTAAAGATTATATTTTAGGTTAAAAGGATGATTGTTAGGTTTAGGCTCCATTTTAGGACATTTAGGGATACATTTGACTATGGAGCTATAATTTTTCTATATTAAAGTAAAATTTAGAAAAGATCACACATTTTCATTGAACATTTATTTTAATGGCATTGACATGTTGAAGGGACACATGGACCATGTAAACCTCATGGAAAGAAAAAAGAGGGAATTGATCAAAATATTATTTTAACCTAATCTTTTGAGTGCTTGAAAACTTTAGACACTTTGTATTGGATTAATATTTGATTAGAACATTTTAGTTTCTAAGTTTAATAGGAGTTCTACTTTATCCTCAAATTGTGGATGATTATATTTGGCTATTTTCAATGGCATAATTAGATTTTTTTTTCATTTAATAAATCATTTCCTTTGGGTTACTAATTCTATCAATCTTATTTTAAGGGGAGGCAAGGGATATAATTAGGAGAGTTATTTTAGCCTTTTTGTAGAACAATTATTTAATATTGTCTTGAAAAGGTAACTTAACCTTGTTTCAAAAGGGTTGTTATTTTGTATTTATAGATCAAAGGGAATAATGTGCATGTCTTCCATATCTTTGAGTGAATTAAAAAGATTAATACATGAGTTCCTATTTTTCATGATTTCTCACAAAGTAAGAGCATGACTACTTTTAATAATTGAACAATAATTAAATTTGGAAAGATGAAATTTGAGCTTAGAATTTTTTTTCTAGAGGTAAACATTGATGAGGGGTGGCTTACCACCAAATTTATTTGTTTTTGATAAAAATAAATGTAGTATAATAAAATCATCAAGAAATATGGTTTAGGAATTTTATGGTGCATAGATCTCAATGAGAGAAAGTTTCCATTAATATTTCTTTTCTTTTTTTCAGAGTTATGGAAGTTTTTGTAAACGAAGTGGCAATTTGATAATTTTAAAATTTTAAATTTAAAAATATTTTTTGCTAGAATATATTTTTATTGGAGGAAAATTTCCCTGAAGATAATATTATTTGCTATTTTTTAACTTTGTGAAATTTTTGGCAAATTTTTTAAATTCTTCATGACATTACATTTGATCAAATTTGACATAAGTTTTTTTTTTTTTTTACTTTTTAGTTTATGTAGGCTATATTGCTTTATTGAGAATTAAAAAGCCACATGCATGCTTTAAGATGTACAAAAAAATGTGTGTATTTTTTTATATATGTGAAAGTATTTATAATAAAATTTTATATAAATAACTAGAGATGATAATAAGTGATTTTTTTAACTAATCAAACTCATAAAAAGTCTTATATGCATTTACATATAAAACATAATAAAATTTGAAGTCATTATATGATAGTCTCGAGTAATCAGACTCCTACTTTACTTAGTTACAAACCCAAATTTGTAAATAAATAATTATAAAATGAATAAAATATATGCATGTTGAGTTGTAAGTGGATTTTACAATGCGAAATATGAAATATAACATATCAAGTAGTTAGGCTTTACATAAATACATCATAGTCTTAATTCTATTCAAAAATATTATATTATATGAAGTTAAGTTATAAGCCTATGTTGACCTCACTTTTGGAGTGAGCTCTTAGCCTCCTCTTCTTAGACTTAGGACTCTTTTAGATACTAAGAACTCCTTAGTCATAATACACTTCTAGTGATTAGGTGAACACTTAACCTATGCCTAGAAACTTAGAAGTGTTAATCATAAGATTAGGCTATGCCTTAGGGCTTAAGAAAATTACATATCCTATAGCTTAAACCCAATCTAGATATACTTACTCAAATCAAACTCAGATTCAATTTTCAAAACAAATCTCAAATTCAAATTCAAATTTCAAATATAATTTCAAATTTGACTCCAAATGATTGAAACCCAAAATCAAATTCAAATTCTAAGACCCTTCATTAGCCATATGAATCACATTCATAAGCTTAGCCAAAACTCCCTTTAGATCAAATCAAACTCAATTGAACTCTTTATAAATCAATTATTTCTTCATTTATATTCACAAATATAAATAAAATCCAAATTCAAATGACCAAAACTATATCAAAAATCAAATCTAAACTCAATCTAAGCCCTTTAAGCCAATTCTTTGGACTTAGTCAAATTCTATCCAAATCAAGTCAAAATCAATGGATTTTCTTCGAATCAATCATTCATTTGATCATTTATCCAAATATAAATAAAACCTACAATCATCCAACCAAATCGAAATCAACCCAAGTCAAACCCAACCTAGCCCTTTTGACTTAAAAATTTCAAATGAGCCAAAATCTCTTAGACACCAAATTGATTGTCGTTGAATTTATATTTCAATCTAGGGCTCATATATAAGTTCAACTAAACTCGAATCAAACCAAAATCAAACCAATTGACCCACTTAGGTCCACTTGACCCAAAGTGACCGAAAGGACCCATTTGAGTTAACTTCCAATCCAACCCAAATTAGATTAAACCAAGCTCACCAAAACATTCCACCATGATTGTTGATCACCCTAGAATGATCAATTGCAATCAATTATGTCAAATCAAGTCAAGCTAGTCATTTGACCAAGTCAACCCTTAGCCCAAATGAACCAAAACTAGCCAAAACTCATCCTACACCAAATTGATTGAAACCAATGATTTAAATCAACCCAAAATTAATATTTAAATTGACTTTACTGCCAATTAAGCCAGACTGAGTCCAATTGGTCATTTGATCCAAGTTGACCCAAATTGGCCTAAAGGACCAAATTGGGTCAAATCATGATCTAACCCAAATTGATTGCAAAAAATGGCTCAAGTTCATTTCAAATTGATTATTGAACTTGACCAAAGTTATAATTGAGCCTAATTTGACCAATTGGTCAACTTGACCCAACCTAGCCTAAATTAACCTAAAGGGTAAATTTGGCCTACATCCAAATTAAATCCAAATTAATTCAAACCAAAGACGACATTCATCTTCAATTAGCCAATTGAACATGAATCAACCCATAGCCCAAGCCAAATTAGCCAATTTTTGTGAAATTGGTCAACTTGACCCAATATGACCTAAATTGAGTCAAATCCCTTGAAATCAAGCCACAACCCATTAGGGGCTGATCAAATCTGATCCAAACTCATTTGAGATCAGCTAAAAATCAACCCAACCCATTTAAATTTCTCATGGATCCTCCCCCACATAGGATTCCACCCAACCTCATTTAATTCTCCCCCATCACATGCACTTAACTCCTCCCCAAAATTTGCATTGAATAGAGTTGATCATATGGTAGTAAGAGAGGACTTTGGAGCAAAAATTTTAAGTTCTCAATCAATCCATCATCCATCCCAACCACCCCAAGCAGGATGATAATATTTTGGAGCAAAAAAATTTAAAAAGGGTGGATTTTTTATCATTATAAAAGGAGGGGGAAATGAGACTTCAAGCCTCTTCCTCCCACCACCATTCAACCCCCAAGAGCTCCCCAAAGTAAAAAAAAAAAAAGGAACCCATCCCCCACCTCTTTGAGCCATTTTCGAGCTCAAAAATACAAATAGAAGCTTTTCCGGTGAGGCGACGGTAAACATTGGAGAAGACGACATTCCAAAGGGAGGCAAAAGTTAAAAATTATTCTAAAGCTTTCTCACATACCTAGGAGTTCGCTCGGATCTTCACCACCACCGGAAACCATCCCCGACGAGGTAAATTTTTTCAAACTATAGTTGGCCTTAGGATTTCTCATATTTTATATTAATTTTCTTGCTATTTTAGAATTTTTCCCAATATAATCTCACATTTTTACTTTAAATCATCCCAATTAGAAAAAAAAATTTTTTTAGGGCGAATCGATGCAAAAACAGGTCCATTTGGACAAGTTTTCACTTTGAAATCCTATTTTTTTCTTTAAAAAAAAACTATTTTTACTGTTCATCGCCGACGGGGCTACAACCACCGTTCGATTCTGCGGTTCACAGGATCCTCGGATCATGCGATCTAGGCCTTAATGCGATGCAATCGGGCGGTCCGATCCGGTCGGGCGCTCGGTCGCCGCGCGGTTGATCTGGCACATCATCTGTCACGGATCCGATCTATGATGGACCCTCTACGAACGCGAGTCACTCTCTGACGGTCTTTCCTTAATGGTTGGCATGCAAATTTTTCTGATTTAAAAATATTAATTTAAATCACCTAAAACTTCAAAAATTCATACAAAATAAAATATTTAACCAAAAATTGTAAACAATGGCTCGTTGGATTCACCTTTTCGAGAGGAATCAAGAAAATCTAAAATCCTCAAATTTCACTAAGTATTTTGAGCTTAATTTGAGTTTTAGTGAAAACCAAATTTGATTAATTAAACCAAAAATATATGTGAGATTAAGTTAATATTTTCAGGGATTGAAATTAAAGTTAATGTACACCTATCATAAAAATATCAAGTAAAAAAAACTTCTGGATTGAGAGAAATTAAATTTTGAAGTTCATATTATCCATTTTAATAAAATAAATCAAATAAAAATTCAGAAATTTACAAAAATCTTCAAAATGACTTAAATCACTTCAATTGACATATAGGACTCTTAAGAAAATAATATGATTTTTTGAATCCTGATGAACCTCAAACAAACACTTAAGATTAAAGTTTAATCAATTAAGGAGTTAATTAAAATATAATCTAAAAATAATTTAAATATCAAATCAAAATTAGAAATGAAATAGTACTTAAGCAATCTTTAATCAAACCTCAAATCAGAAAAATAGCATCCTTAGAGGAAACTAAATTAAATATGATTAAACTTATTTAAGTTAGTAAAACTCAATTAAATGATTAAATCTTAAATCAAACTTAAAATTAACCAAATCTAAGAAACTTTAACATAGATCAAACTAGTATAACTAAACCTACACTAAGCATGGAATCTTAATCATATGAAACTCCTTAATGAGTATAAATAAACTGAAACTAATTAATCATTAAATAAACTAAAAAATCAAATTAATTAATAAACAAATTCAACATAATCATTTAATACTAATCGAATTAAACCAAATAAAGTTATAGTAAACTTAATTAACATATGATTAAATCACATCCATTTGGAATAAGATAATTAATTAACCATTAAATATTTCAACCTAATAATTAAATCAAACATATTAATGAAATCAAACAAACATAATAAATGAATCAAATCAAATAAAACTCTAATCATAAATAATCAAACTTAATTAAAATGAAATAAATAATTAACTCACTTAATAACAATGATGGTAATAACAATGATCCTTTAATCAAATCAAACTTAAGTAAAACACTTAACTAAATCAAATCACTCACATGTGGGAAATTAAGTCATTAATCTCTAATTAAATAAACCCTTAATTAATCTAATAATTTAAAATTTTAATTACCCTTAATCAAACTTAATTAATCAAACATCTAATTAATGCAAACTTAATGAATTAATCTATCATCTTAATTAATCAAATTAATCTAAATAAGTTACATTAAAGCTAACTCTAAAATTAAGCTTAAATCAAACCCCTAATTAAATTTAATAATCACACCCCTCAAGTAAACTAATTATGTTAATCAAATTAATCATATTAAACTTAAGTTTAATCAAACATAATCAAAATGCAATTAAATACTAATCAAAATCTAAATTAAACCTAAATCATTAAGTCATTAATTACATCATTAAGAATTAAATAAATCTTTATTTAATTTAATAATTAACTTAAACACACTCTTTAATTAAACTAATTACCCTTAAGCTAATCCAATTGAATAAATACCTAATGCAACTTAATAAATTCCATCATCTTAATAAGCTAAATTAACTTTATAAATCAGATTAAAATTAATTCAAATCAAACACTTAATTAATCTACTAATTAATTTGATCACACTTCTTAAATAAGCTAATTAAGTCAATCAAATTAATCATATTAAACTCAAACTTAATCAAACATAAATGTAATTAAATACTAATCAAAATCTAAATTAAACCTAAATTATTAAGTCATTAATTACATCATTAACCTAAAAATATGAAATCAAATTGAAAATTAAACAAATCTTTATGATTAACATAAATACACTTCTTAATTAAACAAATCACATAATCACATTGAACCTAAGCAAACTCATAGACTAATAAAGCTAATCAAATCAAATTAAATTAAATTAAGAAAAACTCTCATCAATTTAATATGTACTCAAATCAAATCTCATTCAACCTAAATAAGATAAACTAGTTAACTATCCAATGTTTGAAATCAAAATACAAACCAAACTTTGATGATAAATTGATTGAAAATAAAATCCTAATTACAAAGAATCAAACTCAATTAAAATCAAAATAAAATCTCAATTAATCTAATCCGATCAAACTATAAATAAATGAACCACAACCAAATCAAATAAGCATAGAATTAAGTCACATAACCATAATAAAAAAGAATTAAATATTAATTTAAAAGGATATTGAATTATCAAGATTTAATTAAACCAAAACATCTAATCTAAAATTAATCAATCAAAAAACACATGAATTTAAACAAACTTAAACTTTATTAGAGATCAAGGATATTAAATTATCAAGATTTAATTAAACCAAAACATCTAATCTAAAATTAATCAATCAAAAACACATGAATTTAAACAAACTTAAACTTCGTTAGAAATTAAGGATATTGAATTATCAAGATGCAATTAAATTAAAACATCTAAATTAAAATCAATCAATCAAATACTTAAACAAATTTAAATTCTAAATTCTAAATCAAATCAAATAAATTAAATCAAATGAATTACACAAATTCAAATGGACTAATTAAGATACTTAAGGACCTTAGTTAGACTCTTTAAGAGTTAGGATGTAAAATAGGGTGAGTTCTACCTACAAATGGAATTCATTCTACTCTTCATTCTTGAAAACTTAAACATCACTTTAACCAAATAAAAGTGAAATAAAAATGAAAAGTAAATCATTTAAATTGAAATCACCCAAAGGTAAAATTTAAACAAATTCAAACTCCAAATTAAAACTTAAACTAAAGAAGCCTAGTAAAGCCTTGTCACACAAGCCTTAAGCACACACATTAGAATACTAAGTCATCACTTATAGTGCTAAGTTTGGGCATCATATGTATGATGTTGTATTTTTTTTTTGTGATGTAATATTTTAGACTGGATGTTAGGTGTATATTTCATAAACTGGATGGTAGGTTGTGATTAGCCTAATCATATTTTCTATAGGGGGTTGTGCTTAAGGGGCCACTATAATAAAAATATAAATGTGTTTGTTGTGCAGGTTTCTTAGCCCCTAAGCATAACTCATGTTAGGATAGGTGGGCTTGGTTACCCATATGTGGGGTGCTAAGTCCAAATTATTTATATAATTGCTTGAGTTGTATGGTGTGTTTAGCTAACATTTATTTTGTAGGTGTAGCTAGATTTACTTTCTCTATTTTTGATGTAATTTTACATTATGAATTAGGATTAGTGTTATGGGGAATTAGGATAAGTAGTGGCCAAAAGGCTTAGTCCCTGGGGTGCCCTGTGATGCCTTTGGAGTAAATCAAATCAAAAGAAAGAGAAGGAAGAAATGAAGAAAAGAAGACCCCCATAGCATGTATTATTTTTTATAATCCGGGTTGTATAAGGGTAGAGCTCGGCTACCCATCTTTTTTTCTCTTTTCTGGGTGTACGGCGAAACCCGACCGCACTGGAATTTTATTCTTTTACAATATTCTATAAAATTGGTTGATGTTGTGTTTAGATTGCACATTAGAACATCATGTTTTTAATAGTTTCTTTATAATTAATGCTTGAATGTTTGGATGCGAATTCTTAGGATGAAATTAATTTTTTTACCCCAATTAATAACTCATAACTAAAATTTTAAAATAACTCATAACCTCACATAAAAGCCTAGGAATTAAATTAAGATAATAAATTTTTTTGGCAACCCCTTAACTGGATGAATGAATGTATAAGATCATGTATATCATATTTTTTCACTCTTAATAAGAGGGGGCTTTCATCTGTGCCAGAGAATGAAGGCTTAACCTGTGAGAGACTTTGATGGAAGAACACCCATTTTTCTTTTGATTTGGCCCATAATTAAGTTCTTATGCATTTAGGCATACAAAATTCCATAGCTTGTATCAAAATAAAGAGTAAAAAAATAAAATAAATTTGATAAAATTTGCATTAAATTAAGTCATGATTTTATACCGCTCATGCTCTAGTCTCTTAGAGAGTGAGTTTAAAGACTTAGTTTCCTCTCTAAATAAATAGTCTTGCAAAGCATAAGACTTGCCAAGATGGATTTAGAAGGAGTTAGTCCACTGTGCTAATAAGTCCAAATGGTCGGGTGGTTTATTCTCTCTTGTGGAGGTGAACCATATACCTATTCTCTCCCTAGATTTAAGTCATGATTCAGCCCTTGCCAAAGCTCCCTAACTTAGGATCTGAGGTAACTGTTTCCTTCGGGCTACAAGCATAAATCCTTACCTCTTAGGCATTTTCACAATCTTATGTTGTGGGATTATAAGTCCTAGTATTATAATAAAATGTCAACTCAAATAATTAACTTTCTTCAATTTCAAAAATATAAAGCCCAATTATATGATAGATTGGAATGCTCACTAGGCCTCCTAGTATCATGAGCATTTCCTACTTTCTCCCTTTGGATTCCAAAAATAAGTCTTCTGCTTAATCTATCACATTTGATTTTCTAAAACATTCAATCTTTTGATAGTCTTAACCTTGAAATCTTTGGAGACCTTAATTGTCTACTTTAATCGAAGTATTCTTATGAAATTCTCATTCATTAAGATGTAATTAACTATGGGGGCTTGCCTCCATAAGGAACTTAACGAACCCAGCCTAAAATAAACTCTACTTTATTTTTCCATGTAAAGTAGGGGAAAGATCTCTGATATATTTGAAGACCCATCGTGCCTTAGGAGTCCTTATTAGGTGATTAGGTCCATTATAGGATGGTGATTTCTATCTTTCGAGATAGTACATTATTCCTTAATATCTTACCTGATCACTTCAATAAGTACCCCCTAAGGTCTGTGTGGTGTCCCACATCCTAAAAATAAACACCACAGCCTAATCTTGGTCATTTCATTCTTATGATTTTATTCTAAGAGTGTACTTGAAGAATCATGCTTTAAGTTGTATACAATTACAATAATTTCTTAATCAAAAAGTACAAAAATAAACAAACATATTTTATAGGTAAATAGCATATTAAGTATCATTTTGTGCATTAGAGGGAATTAAATATTATCACACAAAAAATTACATGCTTTAAATAATGCATATATGAAATTTAGCAAAATTTATTGCATGTAGTTAGGCATGATAAATAGCACACCACCTCAATAGTGCAATCATAACTATACATTACCTTATACTAGCAACATTTTCAATGGTGTCTATCATAACACCTAGTGTGTGTAAGTAAATATGGTTAAAAAGTTCATCATAAATGACTAAGATAAGACCACTATGATTACTTTTATCATATAAAGCCCAATAAAACTAAGACTTTACATTCAAATTTAATTGATTTTGATAATAATTTATAATTTAAACAAATAGCTCCCAATTTTATTTTCTATATTCTCTCTTTTATTTAATTTTGCATTTCTTGTTTGATTTAGTTTACTTCTAATTATTAAAAAAATTGTGACTGGTGCTTAGGCATTGACCTGTTAATTTGACACATTTTTTCTATTTTGTGCAAGAAAGAAAGCATGATGTGACATGATTCATGAAGGTGAGGCCTAGCAATAAATAATTGAGATTCCAAAGCGTATCAGGCGAAAAAAATATTTACAAGTTTTTAAATTAAGATGGGACCCGCATGCTGCTTGGGAGAGGTTATAAATAAAGGGGAAAGAAATGGCCTCCCTACCTCTATAGCAACTCCACCACTCTTTCTCTCCCTCTTCCATTCTCAAATGCTATGAGAAATAAGCTGATAGTAAAGAAAGTAAAGGCTGCCTTCTCCTCCATTACATTGTTCAGAATCAACAATGCAAGGATTTTATGCTCACACGATGCATCAAAAAATTTTAATAATATCTTTTTCAACAAGACTATGATGAAGTCATTTACTTCCTAAAATTGGGCACACAATGAAAAAAGTGCAATGAAAAATATCATAAAATTTAATATCTCAAGCCTTGTAGTTGAGTCTAACCCTAATACACATTCATTTCATTTAGGCTACTGCCCAGTGACCATCTAAGTGACATCATGAAGGAGAGGGTTGCATTGAATTTTGCAATTCAACGAAACATGACAATTGGCATTAGAGCACTCATTCTCTACAACATCCTGTATATAATGAGGTTAACAACTATTGGAGGTTTGAGCTACAATTCTCTCATCCATGAATTGCATTTATAGATAAGTATAACAAAAAGTGCTTTGGATGAGGTGGTCTATCCTAAGTGCCCACTAACTAAAAGCAAGATTGTGGGGAGATTTATCACCTCCCTAGTAAATATGTTCTCATATTTGAACCTGCCTGCAGGAGCAAGCAATGCCCTGTGATACCTATCCATTTATAAGAAGAAGAAGGAGAAGAGAAGTATGATGAAGATTATGAGTAGCTCGACTTTGTTGAGAAGTTTCTATCCCCTGTCATTATTTTTATTTTTTTTCTTGATGCATTGGGGACAATGCATAGTTTAAGTGTGGGAGAGGGGTAGCTTAGATATTTTTAGGAGTCCTGATTGTATTCATGGGTAATCATTATTGTAATTTGCTATTTTTTTTGTATTTTTTATGATTTTTAACTCTAGTTTTAATTTACTAATCTCATTTCTAATTTTGTTTTTAATACATTTGATATGACACTGAAAATTCTACTAGTCGAAGCACGAATCTTGATGTCAAAAGCAAGTTGATCCTCAATTGAAATTAGTCGAGATCAAGCACTTAAAATATCATTGAAAACTTTGGGATATCAGTTAAATCTATAAATAGCTCTTAAACATAGAGTGTTTATAGTCAAATCGAGCGTCTTGATGAGCTGAATCTACCAAACCTAAGATCTTACAATTCTGACTTCGTTTGAGCATTCAAATACTTAAAATACATCAAATGATCAAAGGAATCATTCTGAGCCGTCCGATGAAGTGGTTTGGTTCGGATTTTGCATGTATTTACAGAGACGTCACTCCTCCAATCTATAAATAGCCTCTCATTTTTCATATGAAGTGGAGGCCCAAGCAAGAGAGAGGAGAGAACTCTAAAGCCTGAAAATCCTCCAAGCACAATCATGCCACCACTCGATGGTTGTCCACTGCCGGCCGGCCACCGCCACCACTAATCCTTTCGTCAATCTCCGGTCACCATCATGACGACCTTCATCGGCCATGATCCCCACTGCTCATCATCATTCACTAACAACTATTACAACTGAATGTGACTATATGGTCGCTGATTATTCGGATTCTCATCTTCTCATACAATTTTGTAATCTTTATCGGAAATTTTGTACTCAAACAAATACATAGTGGAAGATTCTTCAAGTAGCCCTGGTTTTTTCCCTCTTTTCGAGATTTTTCACATAAAAATTCTAGAGTTTTCTTGTTCACTCTTTAAATATATGTGTGTGTGTTGGATTTCACAACAAGGCTAAGGCGTAAACTTTCACTCTACCGCAACTGGTTTTCTAGCACGCAGCAACATTATACATATGTTTCTTAAATCAATTTACTTTTATTTTGTCTTCTTATTTACTTAATATTTAGTAGAACTATTTAATTTTTATTATTCATTATGATGGAGAATGAGACCAAAAATTGTGATATACTTTATTATATTTTATAATTTATGTTAAAAAATATAGTTGGTATTTGTGAACGAATGTGGAGTACTAAATCAAATCGGGACAACTATATGATCAGTCTTAGTGCTTTAAAAAACTGCCCTTTGCATTAAATTGACTAGAATGGGACTGAACTGCTGATTCAACCAGTGAACCAGTTCCAATTTTAGAAAACCTTTTCTTAATAATTATATTAAATTATTTAAATATATTAAATAATTAAATTTTAATATTAAACTTAATAAATTATGTAATTTAAATATTTTTATAAGAAATCTTATACATTATAAAACTATTATTATTATTATTATTATTATATTATTATTATTATTTAAATATATTACTTAGATATATTAAATAATTATATTTAAATATTAAATTTAAAGAATATATAATTTAAATATTTTTATAAGAGATTTTTTATAATTTTAAACTATTTTTATTATTATTATGAGGTTTAACTAAATTAATGATGATATATCTAACAACTCATAACTAATTATGTTACACACTCATACTTTGACGCTCTACTTCTTAATATAAAAAGTGCAACATTAAGTCTCCTTCATGACGTTGGACTTATGATTGAGATATTTGAAATATATGAAATTGGCTTTACTAATATAAAATAGACTTTGTAATATAAGATATAAGAATAATTATTTTATTTTAAATTTTATATTTTCATTAATAATTATATTTATAATTTTTTTAAATATTAAATTTATAATAATATTTTGTATATAATTTATAAATTTTCTAAAATGCTTTTGTTGTTATAATTTATTATTTTTATATTCATAAATCTATATTATAAAAAAAAATTTTAAGTTTTTAAACATTGTGAATATACATATACTTATATTTATAATAATATTTTAAAATATTTTGTATATTATATTTTTATATTAGCTATATTTTATAAGATTTTTAAACAATATTTTATATTATAAAATTTATATTTTTATTATAAAATACAAATTTTATAGATTATTATATTATTAATTATACTTATATTTATAAATTTATATTATACATTATTATATTTTAAATATATTTAATATATACATATAAATATATCTTATTGAACTTTATATTGATATAGAAATTTATAATTATTAGAAATATTATTTATGTGGTTGTCCTTTTTAACTTTTATTATATATTTATATTATTTTATATTTAATTAGATCAATATTTAATAATTTTAATTTTTATTAAGTCATTCGATTCAATCCCGATCAAATCATTAAACATTGAAGCTCTTCTTTTTTTGGTTTAATATCTAGTTTGATTTTCACAACTTTAATGGTGAAGCCGTGTAATCCTTTTTGAGAACCCATGAGCTTTAACAGATTTTATTTGTATTGAATTTATCACCAAAAGATAGATAGGTTGTGTGAGAAAATTGATAATCCTAGATTTTAAAGAGAAAGATATTAATCACCTTGATCAGATTTTGATAAAATTAATTTCTATTTTATTAAATTTTAATTTAATAAATCAACATTAGTGAAATCCAATCCCTAAGCTTGTTCATATTAAGATCACCCTCGTGAATGCTTACTCTTATTAAATTCTTTACTCTTTTTAATAGAGTTAGAAGTAGGTTGCAACTTTTGCCTAGGCCACTTATTTCAGCATCCAAATAATAGAGAATCAATCCAATTTCAATACTTGGTTTTTATTTCTCAATGAAACGATACTCAACTCTCATTTATTTTTAGACATGATCGTGTACTCTTATGCGTAAAATTCACCTCACACCACATCATAAACATTATAATATAAAAATTATTTACAATAAGTTAACAAATAAATATATAAATTGTTAATATGACTAACAAATGTTGTTTTAAAAATTGGACCGGATCGGCCGATTTAACCGGTTTAACCGTGAACCGACCATAGAGCTAGCCTGATTAACTATAAAAATCACTTTTGCATTGAACCGATTTGAACCGCCAGTTAGACCGACGAACCGGTCCCGATTATATAAAATCTTCCCGTTAAAATGAATCTCATTTAATTTCTTTTTAATTTTGTAATTAAAGATTAAATTTTTTTAACTAATAATTAAACATAATATTTTAATTAAATATTTTTAAAATAAATTTAATATATCTTAAAAGTTTTATTATTATTAATATAAATTTAGTCAAATTAATTTATAATATAAATACCAAGCCATCATGTGAAGACACTACTTAGGTGGGTCAAAAGTTTTTTTTTTTTCTTAAGCTCTTTTCTTTTATATAAAGAGTATAATATTAGCTTCTTTTATGAAGCGGGATAAAAGATTTTAGAAATATGTTGAAACTTAACTTGGACTATAGGAATAAAGAATTAAACTAAAGAATTGAGCTTTTAAAATATTAAATGGGCTTTTAAATCTAAGAATTAAAATAATAATATTTTAATTTTTAACTTTATACTCCTATTATAATTTTTTTTATAATATAAATAAATTAATTTAAGAGTATAAAATTTATAATAATATATTATAAATATTTAACATATTATATATTATATTATTATTTATATTTTATAAAATTTTAAATAAATTTTTTACATTTAAAACTTTATATTTTTATTATAAATTATATTAATATTTATAAATCTATATAAAACTTATTCTTAATTTTTAAATATATTTAATATACATATATTTAGATATATAATTGATGTATAATTATATCTTAATAAATTTTAATTTGATTTTAAAATTTATAATTATTAAAAATATTACTTATATATTATTTATTTTACTTTAAGTTTATCATATATTTATATTATTTCAACATTTAGATTATTTTTAATAATTTAAATATTTATTACATCATTCAATTCAACCCCCCAGGTTTAATCCCGATTGAACCATTGAACCTTAAACATTTCTTTCTTCTAGTTCTTTATCCGGTCCGATTTCACAACATTGCTAATAACCCACTGCTAAAAATAAAATCTCATTCACCGGATGGAGAAGACCTACACAATACTCTTTTTCTTAAGTAGGTGCAACATAATATATTCTCCCATACTAAGAGAGTATAACCCAATATAATCATGAGCCTTCATTCTTATCTTAGGTTTTGATGATCACAAATATTTTTAGCTGAATACTTGTTTATACCAATAAATTGAATATATGTAGGCTATAATGAGTTATCCATACATATATCATAATTAAGCAGCCAAATAGATGTTGCCTGAGAAAGTACATTCAATGGTAGTTTGCTCAAAGAGCTGGAATATAAGAAGATTTCATTAATCCAAATAAACCTAAGTCATGCACAAAGCTACATAATTATTTAGGGTCAATATTTTATTATATCTTCTTATAATAGGAGTGTGAATGTTGAAAAAAATAACTAAGCACACATACTCTCTTGAGAGAACTAAAAACTAAAAATTATTATTATTATTATTATTATTATTTTTTGAAAATCATACCATACAACATACTATCGTACCACATGATTGCCTATTTTTTATTAATTAATAAATCATCATAATTAAGTTTGTTAATTCCAAAATTTTAAACTAATTGTACCACGCGATTCATTATCATATTGTTTGATTTTTCATACTTAATTCAAAATTTTAAACTAATCATATTGTATGCTTTAGATCATATATAAAGAAGATAGACATATGGTAATTAACCAACTTAAATCCCAAATATTAGAAAGATTTTACATATTTTATGTAATTTAGTTCATTATATGTGATAACATTATATATGTGGAACTAATAAAATGCATAATTTTTTATTTGTACTAATCGTACATCATGACTTGACTGTACAATATAATTATGATTGTTCTTAAGATGATAGTACTATCCATCATGATTAAATAAGAAGAATATTTATTGTTTTATACTAATCATATACTACCATCTAGGACTATACAATATGATAAGAATAGTTTAATTTTTTTAAAAAAAATTTTATTTAGCATTCTCCCTATAAATATCTCTTAGAAGAGCCTAAATTGCCAAGAACTTGAAAGTGAAGCTTAAGGGAGGCATAGAAAATGGTGTCTTTTTGGAGAAAAGTGAAGTGAGTCTTCTCTTTCTCCTCTTTTTGAGTGATTCTTTATGAGAAATGTTTTTATGAGTTTGTACTTAACTTGATTGTTTTTTTTTTATCTATGACTTGAGAGTTTGTTATTGGAGGGAGAACATGAGCGAAATTTATTATTATGAGAAGATGTTGTACCTCATAAAAATAGTGATGTCCTTTTTTACCTTGAAAGAGAAATGGAGCTCTGTAGGGTTTCACCAATTACCATTAAGGAGAAAGGCATCTCCACCTTGACTTATTGTATCGACAAAGAGATAGTGAAAATTTTAGAGGAGTTAGGGAGCGTGAGCATATGTTCATTGGATTGAACCACTATAAATTGATATGCACCCCTCTTTTTTTTATTTTTTTTTTATTTTTGATATTCTTATTTTTATGTTGGATTTGCTTTAATATTTTCATTAAGCTTTTTTTTTTTCCTCTCAGAATTTGAAAATTTTATTTTATTTCTCTTACAAATTTTTAAAAATACACAACAATTCACCTCCTTTTTGGATGTCATCTTTACATTATCCTAATCTACCCTCCTACACTAGGAGAGTATAATCTAATATAATTTCCTACACTGAGATAATGCAATCCAAAATTAGTTAATAGAAATTCTCATAAATTTTAACAAATATAAACTTAAATTTAGCAAAGCATAAACTAAATAGTGTCGGAGGAATTATAATAGCTTAGAAAAAGAGGTTTATATCAAATTGAAATCTTTAAAATCAATTTTAGCAAAATGAGTTTTAAATTTTAACACAAACGATTTTAAGTTTGTGAAATGGATGAATGACTCCAAAGCAAAATTAAAATTTGATTTATAAAATAAGCAAAAAGATTTTAGGATTTAATTTTAGCAACTTATATAATAAAATTATGACAAAAAGAAAAATTAATAACAGTTCTCTCTCATCATTTATTGGACAAGCCTAATAAGACGGTATGGACTTAACTAAAACCACCAATTGGAAAAAAGTTTTAAAATAGATCTTGGAAAAAAAATCAGTTCCAACATCGCAGGACCGTACCCCCGCCGATCTGAGCAGAAACAACTCCCTCCCTCGGCGAAGAGAGGAAGATAGAGAGAGGGGAAGAGGCCGAAAGCTATGAGCTCAGCGGTATTATCCACTTCCGCCACTGGTGAGGAGGGCAGTATAGGACAGAGCAGGAAGAAGGAGGCTCTTGATTGGCTGGAGTGGGGAAGAGGGTGGCTGCACGTCGTAAGGGAGTTCCTCTTCCAGAGAATCTCAGCCAGTCATCTTGAGAATCCATTAACCTTAGCTCACATCGACGGCATTACTTGCATTGTCACCGGCTCTACTAGCGGAATCGGCCTCGAGGTTGCCAGGTTATTTTTTCTCTTCCCGCTGCTTGTCGGGCTTTCTCGATTTAAATTCTTACTGAATCTGCTCCTATTTTTGCGGTTTTTTCCGTGTCCAGTGTTTCATTGGTAAATTGATGTTTCATGTGTAGATATATGTGGCTTTTTTTGCCCTGCTTTAAACATGCATTGATAACTTTGAGATTGATATGAACACATATCCCCAAACCACCAACAGAGACCAAAGAATCAGAAAAAGGCCAAATTGGCTAAAAGACTTCATTAACAACTAGCCAAGAAGAAGATCCAGAATAAACAGTAAGTAAATAAATAAGATAATTAGCTTTTACAGAGGATTTCCAGACTAAATAAAAGAAAATATCACAAAGATAGAAGACAGTCCCAACAGAGATTATTACATGAAGATCAAAGTCTAACCAAAGACAAAGATCTAAACAAGAGATTAATAAAGATGAAGATCAAGAAGTATAACTAACTAAACAAAGGCAATCTAACGTAAATTTTACAACAACCAACGTAAAAACCTTCTAGAAAGCAAACAAACACTATAAAGAGATCGAAAGGAATGAAAAGGGTTGAAGAAAATTATCTCTGACCTCTCCGATCTCCTTCCTAAGTCTCCTCCTCTTCTCCCGTCTCTTCTCTCCTCAGACCTCAATTCCCCACCTGGAAACCGGAAAACACCAAATGTATCTCAATCTCCGATCTATCCTATCTCAAGCGTTCCGATCCTGGCCCTTTCTACGGTGGATCTTCCTTAGATCGACCATCAGGTAGGATCTCCTTCTCCTACGATTCTCCCCTAAAACCCTCAGAGCAGAGAAAAAAGAAAATCAAGAAATGAATTAGGTTACTCGATTGATCTTAATTAATCAGCCGCCGATTGACGACACGTTATCCATCGAGATCATCCAACGATCCGGTGATCAAATTACTGATCATAAACAACACCATCGTAATCCACTCACGGTAGAAACCGCGTGATCAAGAAACAAATCTGGGTCAAGATAACACGGGCTATCCAACGCCAAGAAGCAAGAAGAAGACACAAATCCAAGGGAGCCCATCCAACGCCGAGAAGAAAGGCGCTAGATCCAACGGATCTAAAGGTTCAACGCTTTCCTCACCGTAGACTCAATTGGAAAGGATTTCACTCATTTGACTCAACTCACACCCAGACTAATTGGAACAATAAAGAGCGAACTCAATCCAGAGATATAATCACTCAAGCTCACGCAAAAACTCATGTAAAATTAATCATCCTCTCAATGTAATTTGATATTAATACATATCATGCTTTCTTGACTTTCCACATATCAAACAATGGCAAGGTACAAGATAGAAAAAACTATGGAAGAATGTGTCAACAGACAAAACAAAACTGAGGAACAAATGCAAGAATGTGTCAACCGACAAAACAAAATTGAGAACCAAATGCAATCCATTACCATGCTACTTAATGACTTATCCAGAAGATTATCATCAATAGAGGAAAAACTAGACAAATCTTCTCAAGAGCGGCAACAATCACAGGTATGTAACTCATACCCACCGAATTTATTAATAATCCTCCTAAATCAATGAAATTTAGACAACCAAAGTTGATATGCCAAGATTTAATGGTGACAACCCGAAGTTGGTTAGCAGATCAATTTTTCCAATATTACAATCATCTAAGATCGAAGTTTCTAATTGTAGATATAGGGCCGCTCTTACCGGTATGGATGCACAAAGAATAAACAATTAATTACATGGAATGCTCAAAGAATTGATTTGTTATCACTTATGAGATTTAAGGGTGAATGAATTACAAATGTAAATCCACAGGATTTCTACAATGAATTGAGCTCCAATCGAGGAATTCCCGATTTTCTACAAAATTTGTTTGAATCGTGCAAACATGACATTAAAAGAAAGTACCGCAGAACTTCTACAACAAGCTTTTCAATTGAAAATTAATGGAAGATAGATTACAAGATGATATATCTACAACCGACTATCTGATTTAATCCACAAATGAATAATGAACAAACAACCCCATGCCGCTTACACCAACATTGTAACAACTAGCCAAAATACACAAAGACCACAAATACCCATTCGAAATTATCGCCAATTGGAAGAAAGAAAAGTGCTTTGTTAATAAGTCTACGGTCATGGGATGCAAATCAAAACTTTTACTTGAAGTAGCCAATGATGAACAAGAAAATCCTCAGAAGCCAACCTTGAATCATGGCGAATCAAGGAAGAGTTCAAATCGCTTTAAATGCCTTTACAGTCAAACCTCAGGACTCTAAGTGGCGAGCAGAACAAACAAGTTCAGGCTTGATAGTGGATCAACCCACAATTTTATACAATCTAATCAACTTCTTAAACCGACAATCACATCAATATCGTTTTAAAGACAGGAATGGAGAGACTCTGATGTTGAGTTTGCTTTTAATGTATCCAACTGGGACACATTTTAAAACAGATTATACCTACCGCAAATGCAGCGTGATGTGGTTTTAGAGAATGGTGGAATAGTGAGTTAATTAAATTTAACTATAAAAGCTCATGAAGTTCTACCAAAAAAATTAATTCAACTACGAGACACTTCAACCAAAATACAATATCACATTCCACCGTTACAAAAATTACAAAATCGAAAATATCGCTCTACTTACATCGAGAAATTAAGGAGGAACAAGTCTAATCATGATTTCCATCTACTGTAAGTATACTGCGTATTAAAAAATACAAAGAACTGCTTTGAACCGAAATTTTGCCTCCCAAAGGGATATTGATCACCAAATACAGCACTGGGACTCCATAAGGTGAAAACTACGATATCCCTATTTTTAAAAAACGAAATAAAAAGATTAAAGATGATGGTTTTTATAAGAGAAAGTACAAGTCCTTTCTCATCTCCAAATTGCTCATTAAAAAAGGATGGCACTTGGCGTTTTGTGTTGATAGATTTTAAACAAGTGCACCATACGATGTTTCTGCCAACTCTAGAATTAATGGATGAATTATATGGATGTTTTTCCAAGTTGGACCTAAGATCGTTATCATCAAATAAGAAGAAAAGACATTCATAAAGCTAACACACTACCATTATGAATTCAGCAAGAATGCCTTTGGGTTAAGCTAACCAATGCCATCTACCTTTCAAGACTAAGAAACCATTCTTAAATTTGTCAGTTCTTTGATGATATACTCATATACGCCCAAACATTGGAAATACATCGAACATCTATAGATGGTGAACAATCAAGAACACTCATTATATGTCAAACCATCCAAATGTTCATTTATTCAAAAAATGAAATATTTGGGACATATTCTTTCACCAAGGGATAGAGATCCCAAGAAAATACAAGCAAGATTGGAATATGCCAAAATCAATAAAATTAAGAGGATTTTTGGGATTAAGGTTATTATAGAAAATTTGTCAAAAAACTATTAAATTCCTCTTACATCAGCCAAACAACAACAATTTATCAATCAATCAACAAAGATTCACAAACTAAAAGAGGCTAAGAACATTACGATAGATTTCCAAATTTTATGCCATTTATATAAATGACGATCGCCCATGTGAGTGATATTAATAATCACCCATTATTATTTCAAGAAAGCTAAATCCTACAATGCAAAAGTCTTCAACCTATATTTGAGAACTCTACGATTCGTTGAGATAATAATATTTACTGGAGCCAAATTTACAATCGAATCATGGAAAAGTATAATTATTACAAGAAAACCATTCAAACCCCAACAAAGAAGATTTTGGTCAAGCGGTATGATTATAGATTGAATATAAATCGTATTACAAACAAAGCGGCACTATCCGTAAAAAATGTTTAACACTTTGATTAAGGATCAAAAGAATTCTTAATGTCACTAAACTCCTCGATATACTCGAATTCAATGGTCTTATGCAAATTAAAGAAGAAACTACAAATAACTATCAGAAAAAAGCAGATACTCAATTGTTTCCAAAACATAAATATCGAGAGTAATATACTATAAAAGCGGATTGTTACATGTAATTGATCTCTAATTATCGAGAGTTACATTACACCAACCTGGAGGACATATGGAGTTAAACATGCTGAATTACTCAACAATTCTATTAAAAAAAATGAAAAGATATACAACATTTCATATCAATGTCAACAAATGAAATATGATACTCTGAGGTTACTACAACTGCCTATACCAAACATTTGGGAAGAAGATAGGATTTTATTACGCCTACCAAAGTCTCATAACAAAAGCTATATTTGAGAGATTGTCAAAATAATACATTTTACCAAACCGTTTTATACATACATAGTATATATTTGTTTGCATTGTCAAATTGCATGGGATACCCAAAAGGAATAATCACGATAGAGACCCTATATTCATGAGTAATTTCTAATAAATATTCAAACTGACATTAAGCAAAGGCTATCATCCACGTAGTGAATATGACAAACCGAGCTGACAATGAATATTAAAGAGTTTTATGGATGCAAGACTTGGTTACAATTTATTCCGTGATTTTCCTATAACACATCCATCAATACTTCAACCAAAATGACTCTTTCCAAGCGTTTATGGAAGAATTCCTCCTACATTAATTCCATATGGCACTACAAGTACTAATCCAGAATTGATTACAACAAAGACCAAATCATGATCTCGAAAACAAATTTACAATGCAAAACAGAATGAAACAAAGGGCGATAAGCATGACGGACATTCAATTACGAATGATTTGATTTGGTCAAAATACAACCTTACTGACAAATTTCAAGAACTGCAAGAATACACCAAATTACAAAGAAGGTATATGGATTTTTAAAGTTAAAGAAATAGTTACAAAGTGGAACTACCTCCAATGCACTGATACATAATGTTTTTCATATATCCGACTAAAACCTACAGAAGATACAACTATACATCCAAAGACACTTATCAAATCAATGAGACAAATGATTATTGACAATCAAGATGTGGGATCATAACTATACTGGAGATCAACAAATCAGAAGATAATACAATGGGAAGGCTATCAAACAGATAACTCTTGGATTTGAAGAAATAAAAGAAATTTACTAATTGAGGGACAAGGTCGGTCTGAGAAGAGTAATGATGAACACATATCCCCAAACCACCAACAGACCAAAGAGAAAAGGCCAAATAAAAGACTTCATTAACAACTAGCGAAGAAGATCCGAATAAGAAGTAAATAAATAAGATAATTAGCTTTTAGAGGATTTACTAAATAAAAGAAAATATCACAAGAAGACAGCCCAGAGATTATTACATGAAGATCAAGAAGTCTAGACGCATCTAAACAAGAGATTAATAAAGATCAAGAAGTATAACTAACTAAACAACAGGCAAAGAATCTAATAAATTACAAACAACCAATTAGGCAGAAAGCAAACAAACACTATAAATAGAGATAAAGGAATGAAAAGGGTTGAAGAAAATTATCTCTGACTATCTCCTTCCTAAGTCTCCTCCCTCTTTCTCGGTCTCTTCTCCTCTAGCTCAATTCACCTGGAAACCGGAAACACCAAACGACGGCGAATCTCGGATCTCCTCCGATCCTATCTCCGGTTTGGATCCTCGGCCCTGTGGATCTTCATCGACCATCATGGGATCTCCTCCTTCTCCTCATTCTCCCTAAAACCCTAGAGGAGAGAAGCAAAGAAAATCAAGAAATGAATTAGGTTACTCGAATCCGTGATTAGCCGCCGCCGACGATCACTGTATCCACCGAGATCATCCAACGATCCGTTATCAAATTCGATCAAGCCGCCGATAACACCATGTAATCCACTCACTAGAAAGAAAAACCGCGATCAAGAAACAAATCTGAAGATAACACGCTATCCAACGGCTAGAAGGCCGCAAGACAAAATCAAGAGCCCATCCAACGGCCGAAGAAAGGCTAGATCCAACGGATCTAAAGGTTCAACGCTTCCTTCTAGTAACTCGGTTGACTCAATTGAAAGGATTTCACTCATTGCTTGACTCAACTCACACCCAACAATTAATTGGAACAATAAGCAGCAACTCAATCGAGATATAATCACTCAAGCTCACTGTTTCAAAACTCATTACAGAAATTAATCATCCTCTCAACTGTAATTACTGATATTAATACATATCAGAGATATTGGAAATTAGTCCCTCCTAAGTCTTCAAGCATGCTTCATGGAAGGTAAGAAATATTACTTTTCAAGATTTGATCTAAATTGAGCTTTATAACTCTTTGAGCTGGAAAGCAAGTGACTAACCATTGGAAAAGAGACGCAGAAATTAACTTTTGCTACTGTGAGCTATCACATACAGTAAATTAATGTTTTTTTAATGTTTTGTTAGCCTAAAATAGGCTTTCCAAGAGAACTAAGTGCATTTACAATCAGATATGCATTCATCATTCTCTATGGAAAATAATTTAAAAATCATTCATAAGTAGATTGATTGCAATGTCTTTAACCTCACTGGTGTCTTCAAATGTGACAACCAATTTGGTGCATTATTATATAATAGTTTTTTTAGCATGGAAACATAAATGTAAATTACTGACTAGAACATAGGTGCATTAAATTTACATAGGTGCCTTATCATCAGTGATGGGAATCTCTAAATCATTGAGCTAGATAGTAGCCTTTATGGAGTGGGATTCCCTAGAAAAGACTATTCTTGCCTTTGAAGGTTAAGAGAACTCCTTAAAGTGTCAACCACATGTCAATTACTGACTAGAACATCTTCTAGAATCTGATCTTGTCATATTTTTCTCCATGAGAGATTTTTGAATTTGGATTATATGTTACATCTTTTAATTTGTCAACATAAAGTTTTGTTATGAAACAAAGGTCTTCAAACTTCTGTCTCTCTGCTGGGACCTTTCGATAGTGGATGTTTGGGTTTGAAACTCAAGTATCACACTTAGATGCTTACCTTACAAAATGTCTTTTTATTAGGACCTTTCTTCGACAGACTCCTGAATTGAGTCTAGATGTCATGGCACAATGCTCACCAGATAAGGCTTATCTGCCTATTGAGACCTTTCGACGGTAGATTCTTGGATTGAATCCAAATGTCATACACTGATGCTCACTAAACAAGGCTTATCTTCCTGTTGGAATCTTTTGGATGCAAATCCTTAAATTAAATTCTAAATGTCATGCTCCAATGTTCACTAGACAAAGCTTATCTTTTTGTTGAAACCTTTTGGAGGTAAATTCTTAAATTAAAATATAAGTGTTATACTTTAACGTTCACCAAAAAGTTCTTACTTAAAATTTTGATACATGAAAGCAATCACAATTTTTCATGTATATTTATCGTTCTTTTAAACTACTATTATAATGAATATATGACTAACTAAAGATGGAAAGAGAAACCTTCCTTAACGAAGTTGTCAGATTAGTTAAAGCTCAAATGATTGGAATTTATATTAACTGAAGCTTAGTTTTATATTGATTTAATTTAAAGCTCTAATGATTTTTTATGATAATATCCCACACCAATTGATATAATCGTTCAACACAGTCATTGGAGTTGATTTTATCTACTCTGTTTAATAAAGGATCGGTCTATGATATTTGAAATCAATCCTGTCTACTCTTATCTTTATAAAAAAGATGATCATATTGGTTAAATGAAATTTATAGTCTTAGAGTCATTCACATGAGAATGTGTATGGCTGACAAATTAAGATTTAACTTTGAATGCTAAATGCAATCATTAATCATTCAAATTATATATTCAATTTTTGAAGCAAGAATAGATTCAAATTAATCTCAATACCACGCGTATTCTCAGATATTATTATTAAATGTGTAATACATCGATCGGAGCACATGTAGATAATTCAGATTTGCTTTATTTCAACCCGTAAAGCATCCTCAAACACTGAGTTTAGATATTTGTCACTGTGTCGGGGCCATGCAGGTATCTTTAGATTTATTTTATATTAACCTACGAAACATCTTTAGACATTGAGTTTAGACACTTAACATGTGTTGGGGCTCATATAAGTAATTTTTGAATATTTGTATGAATTTTAAGCTACTTAGATTGGGTAGAAATTATTTCAATATTCATACAAAAATTCATTTCGTTCTTGAAAATGTACAAATTATGAAGCACTTAAATTGAATGATATTTAGCTTCATAATTTGTGCATGATTGATGTATGCGAGGTTTATCTAGAACTTAAATTAACTATTTCTGTCTGCTAGTATAAGTGTGTTGTAAATTCGAGGTGTAAGGTGTTTTCAGTTTTCATTATAACTTGAAATGGTGACATCACCATTTACAATTGAATTTAACTTTAATGAGTTTGGAATATTCATTAAGTTAATCCCATTGTGCTAAATGACATGCTACCCAACTCATTATAGGTTTGTCTATGCTCTTGTTTAAATTTTGTTCTCATACATAATCAAATATTCAAGTGCACCATAAGTAGTTCATAGTTTAATTATGATCATTTTCAACTCAGATGGTGTGAGATGTGGAGGTTTAAATTTCGTTGAAATGTCACAATAATGTTCATATATGCACAGTGAGATCCTGTCCTTGCTCGTGAACGAGTTATTTGACTTCTTTATAAGTCTCTTATGCTTTAATTAAATAGTCAATTGAAGTCTTTTTAATTATCTTATTGAAAATTTCAAAATAATTCAAATATTTAGTAAGAGATTTTGTTCATATTACAAGCATCCAACTAGTTTTAATTTCCATTGAGTTTGAACTTTGCAAATTTATTTATTTCAAAATTTGACAAGTTCAAATTGTATTTTAAAATTATCTTAATAGTCAATTTAGACTTGAAATTTTTTTTTTTAAATTGGTTCATCTGAGTTCTTGTCACCGTAAATTTCGTCAGCATCCCGATGTCATTCTCGTGTAGAGGGTTGCTTCTGGTGTGCTTTAGCTGGCTTGTTAGCTTAAAAAGACATGCACCATAAGTGTCGGGTGACAATGATTTAAAAAGAACTCCAGACCTACCACGTTTATAAGAAGTGTGCATAAGATCTTCAGATGTAATTGCACAGATTAATTTTCAATTGAAATTTTAATTTTAAATTTGATATTTTTTTTAAGCTATGTTATTTAAGTTCTTTTATTATTATGAAAGTTCAATGAATTTCAAATGTAAATTGCAAAGATTCAGCCATCCCCATATTTGGGGTGGTTTCGAGAGTGTTTTGGCCTATCTGGTATGCTTTGATGAGCATAGCGGTCAGTGCCTTATGACACTATGACCAGGTTTTCAATCCTGGTACGCTTTATTGAGCATAGCAAGTTTTTAAATGTCATTATGCCTTGATGAGCATAGCGGGGTTTTCAATCACCTGTGCAAGTGACATAAATTTTTCTTGTGAGTTCAAGCCCCGACACACGTGAGTACTTAAATTCACAAAATTTTCCGCTGTGTTGGAACAATACAAACGAGTACTTAAAACATATTTCTCCGCTTTATTGGAACAACACAAACGAGTATTCAGAATTTTGCGCTCTCCCCATTTTTATATTTTTATGCAAAGCTGTAGATGACACGAATCTTGAGACGATACGAGGTAGGGAGAGGAGGAATTTTCCTCTCTCTCTCTCTCTCTCAATCTGCCTCTTCTTTTTTGGCTTCTTATTTTTTAGAGAGAAAATGAGGAAAGAGAACAGATTTGAGAGAAAAACTTAGTTCGAGTAGGGAAAGAGTGAATCTATTGTAGCTTCGATTGGAGACGCAGTGGAGTTGATGATGTGGAGGAGAGTTACAGGAGAAGCCAGGAAATGGTGATAAGGGCTTGGCCAAAGATGTGATGGATTGGGACAAACAGAGAAGGTGATGTGGAAATTAATGGACTAGATTTGAAGCTTGGTTCGAGGAATCGATAGGGTAGGATTAGGAGGTCGGCGAGTGGGAGATGGAATCACTTGGGTAGGTCTTTGTGTGCAGTTATAGGGAGGTTGTGCATCAAAGTAGAGAGGGACTCGGATCACCTCTACTTGAAGAGAGGCGTGGGTGGGGAGAGCTGAACGACATGCTATGTGCGAGTTTTGGATGAGGAGAAGAGGTGAATGGGAGATGGGGATTTAGGAACCTGCTTGCATGAATCCAAAATGAGGGAGTGAGGTGGGATGATGTGGGGGAAGAATTTGAGAGGAAGGTCTTGTTTGATAGTTTTACCGTTTGACAATAACATAGCGCTTGTAAAAAAAGTTTGGATGGCATCGACTCCTCCTGACTCTGATATGTGCGAAATTATGTATGCATTTTATTTTTTTTTCTCATCGGTTGATAATTATACGACATGCGAGGTCAATTTTAATTAATTTCGATATTCTGGATACATCGATGCAATAAATATCATAATCAGAGAATATCTTGATTGATTTCAACGATGATCGGGGCATTTTAACTCAAATTTACATGATGTTGTACTAAATTTTTGCCAATTTTTTTGCATATGCGTGATTATGCTTATGAATTTTATTTATCTGTCAATAGACTCTTTCTCCATTCATAGAGTGGGTCTGTGGTTAGCACATCCAATTATACTTTTCGATATGAAGTTGAGAACTCGCATTTTAAATATGAAAATTTTTCATTAATATCATTGATGATCGTATACAAATATAGAAAATAAAATATTCACTTTAAAGATGACCATTCATCTTTTTAATTGGTCCTGTCGACTTTAATCCTTATGGGGAGGATGATCAGGCTAATTAACTTGGACTTATAACTTCTCCAACACAGGTGTAACTGCTCGATCAAGAATGTGCATGATTGATAAGTCCAGGTTTATCTTTTGAGAATAAGATATTACATTCTTATGAAAATGATTGCTGATCATTGAAAATATTTACACAAATTTTGAGATTAGATTGAACTTAGATTAATTTTGATTTTGGCTCGTGCAACATTCTTAGATCATATGATTGAGTATTCAACGTACTTTTGGAGCACATGCAAGCATATGTTTACATTATGTGATTGCACGAATTTCAATGCAAATATATAATGCATTTGTATGTTTTCAAAATTAAGCAATCTAAGTCAATGTCTTATTCAACTCATGTAGCATCCCCAGATGCTAACTTAAGAGTTTAGCACATATGTCAGAGCACATATGGATTAATTAAGATTGCTTGCATGCTCTTTGAGGTATTGAGTTTGAATGATGATTTTATCTCATAATGCTTGTAAAACTTTATCTTTCTGGCTCTTTGCATGCATCTTGATGTTGTTATTTGAATATATGATTGTCTTGTGATGCATGCCTTAATTTAGATTGTTTGCATGGAGCTTGAGGTATTTAGTTTAAATGCAAAGTTGCCTTGAAGTACATATAAGATTACATTCTTTAAGTCTTTTAACTTACACACATTTTTGAAGCACTAGAATTGAACGAGTGAATGTCAAGTGATATATTCAAGAGTTTAATGCCTTCATATATTTGCATGAATTATGAAGCATTTGAATTGAATGAATGACTGCTTTCTATTACATGCAAGTTTATTTCAACACCTTTATTAATGTCTTTTGTTTGCTTGTACGCTAAGTTGTGGTTCTGGTGGTGTAAAAGATCAATTTTAAGAGTAGCCCTCACTAATGCATAGGTGGATCTAATATTCATATGACTTTCATTATTATTGATAAGTCTCTTTCTTTTATAATTAGCAGCATATGCATGGAGAAATTATTGTTCTTCATCCAATCCTTCACTCATAGAGACTACCAAACATCTCATGATTTGTAATGAATTTTTCTACGATTTGGGTATAGCTCATTCTCCTCTAAATTAAGTTGATAGATTGTGTAAGTGCAGGAGTTCGGGTGGGATTTCAAAAGGCTAGGTTTTGAATTTTGCTAATAAAATAATCATTTGGTTTTCCAATTTATAAATCTAATTTATAATCTCATGAAATTGGGACCCTACCCCTATAAATTCTTAATGCCTCATATCACTCTCATTGATACTCTCACTGATACTAGTATGTATCACTTTGACCATATTGATTATACTTTTAACTTGATCCATTAAGATTGTCTTTAGTGACTTGTTGCTAGAACAAAAAATTGCTCTCTTTTGAGTAGCTATGCTACAGTAATTCTTCTTAATGCATGCAATACTCTCATTGAGTAAACATTTTATGCTATATGCTTGTCTAAAAAACCAAAATTTAGCGCACACATAACATCTTTTTTTTTCATAAGTTACTCTTAAGTAATGCAGAGTTGGCTCTTATGTAAGGTTAAGCACTCAATATAAGTTGTTGATTTGTATGTGGAGCCCTCTTTCATAAGGATTCACTCAATATAGGTCTATGTAGGCTTTCACTTAGGTAGTAAGCTAGGCTTTAGTGGAGGCAACTAGTTGAAGCTAAGTACTTAATATCAAAAACTTGCCACATACATTCAATATTCCCTAATTTTCTTAATTTTATTAAATTCAAGGCTAGAAATTACCCATTTTTGTAGATGATAGATTTTCCAAGTACAAGCACTAATGATTGAAGCTCTAAGAGATTCAAATGTTCCCTATGTTGAAATTATGAAAGATTAGGCTTTGATTTTGATACCAATATTGATATTCTATTGGGAAAGACGATCCAAGGTTTTCACTTATGATGGGATAGTAGTAATGTGGAGAACACTCTTGGGTGGGTGGGGAATTTTATTAGAGTGGTCAAATAGGTGGGTGTTGGCCAACAAATTAGATGATAGCCAATTATTGAGCTCTTTTAAGGATTTGGATTTAGGGTTTCTAATGGTTGAGGGTTTAGGGTATGGAGCCACTTGGGAAGGTTAGGGTAATGCATTTGGATTTATTCGAGAATATTTGATGAGGTTACAAGTGTTATGGAGGCTAACAAATGGATGAGAGACAAAATTAGGTCTAGGCTAATTACTTTGGGTTAACATGACTATTTTAAAAAGATTGACTTAATGGAAAGGCTTAAGGTTTGTACCTAGGGGCTTAGGAGTCTTGAGAATGTTGGGAGAATGCATGTAGGCTAGATTTGGAGTAGATGGTGGAGAACTAAGGTGTGTTTAATGGATGTAAGATCAAAACTAGGTTAAGAGGAGTCCTAATTTGGTCGATAACTTCAAGTGAGATTTTGAATTTTTTTTGGTAGTTTTAAAGCTTGAGAAACTGCCATGATTATGCTAAGAAGGTGTAGTAATATGCTATGAAACATTATGAGAGAGATTAATAAATATAAGAAAGATATTTAGGTCTTCTACAAAGAAGAACCCAAAGGTAGTGGGGTTGAGCTACCAAGTTTTTGACTCTAATAATTTCACTTTCTATTTTTTTTCAAATATTCAGGCTCCTTTTTTTCATTCATTTCACCAATTTTTAAGCTACTATATCAAGTTCTACGATTCAGAATTTCAAGAGAGAGAGAGAGAGAGAGAGAGAGAGAGAGATCATGTATAGGGAAATAAATATGAAAATGGAGTTGAACTAAATTAAGATTCTCTCTCCTCATGGGGTGGTTGACCACTCCTTTTCTAAGATCATTCTATTGATAATTTAAAAATATGGTAAATGCACTCAATTGTCTCCCACTTTAAAGGAAAAATTGAAAATTCACAATTTAAAAATTTTAAATTTTAAATTTGAATTTTTAAACTTTAGCCCTTATTACAAATTTATTATTTTATATCAAGATTTTTTTTACTTATGCATAGTTGATGTTGCTCTCTTGGCTCTTGATTTAAACATTTAATCTTGATCTTGTAGTGGGATCATCATAGCCCTTGGTCTCATCTTGGGCTTTTGATCATAGTTTAGCATTAAGGCTATAATAATTTGCTTGATTTTCTACATCACTCACTATCTTCCTTTATTTCACTACCATTCTAAACCCACAATGGATATATATATATATATATATATATATATATAATAATGTGTGTGTGTGTGTTGCACAGGTGTGGGTTTGGTTGCAAATCAACAATTGAGAAACTTTGCAATAGTATGTGTTTTTCCTGATCGACCCACCCAGCCAAGCTTTTAACCTGGCGGTTTAGCCAGCTTTACATGAAAATGGCTGGTAGGTATGGGTTTGTTCAAGTGCCAAATATGAATCTATAAAGTCCAAGTTGGGATCACCAGTCTTCTAGTTTGCTGGGATTTTTCAAACAATGCTTATCAATATCTTAGTTGTTATTAACTGCACTCCACTGTTGTTTTACAAAACCATTTTATTGACATAGATATCATATTTGACATTACATATTTAGTTTCTATTAATCATTGGATAATCTTTGGCTAAAATAGGCAACTTGCTGAGGCAGGAGCACATGTTGTCATGGCTGTCAGGAGAATAAACATAGCATATGAATTGATACAAAAGTGGCAGAATGAAAAACCAGGATTGTGTTTACCGCTTAATGTTGAGGTGCGGAAGCATCTAGAGAAGGCTTTTGACTTATGTTGCATTGCATACCAGTAGAGACTTTTTTTCTTATTTATGCATATATAAACCTGATATATTTTCTTTCTTTTAGGTAATGGAGCTTGATCTTCTCTCACTAGATTCTGTTATGCAATTTGCTAAAGCTTGGAATGCTCAACAGGCAGCATTGCATGCTTTGATCAACAATGCTGGCATTTTTACCTTGGGAGGTTGGTGTGAATCATGATGTTCTGAGTTGTAGTTTATTCATTTAATCATTTTTTTTTTCTTTTAGAACCTGAACTTTGTTTGTGGTGTTTGTAGGCATCATATGGGTTGTCATTTTGTGTTGTTTATATAACTATATAGTTCATTTCAATTTAACAAATTAATTAATGCATCTTCACCTTCATTGCTTGGTTCTTGGAGCTCATAATATTCTCTTACTCGTTGGAGAAATTTTTTTGCTTTATATTATCAATTGGTAGCAAACAAGCAAAAATAATCCTGAGAGATTTCTCTTTAGTGAACTGAATATAAAGGTCCTTTTAGCATATGCTTTATTAAAATTCTTTTAAATTGGCAGCTTCTGTTGGTTAGAATTCTGTGAGAGGGAAAAGCAGTTGTCTTAGTATACATTAAATCTCTTGGTGAGAATTCTGTGAGAAGGAAAAACAATTGTTTAAGCTAAATATTTTTCTAAATAGGATTTTATTCTGAAACTTTATTCTTTGATCAAATAGTTTTGCGTGAGAATAGTTTAATTTCTCCTGAGGTACATGGTGACAAATCTGTGAACACGCTATAGTGTGAAATCTATCGTCAATGTTAGTTTTCTATTAGTCTCAAAAGATATCAGATCTTTATATGTTGTTGTTAGTTTGAATATTGGCTTTGCCATGTGCGAAGGATGATAAAATATCCATGTAATACCGACTCTGAACTAATCATCATTCATGTCTTGGCTATACTTTAGAGTCACAACATTTTTCAAAGGATGGGTATGAAGAACATATGCAAGTGAACCATTTGGCTCCGGCATTATTGTCTATGCTGCTTATACCATCTCTTCTCCGTGGTTCTCCCAGCAGAATAATTAATGTGAATTCCATTGTAAGTTATATATGGATCAACTTGTGAATTTCTTGAATTTGTTCATTAATGCGACTTCAGTTATGTTTAATTATTTGGCAATATTGAAGATTTTTTATATTTTATTATTAAACACTAGATAGTATTTACCAACTTGATTAATTAATACTTTTCTTGCTGATATTAATTGCTTGATTTCTTGGAATTTCAATCTTTGGACGCATGTGCATCAACTTTTTAACTGCATGATTCATTAGATTTCTGGGAATGTTATGTGATAGTTGTGTGTGATTTCTATGTTAGTATTTCTATTTGCACGTAGTCTTTGTGTATGTTTGGTGGTAATGCAGATAGGGATGAACATATCTTTTTATGTTTATGACTTCAACCATATAAACAATGATTCATTTACTTAAGTCTCTTCTCTCTGCTCTTATTTTTAAGAAATGGTCGCTTGAAACTACATATTTCTATGATTTCTTAATTAAGTGATTGCATGTAAGTTTGTATTATATTCTAATATTATTTATTTATGCATGTATGAAGATTACATAAGTAAAATATAGTATTTTTTGCTTTTAGAACTGCTAAGCTGAAACCTATTAGAGAACATTTTGAAAGCTATTAAATTCTACGGATTTAGCTTGAAGCTGTATAATTGAAATATGACCTTAATAGGGCTGCTTAATGGAGTCTAGCATTGTGATATGACTACCTTTTACCTAGTAAAATTGTTCATTTTTTTTTCTTCTGGTTTAATGAGATTAAGAACTTTCTAGTTTGAAATTTGCTGATAGGAAATGCTATTTGTACTAACCTGCTAAGGCAAGGTACTTGTTTGCAGCTAGAGAAAGGAAAAAAAAAGAAAAAATGAAAGAAATTTAAAAACCCAAATTGGTCCCAACAACCGTCATCCACGTCTGCAAAATCGCTCGGGATAGGGAGTGGGAACAATTGGACTTCGATCGGCTATAAGAGGAGGGAGTCGACCAAACTCTCTACAAGCACACGCACCAATACACTTGAGAGAGAGAGAGGAAGAGAGGGAGAGAGGGAGAAATTGAGAGAGCCACTTACCTCATGTGAAAGCCATAGTCGATCGATACTCCCTACTTGCCGATCAGCTTTAACCGAAGCCACCGACCTCCCTTGCTTGCTTGATCGAAGCCCTCGCGTGAAGAGAGAGCCGCACACCCCCCTCTATCTCACGTGAAAAACGAACCGAGCCGCCCTTTTGCTTGAGCCGATCCCCTTTAGGGCTCATTTTAAGTAGAATAAAATTGAATTCTGAAACTACACCTCCTTGCATAAGCATTAAGGGCTATTGAGAGCATTTTTGTCCAATAGCGAGAAAAAAGGCTTTTAAGATTCTGATTTCAAATAAATTTATTTCACAGGTCAAATCGAAGGCCTTTACTATCGATCTTGGGTCCGGTGTGAGATGAAATTACCTCCATCCGACGATTTTGGTTTTGGAGCGAGGGAGAAGACAGACGCTATTTATCAAAAATGCGATACTATTAAACCATCATTTTACCAAACAAATAAAAAATAATCAACTAATTTGAAATTAATTAAAATTCATATTCTAAAATTTGAAGACTACGTCCGTTGATCTTTGGATCCGGCCAGAAAAATTTTAATGACGTCTACCGTTGATCTTGGATCTGGTGCGAGATAAATACACATCCCTCCGTTGATTTTGAATCCGGAGCAATTTAGAAGAGTGCGCATCACACTAAATTTTATGATTTTAGCATTGATAAGTCATGTTGCCAAAATTTTATTGAAATTGCAAACTTAGATTTTAATCAAAATTAAGAAAAATTGAATTTTAAAATTAGATTAAATTACTCAAAATCACACGCTCCAATCCTTTCTCAATATTAAAATAATATAATTTAATCAAAATCGTGAATTAAAGATTTAAGCCTAAGTCATTTGTCCGCAAAGTGGGGCCTACATTTTGTCTAGACATTCCAATGAACATAGGAGTAGTTCAATGAAATTTACATTTAAATGTTAGCTTTCTAATAGATGTAAGTCCAACTCCTAGTTGTAAGACAAACATCATACATAAATAATGGGCCTTTTAATTAGCTCAAATAATTTGATAAACATTTGCACTCACAATAACACCTGCACAATAACTCTAGTCTACTTGGGATATTTGAGACGAGACAAATCATGGCTAATCAGATTCTCTGGACATTACGACTAATAGCCCTCTGATGTTGGTAGATTGGAATAATGATATTCTCGGGATGACAGAATCATGGGATCTTGATTGGGGCTATCCTCTGTTTTCTTTTGGACAATCATCAACACCACACCACTAGATACCGACTTATACCAGAGATCTATGTTTATTTCCAATCTTAATTGAGAGTGCTTTTTTACTACGCTAAGAGGGGTAATTAACTATGGATGTTTGTGTTGATAGGAAGTAGAACTCAGGTTTAGATAAATCCTAACATAATGTTAGGGTAAATCTGATTGAATATAAATCAATTTGCCTCGTGAAGAACGAACTCCCTAACTTCCTTAAAGATGGAGATTTTCAAAGATGTTTTTCTTGAGCGATCACTACATTGCAGGAATTTTTGTATTTTTTCATTTCTTTTAGTTGAAATTTCTTACTTTTATGTTATTTAATTTCTGATTTCCGTTGGACTTCTTTTTCATAGATGCACTCGGTGGCTTTTGTCAACCCAAAAGATATGAATATTACTTCAGGCAAGAGAAAATATACAAGCTTGGCAGCATATTCAAGTAGTAAGCTGGCACAGGTAAAGAAGATCATGTCATTGTACTTGACTAATTTTCTATTTAGACATATGCAACTCCTGTCCATCATCATAATCCTGAAAAACTGATATGGATTTGGGTGGTTTATGGAACTGTTAGGAAGTATCTAGATTAAGTATCTTGGGATAATGATTTTCTCACTGTTTTCTGAACCAAAATAGTTAGTAAACTTTATGGTTTTAGCCAATTAGGGAGAAAAACAGTAGTGGAATGTGCTGGAAATGTTTCTAGCAGCTGGGATGGTGCTAGATTGACTTTGCATCCATAGGAGTAGAAGGCAGTTGCAATAGTTAGGATTGCTGCAAGTTGAATGCCAACGGCTATAGGGGTTGGAGGCTGCTTTTATTGTTAGACTGTTGAAATGGAGAGAGGGGAAGGGAAGCTGGTGGGTATTTGGAGGAAAGGAGAAAGTTTTGGAAGTGGGAAGCAAGATTTCATTCACTTCATACATGATTTCAGATTACATGTTGATCTCTGATCCAAGAAGTTCTTAAAAATTTGCTCTTATTCAAAAGAAATTAGAAAATAGGAATTACACCTTAGTGATTTTCTTTGTAGATTCCCTCTTTAAAATATGATTGGTCCCTAGGATAATGAGTAAAATTTTGTGGGGGTAATTTGGGTTAGTTTATTTAAATCTCTTTAACTAATTTTATCTTTCCTCTCTCCTATTTATTTATCCTTATTCAGAATTTAAAATTCCCCACTCAACTAATATTTGTAAATCATTTCCTTCAAAGTTAATTATATTAGTATTTTTGAGAGCCTCCTAGATGAACTTTCAATTTTTTGATTATTTGCTCTTGCTCCCACAAATGTGTGCTCTTCCAATTTTGTCTCCTAAACTATTTTTTTGCTCTTTCTCTTTATTCTCTTTATAGTTGTGAGCTTCTTAGTAGGCTAAGGATGACTCATTCTCCATCTTTTGTTGCAAATCATTAATTGAGATGACACCTCTTGTTGTTTTCATTTGGGAGAGAGCTCTTGACTTTTTGTTAAATTCCTTTTGTTTGGTGGCCCTTTTTCATCTACTTCGAAGAGTAAACAATAGGTCGACTGACTTTATATATATTTTTTTACAAGTATAAAATTTTGCTATCTTTTAAGGAAGATAACATTACTATTCCATAAATATGAACCACTTAGTATTACATGACATACATCCAATGACACAACGTCATATACTATCTCATTAATATAATCTCAAGATTAACCAAACTTAAGATTACTTTATTTAATAAGTTGAGAAACATTAATGTTTTGAAACAAACTCAGCCTCTCAACCAAAGATGTAGACATAAGAAAATTTTTTATTACTTGAATCCAGAAGAGTATTGATTAGAGTAGATTTTACCTGAAGTTTTAGATGAAAAACTTCTTCTCTCGTTTCATCATTGGTATGTGCATGCAACTTAAAGTACAATGTTAGAATCTACCTTTGCCACTCCTATTTTAATTACATCCTTTGACGTGATATTGACAGCCCTTTTTTCTGTCTTGCCATACAATTTTTTTTTTTTTAATTTAGGCCAATTTAGAATCTAGCTTTGTCATTTATAATTTAAAATAGGCTTAACAATTTTTTAGTTCCCTATCAAAATTGTGTGCAACTTGTATGTGAAGTCTTCAATTGCGGTGCAAGTCTTGAGACAGCTTTTGAGAGAAACTTTCTTGTACTTTGCTTGATGCTTGGATTAATATTTTGTCGATCTCTCTTTTTTCTCTTTTTTTTTAACTATTCGTTGGAATTTGGTCAAGTTTGATACGTTATGATTTTCTTTTTGTGGTCTGACTCCTAATTCTTGTGACTTTCTTTCAATCTTAAATTTTGATAACATTTTACTTTTTTGTACCAAGCCATACTTGTTTTTTAGTTTTACATCAAAAAATATGAAACTTGTTAATGGGATACTAATTTGATCTTTTGTGCATCCCATCATAGATTTGTGTTATCAAAATCCTAGAGCCTATGATGCCTTGCATCTAATTGGTAACATCGTGTTTACATATTTATTGATTAATAAATAGATAAGAAGTGATGCAATTTAAATAAAATTTGGTAAGTCTTGATTCTATATAAATATGACAATTGTGAGATTCAAAATTATATTTTTATATTAGAAGAGTGGTATATCAATAACGTGAAATTTTTTTTTTATCATCATTTATTTGATTTCTAATGAGTTGAATTTGTTGAAATATAAATTTTGGTAAAGTGTTGCAAGTGGAAAAATCAATATAGTTCAGCATGAGATAAACTAATTTTTTTGGTCTTTAGTAAATATATGAATGCATGAATAATTTAAGAGATGTATACGTCATGTTGCTATTCATGGTTTGTCTTTGAACTGTTTTATTGTTTGTCTATTTCATTAAATATCTTCAACAAGAGACTAGTACTGAACTGATTTATAATTTATCAAAAATAGTATCTTATGTTTTAAATATTGAGGCATATTATGATCATTTTATTATACTATCACACTTATAAATAAGGTTCTTAAAGAATAATTGTTATCTTCTCCTTAAAAGCCTAATAAATACACCCACATAATATCATGTATAACCAACATTGAATTCTGTCAAAGAAATTATAGTTTATGAATATTTTTTGAGAATGTTTCTTATGTAGATCATGATTTATTGTAATAAATATGATTCTATATTTGATTTTATGAAATTGAAACCTACATTATTTACATTAGAACTTATTCATGAACATGCAAAAAAAAAGAGAGAGTCAATTTAAAATGCATTTGAGTATAAGTTCAACATGGAATCAAAACCTTGTTAGAAATTGATTTTCGAGTAGAAATGAACCTATGATTATGTTTGAATCTAAACCACAATTACAATTTGAACATATTTTTAAAGTATGAACATAAATTATTAATAGAACTTCGATTTATTCATGAATATGAACTTGAATTTCTAATCAATATTTAATTTAGCTTTTAATATGAATTTGAATAAAACTTGCCTAATATAATTGAGAATTGATTTAACTTCCAATGAAGTTTTTAACCAAGTTATCTCTATAAATTAAATTTAGAATATATTTGGAACAACTATAGCTATATGAAAATGCAGTGATGAAGTTGTTGTAGAAGAAGCTGCTGTCTAATAAGCTGCGGTGTGTATTAAATTTTTTTATTTTCAAAAAATAAAATCGTAGCTTTCTAGCCGCCATTGCACTTGGCTAAGTTAAGTTAAAAATCATAGCTTTCCTGCCACAGATTGTTCAAAATGCAATCCCGCCATAGTTTATCAGATGACTAAAGCAGTGTGGTTTGAACCACCTTGTTGCGCGTAAACACCCTTAAATTGATTTTATTTTTTGGTTCTTGGTTCCTGATTTCCCGAACTCATTAAGAGAATCATATGGAGAAAATTTGGTTATATTAATATTTCAGTAAATTTGTTAATAATGATTGGAAAGTATGAAATTTAAATATTCATTTATTTGATCTACTCAAAAGTGCATAATTCATCACAATTGATCTTTAGAATATTTTGGTAAGTTTTCCTTAATAAGATTATCCATCTTGATTGATATTTTATATTTTTGTGTGGTTCTTCAATTTTAAATTTTCTTTATTAGTGCATTCTCATTATAGGTCCTTGTTAGTACCTTCAGAATATTGTTGGTATGCTAACATTTTCATTATTTGTCACATCATATTTATCATTTACATGATTTGCCTGAATATTTTTGTAAGAAATTGATTGTTAGTGAAAACTATAAGATTACCATCGATGTGAATGGGTGATATATAGAATTCAAATAAGGTGGTAAGGTAATGATTCATTTAAATTTTGATAGGTTTCTTATTGGAACTTCTAAGAAATTAAATGCAAAAATGGAGGAACCTTATGACATACTATGTATTGAGATAAATACTTATAAAATGAAAATTTCAGGAAGCTCTACTATTAGTCCTATTTTAAGATATCTAATTTATCTGTATTTTATGAATATTTTGCTAATTTAGAAGATTCTTTCACTTTTCACGCCCTTTCTAATTCATATCAAAACACTTTTATTGATGGATCTAGTCACTTTTTGTTGCTATTCAAAATTATGAGATTATTCATAATTTAGGATGGATATCATAGATGACCCAATAAATTTGTGATGATTCATGAATTATTTTGTTAGAAATATACTAGCTGTGCCTAGTTTTGCTTAACAAACATCAAATAATTAATTCATCGGAGTCAATTTTTTTTCAAGATGAGCAAAATTTTGTAAATCTGAAAGTCCATACCCATCATTGTTTCTGTGTAAGTTATTATTTTGAGTTTATTGATGATTTGGAGATCGTCTATGTGTTACATGTGTACTTGTTTTGCTTTCAAGAGTTCTGTAGTTTGATTGCTTTGGCCACTGATTTGGTCCTCTTGTGTATTCGCCTAATGCTTTATTTCTTCAATATCTTATAATTGGGATTTGATATTTCACGTACACGGACTTTGGTTTGTTGGTTTCCTTTCTGATCTATACTCCAAAGGTAGGATCCTTGTTTTTTTTTTTTTTCTTTCTTCTCAACTTTCTCCTTGTAGCAAAGTTCGTCTACAGGTTGTTTCTATTTTACTTGCACTGTGAAAAACACCGAATCTTATATGTTGAATTATGTATATTGCACTATAACAGATATGATGAAATTGTTGTTTTTGACTCTTGGAATTTGTATTTTGTTTTTTTTTTTTTTTTTTAAAATGATTTTGAGATTATTGTTAAGCTATCAATTGTGGATTTTGATTATAAATTTATGGTCTCTAGGCATATAAACTTCAGAATTGGCTTGATGAATTTTTAATTTTCTACCAAATATGTTTGTGCTAGTCGAGTATGAGTTCTAATGCAGGTATTGATGACAACTTTTGAAGAAAATTTTCTCCTCGAACTGGCTCAAGTCAAGATTAATACATTGATTTTCTCTTATCATTCTTTTGAGCTATTTGTTTATTTGCCTTGTTGGAATTTGGTGAAGTTTGTTGCAATATAGTTTTCATTTTGCAGTTTAATTGTTGCATAACATTCATTAATTTTAAATATTATTGCAAATTTTAATTTTTGATGACATTTTAATTATTGTTGGAGCAAGTTTTTTGTGGTTTCTTATTTTGGATCAAAGAAACAGAACTTTCCTTGAGAGTTAGCAGACTGTAAATTTTAGTCTTTACATGCTTTCTTAGGTTTGCATTAGTGAAACCCTAAATTCTATGATATCCTTCATCACCCTCTCCCCATCTAAAGAAAAATAAAAGGGAAATGTGTTCCATCTTATCACCTTTAAAAAATGTTGGCCTCATTATTGTTCTTGAAATATTTTTTGACCAACCAATTTGTTGCTCCGTAGAAACCTTTATTATCTCATTTTATTTCTGTAACAACTATCTCTCAATAATCTTTTTAGTTGAATGTCAAATTTACTTTAGCATTATGATTTATTTCACAGTAAATTTGTTTGTTGAAGCCTTCTTAGTTCCCAAGATTGCGTTAAACATATTATTTTGTGTTTTATTGTTGAACAAACAAATGAACCACATCTATAATATAATAGTGAATTGTTAACTAATGAATTCTCTTCACTTCCATGCCTTCAACAAGTTGTTTCCCACTATGCGGATCACCATGTGAGTAAAAACTAGCAGGCTTAATCCTTTTGATGATTGAGAAAAAAAAAAAAAAAAGATTGTTTTATGCAGTTGCTTTCTGTTTGTAAACCAAGGCTTAATTCTTTAAAGTACCAGAGCATTCTCTTAAATTCAAGCCGCTTACCTGTTTCTTGTCATATGTATCGAAGGGGCACAATGTGCTCACATAAATTAATTTTACATAGAATTACAAAGTTGATGAATGCTGAAACTTCTTTCTAGTTTTTTTTTATTTTTTGCTTGATTTGAAGTGAGAATAATGTTTTGGATAACAGATAAAATTCAGCAGCATCCTTCAAAAGAGAATACCGGCTGAAGCTAGCATCAATGTAATCTGTGTTTCTCCTGGAATTGTCCACACCAATGTCGTAAGTCTCGCGCAAGCTTTATTCTATTAATCTGTTACTGCAATCTATGTTCATGCTCCAGTACTTTTCTAATATGATTTCTGGCTCTTGGAAGCTCATTTCTTATAGCCAAAGCTTCTTTGAATGCCAGTTTAGAGATAAAATGAATAAACAACTTCTAAGAAAATGTTCTAGTTCTCCATTGTTCTTAGTATATTGAGTAATACTTCCTAAATCCTAATCAAATTTACATTTAAAATGGTATTATTTTGATTAGTGTTTAAAGCGGATGTCGATATAAGATCTATTCTTTTAATTCGGCTGCATAAATTATAGACATGAGAAATTAAAAAATATATTTTAAGTGCGATTTATCTGGGCGCAAAGAATTACTCCTTTAAATATGTATTTTAACCAGAATTTTAAACCATTCACTTCGAAGGATCCAGTTAGAGAATCCTTGTGTATCATTCACCTCTATTTTTTTGGTTTTCTGGCCACTCTTTCGCTCACCATTTACTGTAGTAGTTAATTCATGGCTTTCTAAACATAGGCGAGGGATCTTCCTAAAGTTGTGGTAGCAGCATATCATTTGATTCCGTATTTCATTTTTGATTCCCGGGAAGGTTAGTTTTTCTTATTTCCTTCTCTTGTGAGCTGTTAGTCTTGGTCCTCGGCGAGGAACCAATGGATTTCTTATTATTATTATTTTTTTTGAAAATTACAGGTTCAAGAAGCACCCTTTTCGCCGCAACTGATCCTCAGATTCCTGATTATTGTGCAATGCTGAAAGCAGATGAGTGGCCTGTTTGTGCCTACATCTCACACGATTGTCGGCCAACGAATGCATCCGAAGAAGCTCACAACCTCGAAACCTCTCAGGCAGTGTGGGAGAAGTCTCTGGAAATGATCGGCCTCCCCTCCGATGCGCTAGAGAAGCTCATCGAAGGAAAATTTCTTGAGCAAGCCTAAGTAATATATATTATTAAATGAAGTATGAATGGTGATTATGTCATGATCGTGATATTTACTCGACGAATTCTAGAGCTAGCAAAGTACCAATCCCTGTAGGTAGAGGGGTTACTAAATTTGACACAGTAGGATGTGACTCAAGTTGCTCCTCATTTTTGAGTTTTGTTGAGAGCATTGGATTGAAATTGTATAGAAGAATGGAATGAAGAGAGTTGGTGGAGGTTTTGGCAAGAAGGCATTTTCATACATTCTTGGGTTTTAATAAGATTTCTTTTATAGAGAACTTGCGCTCTTATACTAATAAAATTTTATATTTGGTACTTGTTAACTTTATGTGAAGAGGATTTACTATTTAATTTTTTTGTCTTATTTTTTTCTTGTTTTCTCTCATGGATATTGGTCATTCTTGACCAAACCACATAAAATTTTGGTTTTCATGTTTTTTTTTATTTTTTTGGTTCACATTATATTTGTGTAGTGCAAGTTTTATCTCTCCTAATTCAAGTTCATCTTTGTCATGAAAGTGCATTTGATTTTAATGTCCCAATGTTTGAATGTAAATTATTCTAATTTCATATTAAATTTAGAGTATTTATTGCATCTGTCCTTGTAAGGTTTAAATATGTATGCTTCATGTTTGTTTTGTGATTTCATAAACTTAACTTATAGACAATTATTGTATGAAAGTAAGTCTCAGAAAACTTATTTTTCCTTTTAACAAGAACAAATGGCCTAACCTGCACCATAAAGTATATTGGAGAAAGAATAACATTATTGATCATCAATCCTTTATCTCATACTGCACATTTTTTATTACAATAAGTGTCCCTTATTGGCAAACTCTTGTTTTTGTAACCTTGAAGATTTTAAGAGCAAGATCTTTGTGGTGATGTAGCTTTTTCTTTTACTTGAGAAAGCTAAAATTGTTGGTTGAAACTTACAGTACTTTTACACGATTTTAATGTGTATGACATTATTTAGTTGAAAACAATTGTGAGTAATAAACAAAAAGTATCAAACAACCAAAAAGTTATCTTAGGAACTTTGGTTTGTAGGAATCAAAGGTTTACATTTTACCCTGTTTTGTTTCATTGGTTCAAGCGTATTGGAAGATGAATTGAAAGAAAATGGGTGGTACTGTGGCATTTGATGGATCTTAATCGAAAAGTGAAATTTGCTTATTTTGAGTTAAGCTCAAGCTGAGTTGACATTGAATGATTTGGAGTCAATTTTCAAGCAAATTTGAGCCAAACTTTTATTTTGCCAAATTTTTAATTGAACTAGAAGTTTTTTTCAAATTTATAATTGATATTAAAATATGTTTCTATATTTATATAAATATTTGTACATAATATTAATTAAATATGATAATAATGTGCTTATAGTATGCTATATATTAGTAAATTTATTTATGCACATATTATGAATATATGCATGTGTGTGGTTATATATGTATATGAAAATAGATATGCAAATGTGTATTTATATATTTTTTGAGTTGATCTGAAGTTTAATAAGAGAAATTTCAAGCATGCCATACTTGAGCCAAAATAAATTGATGTTGATTTAGAATTAATTAATTATAAGCAATTATTGATTGAATTTTGAATAAAATTGTCAGCCCTATCTTACAAGTATCAGTAAGATTTATGAGGTATTCTATTAAAGTATACAATGAAAAGCTAAATGATTTTGTCCTTGCTAAATTGGCGAGTGGTGAATAGAAAATGCTTTTTGAAAGAATCGATCTCATTCTTATGAATTGGCTCAAATACAAGCATAAGAAAAATATGCATATAATGTTGACATTTGTTCTGCACAACATTGATAGTCGTTTGATGAAGTTGATATATAATCATTAATAATTCAGTCTTGATTTTTTGGTGACAACTCTTATAATCAACCCAAGAAACTAGAAAAATTTTGCACTGGAAGAATTAGGAACAGCCACAAATGTGGTTAGGGATACATATTGCTATTTAAGGAGGGTTTTACAAAAAAATATAAGATAAATACTGTGCATTTGATCTAGTGATATTTAAGCTGTTTGGCTTGGGACTATTCTGTATGACTAATTAAATCCACAGTTGAAATAATGCTTTTAATGATCTCTCAGAGTATCATTTGCTCTAATTACATTAAATTACCTTCTAAAATGTCTTAAGAATAATTTTGTTTCAAATAATCTCACACCTTGATGCTTTCATCTGCTTGTTATATGGGGTGGGGCGCTTGGGAATGGAGACATTGGATGATATAATGTAAAAGGCTATCTGTTAAATACATTATCACTTTCAAGTCGAATGTATTGTAAGTCTATGATTTTAACTTTAGTTTACTATCATGTCACCAGTGTTACGTGTCTGCCTTGCTTTTTTTGGCATAGTTCGGTCCAATTCTATGAAAAAGCTTGCATGGCGTTGAACTCTTGTGCTATAGCGGTATATCTTGGCATTCTACTTGAGCTGTATATAAAGCCTCAAACATCACTTAAAAACATTCTAATTGCATAATTAGTTCATTTCATCTTGAAATATGGCCTTATTTGAAAATTAAACTTTAGTCAGAACACAACTAAGACAATTTCTACTAATGATAATAGTAGTCAACTTATCGTACATGTTATATATTAGCTCTTTTGTTTAAGGACTCAGATTCTAGGGTTGATAATGATAGCCCGAAAGTGCCTAATTGTTTGACAAATGATATGTCGTAGATAATCTTGGCATCATAAATTCTCTATGTGAAAAAGTTTTGTTTTATGTCTCTTTGTGTGTTTATTGTTGTGAAGTTTGGTTTCCTTATTTTTTTAACACCAATTTTCATCTTTGGGCTGCTAGAAGCGCCTCCTTTCTATCTGTAACATTGCTAGCATTTAACTATTGTAGTGTTTATATACTCTAAAACAGGTGTCTTCCTTTTGTTTGAGGTTGAGCTTTATCTGAATATGAACCACGAATGTTACTCACATTTCTTAGATATAAAGCATTACAAATTAGACAAGGTTTGCCTTGAACGAGCATTATAGTAATGCTTTCATTTGGAGAGTAGTAAATTAACAATTTGTTATCATCTCGGGCATATGATATATGTGTCGAAAACTGGCGAGAGAGCAAGTCTTCATTTTAGGAAGAATGGGCAGCTAAAAGGCTCTTCGTTATTATAGATAAATTGGAAGATATATAGAGGAGGTATTGAAATTCATTTCCTATTTAACATAAACTTTGCAAATTTATTCTTGTCCTTGTGAAGATTATTGTTCCTCTTCCACTTTTGTTCTCTGCCTCCCCAACAAAACCCCTATTCGTCATTCCATGCTTTCGCCCTCCTTGCTTGCCTCCAAATATGTTACCATGTAATCGATATCGAAAGCTAGACCTATAAAGGATAATCTCATATCTGTGGTAAATTTTTATTCTATGATTCACTTTTACCTCTACTGTGGAGTTTGTTTCCATGCAAGATGATGAATTATGGCTGGAATTAATCAAACAATCTCATAAACTGAAATGGTAGGAAAACATGGTTTTGGGGTACCTTGTTACTGTGGAATTGATAGAATATAATTTTTTAACATTGGGTTTTACAACATGCGGTTGGAATGTTATTAGAACATACCGTTGGTAACTGGACCGCTTTATATTGTGACCGTGGTGCCTAATGGATTAAAAGTACCTCGGTTAGTGTCTGTACTAGTTTTGTTCATTCTGAATTGATGATCAAACTTTTAGCTTCCTTTTAACTTTGACGCTTTATATGATAAGCTTGGCTTGTCATATGTTATGGTCTATTAAGAAGTTGATAAATGTAAATGAGAGTTATGAAAGCCTATTGCTTTCTAAAATTTGTACATGTTGGGGCCTCTGGTTGTAATCTTCTTTTTTTTTTTTTTTTGAGAAAAAGTTATTTTTTATAGTTTGCCATTATACTTGGTCACATGGCAGAGATCTTGATATTTGTTTGCATTTTAGCATATGCAATTTGTCTGAACATTTGTATGTCCAACATCATGATCTCTACTCCAAATCCTTGTAGGTTGAGAGATCACTTGGTTAAAATCATTACCGATTACCGAATAGAAACCTCTCTAAGAAAGGGATGGAATGAAATTCTCAAGGTGTCATTATCTTCAATATATCATAAACATATTAATTATAAGTTAGCCAACTAAAGAGATAGGAGAAGTAAAGATATAGTTCAAGTGAGGGGTATTAAGGATGAAAATAATAAAGTGCTTTTCTTAGAAAAAGATATTGAAAATAGGTGGATGAGGTATTTTGATAAACTTTTCAATGAAGGATCTGAAAGTACGATTGATTTTAGCAACCTTAATATCCTAAACAAAAATAGAGAATTTTATTTTTATCGTAGTATTAATAAATCTAAGTTACTGAAGCTTTAAAGAAAATGAAATGTGGAAAAGCGAGGACGGATAATATTCCAATAGATGTGTGGAAATGTTTAGGAGATCAAGGAATTTCTTGGCTTATAAATCTTTTAATGTTATTTTAAAGACTAAAAGATGTCAAATGAGTGGAGAAAGAGTTTGTTGGTTCCTATATTTAAGAATAAAGGTGATGCACAAGAGTGTGCAAATTATAGATGAATTAAGTTAATGTGCCATACATTAAATTTATGGGAGAGAGTAATTGAGCATAGGTTACGATGTGATACAGAAGTTTCTCACAATCAGTTTGGTTTCATGCCAGGTAAATCTACTATGGATGTTATACATTTGTTAAGAGGTTTGATGGAGAAGCATAGAGAAAGTAAGAAGGATCTACATATGATATTTATTGATTTAGAGAAAGCTTATGATAAAGTCTCAAGAGATGTTCTTTGGAGAGTTCTAGAAACGAAAGGAGTTAATATTGGCTATATTCAAGTCATTAAGGATATGTATACTAGAATTACTTGTGTCCAAACACAAGGAGGATTGACAAAATATTTTCCTATTTCAGTTGGATTACATCAAGGATCAACATTAAGCCCTTATCTTTTTTTACTTTAGTTATGAATGTTCTTACGAGGAATTTACAAGAAGATGTACCTTGGTGCATGCTTTTTGCTGATGACATTCTTCTTGTTGATAAGACTAGAGAGAGTCCAAGAAACTTGAATTATGGAGGTCAACTTTAGAGTCTAAAGGTTTTAGTTTAAGTAGATCTAAAAGCTGAATATATGGAGTGTAATTTTAGTTGTAGAAGTTTTAGTGGTAGCGTTGTGACTTTAGGTGATCAAGTCATTAATAAGAGTGGCGATTGATATTTAGGCTCTATTGTTCAAAATGATGGTGAAATAGATGGAGATGTTATTAGTAGAATTCAAGTTGGATGGTTGAAGTGGAGGAATGCATCTGGCCTATTATATGATAGAAAAGTTCCACTTAAACTTAAGGAAAAATTTTATAAGATGGTGGTAAGATCACCAATGACTTATGGTGCAGAATGTTGGCCAATAATAAAAGAAGCATAAGACTAAGTTAAGTGTTCTGAGATGAGGATGCTTTCAGTGGATGAGTGGCTTTACTCTTAGAGATAGAATGCAAAATGAGTATATTAGGAAAAAGTTGGAGTAGCTCGGTGGTAGATAAGATTAGGAGAGTCGCTTAGATGGTTTGGCCACATAAAGCGTCGGCCGTCAGATGACGATTATGAGAGTAGATGCATTAGATTTGCATATGTTAAGAAAGGTAGAGGTAAACCTAAAAAGACTTGGTTAAGATGTATAAAAAATGATCTTAATATACTTGAATTAAATGAGAATTTGACACATAAGATGACACAATGGAGACGAAGGATTCATGTAGCCGACCCCACCTAGTGAGATTAAGGCTTGTTGTTATTGTATTCTATATCTTATTGGATTAAACTCTTAGCAGGCTGATTGTGTTAAGCTTCTCATCAAGTACTACAAAGAGGCTTAGCGTGCGGTATGCGTGGGAGGCACTGAAGAGGAAAAGTATGTGAAGGTGGAAGAGAGCTCATCGACCCAAGAGAGCCGAAGGGGATCGAATGCTAGATCCATGGAATTGAAGTCAAGAACGAGGGGAAGCAAAAGGTGTTGCTTGTGTTTTGATCCTCTCTCAATCCAAAATGTATCTGTCGTCGTGTTCTTCTGTTTCCATGCAAATCATGTCACCTGTCTCAGAGGTGGCTCAGATTCAATTAATACGGAAAGTTTTGTTGCTAATAGTGACGATGGTAAGGATGATGAGGATGCCCCATTAGGGGGATCATGGATTCGGTGCGTCTTGTGCACAATAGCTTCTGGGTGAGTATTTTTCTCGAGTGTTTTATGTGAATTTTGATGAGTGGGTTTCAATCTTTTATGCAATTGTTTCCTTATTCAGGTTGTGTATTTAAATAGTTATTTGCACCAGTTTTTCTCTAATTTCACAAGGGCAAGAAAAAATTTACTCGCGATGATCTTGTACCAATCTCCCTGTGATTGATGCTCTTTATTATTATCTAACATCATGGAGCCAAAATCATATAATTGTATTTTATGTCTTGTGTGCCAAAAATGATTCATTTGAGGAGATTTGAGGTGAAAAAAAAAATATCAATCGATGATTTACTGCACATAATTATACAAAAAAAGTTAGTGCTACTTGAAGGGTAGTAGCCTTTGAGAAAAATCTCTTTTAACGTTTTGAGGTTTGTTTTGGGCGATTGCAATTACCTATAAAATTAGTTATAAAATTATTGTATGAAAATTTGTTTGAAATTATATACAAAAATGTATAAAATGTAACTGCACTTAACAGAGCGCCATGATAAACTGGATTGCAAAAACTAGTTTTAGATAAAGCTAAATTGAAGAGGGTGTTGAGGTGCTTTGAAAAAATTAACCTGATAGAATGTTATCTCAAATAAACTCTTGGTCAATAATGGTAGAAGGAAAACACGAGTGGTTTGGCTGGATCAACTTGAATTAGTTTTTGGAGAGTATTTTTTTTTCTATTAGATTCTTAGCATGGATCTAGCAAAAACTAATAGCGTGAAGTAATCATTCAACTCATATTGGGCGATGAATATTACAATTTACAAACGTCAATGAAAGGCAATTGATGAAGAGTCTAATTTTGTTACTGCAGTTGTGCAATGTAGGCTTCTAAGTTCATCAGTTGGGTTTAATTGATCAATGCAATAAATATGCCATGATTTGAAATTTTAAAAAACACGTACATAAATTCTTGTTTATGTGATGCAATCATTTTAAAAAATAATATACTCAATGCGTCAAAAAAAAGAAAAAATATTACATTAGATGTTTATTCAGGTGCAATCACATATAAGATGGGTTGCAATGCTAGGATTTTTTTGAAATTGTCTTGATTGACTTATCTTGGACTGCCAATTATATATCACATGTATTCCTTGCTAGTTGTAGTTATCTGAAAGAGATGGCTTACAGATTAGATCATTAGAAAGGTTGTTGGGAAAAAAAGAATGAGGGCTAATTTAGATTAAGCTAATTCGAGCAATTTTGAAATAGTATTTTTAAAAAGAATTTTAAGTAATCTGAAGGAAAAGAAATGATGGTAGAAGATTATTTTAAAATATCTATTTATTATCTAGAGTGATTGATGAAATTTGATTAGATTTAAGGCATTGTAATAACACGAAGAATAAAGATATTGTAGTTGTGTACCTAGTTTTGGGTATGAGTTTTTTTTAAAAAAAAGATTTGGACTGTATTTAAAGGTTTAGCTGTTGGATGAATGATCTTGGATGTTAACTAAGATATGGAGGATGATGTGAGGGTAATTCAAAAGTGATTTTATATGTTAGAGAGCACTTTCAAGATAAATAATCAATCCTATTAAGGGAAAATCAAGCTAGGTCATTAAACATCAATATAAAGAAGAAGAATTTCTCTAAAGAAATTTTATCATTGTAAAATTATTAAATTTTAGGAAAAATTACATATATATATATATATATATATATATATATATATATATATATATATATATATATATATATATATATATATATATCACATAATTTTTATGCATGTACATATCCAACACCTAAAGTTTGATATTTTCAAATATAGTATTTTTTTTCTATATATATGAAAATTTGCATTTCACTTTAAAATTGATGACGGTGCTATTTTTCATATAATATTAAAGATTTGAGTGCTATTTATATAAATATGAAAGTTGAGTTATTAGGTATGTAAATAAATAAGAATTGTGTGCTATGTTTGTTAATGATTCTAAATTTTATTTTATAGTAGTCCAATTTATCCAAATTATAATGATTATCTTTCAATAAAAAAATATAGAAGTTTTCAAGAGAAAAGAGATTGGTGGCTATTAATGAAAGTGAGTTCTAACTAATTTCATCAATTCAATTTATCCTCTACTAGTTTATTAATCGTTAGTTTATACATGATATCAAATTCATAACAATAAACTCTAGATTCATTATCTAAATTTTAAACATTAATTGTAAAATTTAATTATTTTTTATTGGGATCTTGTGATGAGTTTTGATAAGGCTCTTACATACTTTATTATATTGTTGATTTGTTATTATAATAGACTTTTAACTTCATACTTGATCCACATGATGTGCTACATCATTGGATTTTTTAGGAGTTGTTAAGGTTGATTAATTTGATTTCTATGCTTATCAAACTTGAAAATGATGGTGATTATGATTAGATCTTTAGCCATCATTTGTATTTTGTTTGTCATGTAATGTTGAAAGTCCTAAATTGTCATTTTTTATTAATCTTATATAAATCCTTTATTAAAGTTTCTTAATTATGAACGTTAGAGGTCAAATTTAGACTAACTCGGGTAGAAAGAAAGTTCTGTCTTATCAAATATATTATATGATGCTTAAAGCTTTTCATGTCCGTAAGATATATATATATATATATATATGTTCATTATCACTATACTAACTCTTTGTTAACGAGCTGATCAGAAAGCTTTTGTGTAATTTTATTTTAATGATGGCATTTTTAGCTAACCATTTGATCATAATAGGATATCTATCACATACTTGCAATGATATTATTTTGAGCAAGACTAATTTGATAACATTTTATATGATAATGACACCTTTGTGAGCTTGGGCCAAATAAATTTTCACTTTTATATAGAGTTCATCTAATATGGATTTTTTTTTATTTATATATTTTTTGGTACTTGGAAAATAAATTTGGTATTTGTATTAATTTTAATCTTTTTTTGTGTGTATTATGTAGGGGTAGTTTATAAGGATCTTAAGATAGGTGATATCTGAGGCTAATAAAATTAGAATTATATGAATTTATAAGTGAGTGGAACTCCATCATAATTAAGATATACATCTGTTAATAAAGTTAATTTATAGGAGCATTTATTGGGATATAGGTCACGAGCCTTTATTTTAGTGGGGATGATATTATTTTCTCCATTTATGATAGTTATATGTTTTGTTCATCATTGGGAAGGGATAATGGCTAAGCTTTATTTTGCCTTCAAATTTGAGAGATTCTTTATGCTTGATTGACTCAAAAGGGAGGCAAATTTCTAGGGTATTTGCATCCATTTTTTATATAAGTAGATGTTAGTTTGGCTACACAATGAGTAATCATCAATTTATAGTATGACTTAGATTCTCTGATGGCACGAACATTTGAGTTTGAGTTGAGTAAAGATTATATTTTAGGTTAAAAGGATGATTGTTAGGTTCAGGCTCCATTTTAGGACATTTAGGGATACATTTGACTATTGAGCTATAATTTTGCTATATTAAAGTAAAATTTAAAAAGGATCACACATTTTCATTGAACATTTATTTTAATGGCATTAACATGTTGAAGGGGCACATGGACTATGTAAATCTCATGGAAAGTAAAAAAGAGGGAATTGATCAAAATATTATTTTAACCTAATCTTTTGAGTGCTTGAAAAATTTAGACACTTTGTATTGGATTAATATTTGATTAGAGCATTTTATTTTCTAAGTTTAATAGGAGTTCTACTTTATCCTCAAATTGTACATGTTATATTTGGCTATTTTCAATGACATAATTAGATTTTATCATTTAATAAATCATTTCCTATGGGTTACTAATTTTATCAATCTTATTTTAAGGGAAGGCAAGAGATATAATTAGGAGAATTATTTTAGCCTTCTTGTAGAAGAATTATTTAATATTGTCTCGAAAAGGTAACTTAACCTTGCTTCAAAAGGTTGTTATTTTGTATTTATAGAGCAAAGGGAATAATGTGCATGTCTTCCATATTGTTGAGTGAATTAAAAAGATTAATACATGAGTTCCTATTTTTCATGATTTTGCTCACAAATTAAGAACATGACTACTTTTTAATAATTCGAATAATAATTACATTTGGAAAGATGAAATTTGAGCTTAGAATTTTTTTTTTCGAGAGGTAAACATTGATGAGGGGTGGCTAAGCACAAAATTTATTTATTTTTGATAAAAAATAAATGTAGTATAATAAAATCATCAAGAAATATGGTTTAGGAATTTTATGGTGCATAGATCTCAATGAGAGAAAGTTGTCATCAATATTTCATTTTTTTTTAGTTATGGAAGTTTTTGTAAACGAAGTGCAATTTTATAATTTTATAATTTTAAATTTAAAAATAATTTATGTTAGAATATATTTTTATTGGAGGAAAAATTCCGTGAAGATAATATTATTTGCTATTTTTAGAATTTTGTGAAATTGTTGGCAAATTTTTTAAATTCCTCATGACATTACATTTGATCAAATTTGACATAAGTTTTTTTTTTTTTTTTTACTTTTTAGTTTATGTAGGTTATATTGCTTTATTGAGAATGAAAAACTCACATGCATGCTTTAAGATGTACAAAAAATGTGTGTATTTTTTATATATATGTCAAAGTATTTATAATAAAATTTTATATAAATAACTAGAGATGAAGAATCTCAATAAGTGATTTTTTTTCAAACTAATCAAACTCATAAAAAGTCTTATATGCATTTACATATAAAACATAATAAAATTTGAAGTCATTATTTGATAGTCTCGAGTAATCAGACACCTACTTAGTTGCTAACCCAAATTTGTAAATAAATAATTATAAAATGAATAAAATATACGCATGTTGAGTTGTAAGTGGCTTTTACAATGCGATATATGAAATATAAAATATCAAGTATTTAGGCTTTACATAAATACATCATAGTCTTAATTCTATTCAAAAATATTATATTATATGAAGTTAAGTTATAAGTCAAGAGTATTTTCTAATCTTGGTCATTTTATTTTTATGATTTTATTCTGATAGTGTACTTGAAGAATCATGGTTTAAGTTGTATACAATTAAAATAAGTTCTTAATCAAAAAGTACAAAAATAAACAAACATATTTTATAGGGCAATAGCACATTAAGTAGCTTTTAGTGCAATAGAGGGAACTAAATATTATCACACAAAAAATTACATGCTTTAAATAATGCATATATGAAATTTAGCAAAATTTATAGCATGTAGTTAGGCATGATAAAAGACACACCGCCGCAATAGTGCAATCATAACTATACATTACCTTGTACTAGCAACATTTTCAATGATGTCTATCATAACACCTAGTGTGTGTAAGTAAATATGGTTAAAAAGTTCATCTTAAATGACTAAGATAAGACCACTATGATTACTTTTATCTTATAAAGCCCAATAAAACTAAGACTTTACATTCAAATTTAATTGATTTTGATAATAATTTATAATTTAAACAAATAGCTCCCATTTTTCTCTTCCATATTCTCTTTTTTGTTTAATTTTGCATTTCCTGTTTGATTTAGTTTACTTATAATTATTTAAAAAATTATGACTGGTGCTTAAGCATTGACTTGTTAATTTGACACATTTTTTCTATTTTGTGCAAGAAAGGAAGCATGATGTGACATGATTCATGAAGGTGGGGACTAGTAATAAATAATTGAGATTCCAAAGCATATCATGCGAAAAAAAATATTTATAAGTTTTTAAATTAAGATGGGACCCACATGCTGCTTAGGAGAGGTTATAAATAAAGGGGAAATAAATGGCCTCCCAACCTCTATATCAACTCCACCACTCTTTCTCTCCCTCTTCCATTCTCAAATGCTATGAGAAATAAGCTGATAGTAAGGAAAGTAAAGGGTGCCTCATCTTCCATTACATTGTTCAGAATCAACAATGCAAGGATTTTATGCTCACATGGTGCATCAAATTTTTTTGATAATATGTTGTTCAACAAGACTATGATGAAGTCATTCAATTCCTAGCATTTGGCACACAATGAAAAATAACAAAAAATTTAATATCTCAAGCCTTATAGTTGAGTCTAACCCTAGTACACATTCATTTCATTTAGGCTATTGCCTAGTGACCATCTAAGTGACATCATGAAGGAGAGGGTTGCATTGAATTTTGCAATTCAACAAAACATGACAATTGGAATTAGAGCACTCATTCTCTACAACATCCTATATATAATGAGGTCAACAATTATTGGAGGTTTGAGCTACAATTCTCTCATCCATGGATTGCATTATAGATAAGTGTAACAAAAAGTGCTTTGGAAGAGATGGTCTATCCTAAATGCCCACTAACTAAAAGCAAGATTGTGGGGAGATTTATCACCTCCCTAGTAAATATGTTCTCATATTTGAACCTGCATGCAGGAGCAAGCAATGCCCTGTTTCCACCTTTGCCACAATACCCTATGCTACCTATCAATTTATAAGAAGAAGGAGAAGAGAAGTACGATGAAGATAATGAGTAGCTCGACTTCATTGAGAAATTTCTATCCCCTATTATTATTTTTATTTTTTCTTCATGCATTGGGGACAATGCATAGTTTAAGTGTGGGAGGGGGGTAGCTTAGATATTTTTAGGAGTCCTGATTATATTCATGGGTAATCATTATTGTAATTTGCTATTTTTTGTATTTTTTATGATTTTTTAACTCCAGTTTTAATTTACTAATCTCATTTCTATTTTGTTTTTTAATACATTATACATATGTTTTTCAAATCAATTTACTTTTATTTTGTCTACTTATTTACTTAATGTTTTAGTTGAAATGTTTAATTTTATTATTCATTATGATGGAGAATGAGATCAAAAATTGTGATATACTTTACTGTATTTTATAATCTATGTTAAAAATATATAGTTGGTTATTTGTGAACGAATGTGTAGTACTAAATTAAATCGGGACAACTATATGACCAGTTTGAGTATTTTAAAAAACTGCCCTTTGCATTAAATTGACTAGAACGTGACTAAATTGTTGATTCAACCGGTGAACCAGTTCCAATTTTAGAAAACCTTCTCTTAATAATTATATTAAATTATTTAAATATATTAAATAATTATATTTTAATATTAAACTTAATAAATTATGTAATTTAAATATTTTTATAAGAAATCTTATACATTATAAAACTATTATTATTATTATTATATTATATTATATTATATTATATTATATTATATTATATTATATTATATAAATATATTACTTAGATATATTAAATAATTATATTTAAATATCAAATTTAACAAAATATATAATTTAAATATTTTTATAAGAGATTTTATAAATTTTTAAACTATTTTTATTATTATAATGAGCTTTAACTAAATTAATGATGATATATCTAACAAATTATAACTAATTATGTTATGCACTCATACTTTGACACTCTACTTCTTAATATAAAAAGTACAACATTAAGTCTCCTTCATGATGTGGGACTTATGATTGAGATATTTGAAATATATGAAATTGGCTTTAGTAATATAAAATAGACATTGTAATATAGGAATATAAGAATAATTATTTTATTTTTAACTTTATATTTTCATTAATAATTATATTTATAATATTTTTTTAAATATTAAATTTATAATAATATTTTGTAAATAATTTATAAATTTTCTAAAATGCTTTTGTCGTTATAATCTATTATTTTTATATTCATAAATCTATATTATAAAAAAAATTTAAGTTTTTAAACATTTTGAATATACATATACTTATATTTATATAATATTTTAAAATATTTTGTATATTATATTTTTATATTAGCTATATTTTATAAGATTTTTAAACAATCCTTTATATTATAAAATTTATATTTTTATAGATTATTATAAATTATACTTATATTTATAAATTTATATTATACATTTTTATATTTTAAATATATTTAATATATACATATAAATATATCTTATTAAACTTTATATTGATCTTGAAATTTTTAATTATTAAAAATATTATTTATGTGGTTGTCCTTTTTAAATTTTATTATATATTTATATTATTTTATATTTAATTAGATCAACATTTAATAATTTTAATATTTATTAAGTCTTTCGATTCAATCCCAATCGAATCATTAAACATTGAAACTCTTCTTCTTCTAGTTTAATTTTCACAACTTTAATGACGAAGCCGTGTAATCCTTTTTGAGAACCCATGAGCTTTAACAGATTTTTCTTGCATTGAATTTATCACCAAAAGATAGATAGGTTGTGTGAGAAAATTGTTAAGCCTAGGTTTTAAAGAGAAAGATATTAATCATTTGATTAGATTTTGATAAAATTAATTTCTATTTTATTAAATTTTAATTTAATAAATCAACATTAGTGAAATCCAATCCCTAATCTTGTTCATATTAAGATCACCCTCGTGAATGCTTACTCTTATTAAATTATTTACTCTTTTTAATAGGGTTAGAAGTATGTTGCAACTTTTGCCTTGACCACTTATTTCATCATCCAAATAATAGAGAATCAATCTAATTTAAGTACTTGGTTTTTATTTCTCAATGAAACGATACTCAACTCTCACTTATTATTAGACATGAACGTGTACTCTTATGCATAAAATTCACCTCACACCACATAATAAATATTATAATATAAAATTTATTTACAATAAGTTAATAAATAAGTGTAGAAATGGTTAATATGACTAATAACTGCTGTTTTAAAAACTAGGCTAGACCAGCCGATTCTAACCGTTTAACTGAACCGCCATGAGCTCTGGCCCAGCTTAACTATAAAGTTTCAGATCGAACTCCAACTGCCAATTCCGCTCAACCACACCAACCAACAAACACTGATTCATTCAAATGAATCTCATAATTTCTTTTAAATTTTTTTAATGAAATGATTACAATTTTTTAACTAATAATTAAACATAATATTTTAATTAAATATTTTAAAAATAAATTTAATACATCTTAAAAGTTTTATTATTATTAATATAAATTTAGTCAAATTAATTTATAATATAAATATCAAGTCATCATGTGAAGACACCACTTAGGTGGGTCCAAAGTTTTTTTTTCCTAAGCTCTTTCTTCTATATAAAGAGTATAACATTAGCTTCTTTTACGATATGGGACAAAAGATTTTAGAAACATATTGAAACTTTACTTGGACTATAGGAATAAAGAATTAAACTAAAGAATTGAGCTTTTAAAATATTAAATGGGCATTTAAATCTAAGAATTAAAATAATAATATTTTAATTTTTTAACTTTAAACTTTTAATATAAATTTTTTATAATATAAATAAATTATTTTAGGAATACAAAATTTATAATAATATAATATAAATATTTAACATATTATATATTATATTATTATTTATATTTTATAAATTTTTTACATTTAAAACTTTATATATTTATTATAAATTATATTAATATTTATAAATCTATATAAAACTTATTCTTAAATTTTAAATAGATTTAATATAAATATTATTGTTTAGATATATAATTATTAATTATATCTTAATAAATTTTAATTTGATTTTTAAATTTATAATTATTAAAAATATTACTTATATATTATTTATTTTATTTTATGTTTATCATATATTTATATTATTTCAATATTTAGATTATTTTTAATAATTTAAATATTTATTACATCATGTGATTCAATACCCCGGTTTAACCATTGAACCTTAAACCTTTCTTTCTTTTGGTTTTTTATCCGGTTCGGTTTTCACAACCTTGCTAATAACCCACTGCTAAAAATAAAATCTCATTCACCAGATGAAGAAGACCTACACAATACTCTTTTTCTTAAGTAGATGCAACATAATATATTCTCCCATACTAAGTGAGTATAACCCCAATATAATCTCATACCCATGAGCCTTCATTATTATCTTAGGTTTTGATGATCACAAATATTTTTAGCTGAGTACTTATTTATACCAATAAATTGAATATATGTAAGATATAATGAGTTATCCACACATATTTCATAATTAAGCAGCCAAATAGAAGTTGCCTGAGAAAGTACATTCAATGGTAGTTTGCTCAAAGAGCTGGAATATAAGAAGACTTCATTAATCCAAATAGACCTAAGTCATGCACAAAGCCACATAATTATTTAGGGTCTATATTTTATTATATCTTCTTATAATAGGAATGTGAATGTTGAAAAAATAACTAAGCACACATACTCTCTTGAGAGAAGTAAAAACTAAAAATTATTTTTAATTTTTTTTTTGAAAATTATACCATACAACATACTATCGTACCACATGATTGACTATTTTTTGTTAATTAATAAATTATCATAATTAAGTTTGCTAATTAAAAATTTTTAAACTAATTGTACCATGCGATTCACTATCATATTGTTTGATTTTTCATACTTAATTCAAAATTTTAAACTAATCATATTGTATGCTTTAGATCATATATAAAGAAGATAGACTTATGATAATTAACCAACTTAAATCCCAAATATTAGAAATATTTTACATATTTTATATAATTTAGTTCATTATATGTGATAGCATTGTATATGTGAAACTAACAAAGTGCATAATTTTTTATTTGTACTAATCGTACATCACGACTTGACTGTACAATATAATTATGGTTGTTCTTAAGATGATAATATTATCCATTATGATTAAATAAAAAAATATTTATTATTTTATACTAATCATATACTACAATCTACGACTATACAATATGATAAGAATAGTTTAATTAAATTTTTATTTTTTTTAGCATTCTCCCTATAAATACCCCTTAGAAGAGCCTAAATTGCCAAGAACTTGAAAGTGAGAAGCTTAAGGGAGGCATAGAAAATGGTGTCTTTTTGGAGAAAAGTGAAGCGAGTCTTCTCCTTCTCCTCTTTTTGAGTGATTCTTTATGAGAAATTTTTTTATGAGTTTGAACATAACTTGATTGTTTTTTTTTTTTATCTACATTGTCATTATAAAGTATACTTTTAACTTGAGAGTTTGTTATTGGAGGGAGAACATGAGCAAAATTTATTAATATGGGAAGATGTACCTCATAAAAGAAGTGATGTCCTTTTTTATCTTAAAAGAGAAATGGAGCGTTGTAGGGTTTCACCAATACCCATTAAAGAGAAAGGCATATCCACCTTGACTTATTGTATTGAAAAAGAGAGTGAAAATTTTAGAGGAGTTAGGGAGAGTGAGCATAGGTTCATTGGATTTATTTTAATATTTTCATTAAGCTTTTTTTTCTGCCAGAATTTGAAAATTTTATTTTATTTCTCTTACAAACTTTTAAAAATACACACCAATTCACCTCCTTTTAGGATGTCATTTTTACATTATCCTAATATACTCTCCTACACTAGGAGAGTATAATCCTAATATAATCTCCTGCGATAATACAATCCAAAATTAGTTAATATAAATTCTCATAAATTTTAACAAATATAAACTTAAATTTAGCGAAGCATAAACTAAATAGTGTTGGAGGAATTATAATAGTTTAGAAAAAGAGGTTTATATCAAATTGAAATCTTTAAAATCTATTTTAGCAAAATGAGCTTTAAATTTTAACACAAACAATTTTAAGTTTGTGAAATGGATGAATGATTCCAAAGCAAAATTAAAATTTGATTTATAAAATAAGCAAAATAGAATTTAGGATTTAATTTTAGAAACTTATACAATAAAATTATGACAAAAATAAAGATCTCTCTCATCATTTATCGGACAAGCCTGATGAGACAGTATGGACTTAACTCAAACCACCCGATTGGACGCAATTCTTATGAATTTACGTATTTCACACCCAAACTTTAATTTTTACTTAAATAACACCTAAATCTTTATTATTACATCAAAAATACCATCCTTTTTTTCAGTGAAATGCACTTTTGATGCGAAAAGCTTAGAATATTCAAATTGAAATAAATATGTAAATGCAGAAGAATTGCGTGGTATGTATGTAAATTTCCCAAAGTTTTAAAATACTATGATCTTGGCCAAAAACCAGTTCCAACATCGCAAGACTGTACCCCCGCCGATCTGAGCGGAAACAACTCCCTCCCTTGGCGAAGAGAGGAAGATCGAGTAAGGGGAAGAGGCCGAAAGCTATGAGCACAGCGGTAGTATCCACTTCCGCCACTGGTGAGGAGGGCAGTATAGGACAGAGAAGGAAGAAGGAGGCGCTTGATTGGCTGGAGTGGGGGAGAGGGTGGCTGCACGTCGTAGGGGAGTTCCTCTTCCAGAGAATCTCAGCCATTCATCTTGAGAATCCATTAACCTTACCTCACCTCGACGGCATTACTTGCATCGTCACCGGCTTTACTAGCGGAATCGACCTCGAGGTTGCCAGGTTATTTTTTCTCTTCCCGTTGCTTTTCGGGCTTTCTCGATTTAAATTCTTACTGAATCTGCTCCTATTTTTGCAGTTTTTCCGTCTCGAGTGTTTCATTGGTAAATTGATGTTTCATGTGTAGATATATGTGTCTTTTTTTTGCCATGCTTTAAACATGCATTGAATAACTTTGAGATATTGGAAATTAGTTCCTCCTAAGTCTTCAAGCATGCTTCATGGAAGGTAAGAAAGATTACTTTTCAAGATTTGATCTAAATTGAGCTTTATAACTCTTTGGAGCTGTGAAAGCAAGTGACTAACCATTGGAAAAGAGACGCAGGAAATTAACTTTTACAACTCAGAGCGCTATCACATTCTGTAAATTAAATTTTTTTTAATGTTTTGTTAGCCTAAAATAGGCTTTCTAAGAGAACTAAGTGCATTTACAATCAGATATGCATTCATCATTCTCTATGGAACATAATTTAAAAATTATTCATAAGTAGATTGATTGCAATGTCTTTAACCTCACTGGTGTCTTCAAATGTGACAACCAATTTGGTGCATATCTATATAATAGTTTTTTTAGCATGGAAACACTAATGTAAACTTTTGGTGCGAGTACACAAACATGTGATAGTGCTAGAATTGAGTTCTACTAAGTTGGTTTTATTTTGTAATGACATAACAACTTTAGTGAGTGAAGTGTAGCCATTTAAAGTCATTTTTTACATTCGAAAATCTATATTAAAAATATACAAACATTCTTGTTTTTGAAAAATTAATTGGCATGTTTTTAAAATAGTGGTGTATATAAATAGTTTTCACCTTTAGAATGTGATTGCTAAAAAAATTGTGTGCCATAAGAATCTACTCTAGGATGTGAAGTCTAATGTGAAGATCCTTTACTCTACTGCGAATTGATGCAATAAGGTAGCCTTTGAATATGAAGACATACTCTAATACCACATGTTGGTATTTGCATGGCTAAATAAGGGTATTAATGCCCTTATACCATTTGTTGGCCATGTCACACCAAAAGGGGGAGGGATGGGAAAACCTACTAATTGTTCCTTGCAAACTATTCTATTTTAACACCTCATAATGCAAGTACAACAAAAATTAAAATATTGAACACAAATGCACAAAATGAGTAAGAATGTGATGTAAAGGAGTTGGGATAAATGCAAAGTTCACATATAATTAAGAAGATTTAATTAGGATAGAAGATAGATCTACTTAAGCAAAATAGCTCATTGAAATAAATCAATCAAAAATCTGAATACAATTCTAAATTGTTAGTAAAGAAAGTAACAAAAGATAAGAAATAATCGTATAAATTGATTTTTACATGGTTTAGTTTAAACCTCATATGTTCAAATCTCAAGCACACTTTTAAATCCACCATCCTTTGCCATTGCAAGTAGAGTAACCTTTGAACAATTCATATTCCTACAAATTGGATGAGTAACACCATTGCCTCTTAAAGGACTAGGATAACCCACTTTCTTATTCTTATGGAGAGGTCTAGGATAACCTACTTTCTTATTCTTATGGGATTGGACGATTTAATATTTTGTTCTTAGCAACCACTTCATAATCTTTTTATATATTGGTAAATTTATAAATTAATTATGTGCACTAAAATATAATATTTAGTTCTTATATGATTAGTGGAAAATAAAGAAAAAAAGCAGCTAAAAGATTAAGGGAAGACATGGCAGTAAGGGTGTAAAGTTGAGCTGAACTCAAAGCTACCTCATCTTGAGTTGAACTTGATTAATTAATTATGTTCAAGCTTGAGCTTAATTTTATGAGTTTAAGCTATGACTCATTTATTATGAAACAAAGAAGATAATCTTAATTCAGGCATATATCAGAATAAAATGATAAAAATTAAGAATTTATATGAAAAATAATAAAAATCATTTAAAAATAAGGAAAAGCGATAATTTTTAATTATTTTAAAGAGATTAATACTTAAACTATTAAATTCACATAGGTGTCCTTATCATTAGTGATGGGAATCTCTAAATCATTGAGCTCAGTAGTAGCCTTTATAGAGTGGGATTCCCTAGAAAAGACTATTCTTGTCTTTGACGGTTAAGAGAACTCCTTAAAGTGTCAACCACATTTCAATTACTGACCAGAACATCTTCTTGATTCTGATCTTGTCGTATTTTTTCCATTAGAGATTTTTGATTTTGGATGTTATTTGTTATATCTTTTAATTTGTCAATATAAAGTTTTGTTATGAAACAAAGGTCTTCAAACTTCTATCTCTTTGCTGGGACCTTTCGATAGTGGATGCTTGGGTTTGAAACTCAAGTATCACACTTTGATGCTCACCTTACAAAATGTCTTTTTATTAGGACATTTCTTCGACAGACTCTTGAATTGAGTCTAGATGTCATGGCATGATGCTCACCAGATAAGGCTTATTTGTCTATTGAGACCTTTCGGCAGTAGATTCTTGGATTGAATCCAAGTGTCATACACTGATGCTCACTAAACAAAGCTTATCTTCCTGTTGGAATCTTTTGGATGCAAATCCTTAAATTAAATTCTAAATGTGATGCTCCAATGTTCACTAGACAAAGCTTATTTTTTTGTTGAAACCTTTTGGAGGCAAATTCTTAAATTAAAATATAAGTGTTTTGCTGTAATGTTCACCAAAAAGTTCTTACTTAAAATTTTGATACATGAAAGCAACCGCAATTTTTCATGTATATTTATCGTTCTTTTAAACTACTATTATAATGAATATATGACTAACTAAAGATGGAAAGAGAAACCATCCTTAACGAAGTTGTCAGATTGGTTAAAGCTCAAATGATTGGAATTTATATTAACTGAAGCTTAATTTTATATTGATTTAATTTAAAGCTCTAATCATTTTTTTTGATAATATCCCACACCAATTGATATAATCGTTCAACACGGCTATCATTGGAGTTGATTTTATCTGCTCTACTTAATAAAGGATCGGTCTATGACATTTGAAATCAATCCTATCTACTCTTATCTTCATAAAATAAAATTTATAGTCTTACAGTCATTCACACGAGAATGTGTATGGTTGACAAATTAAGATTTAACTTTGAATGCTAAATGCAATCATTAATCATTCAAATTATATATTCAGTTTTTGAAGCAAGAATAGATTCAAATTAATCTCAATTTTCAGTCTACGCGGTATTCTCAGATATTATTATTAAATGTGTAATACATCGATCGGAGCACATGTAGATAATTCATATTTGTTTTATGTCAACCTATAAGCATCCTCAAATACTAAGTTTAGATATTTGTCACTATGTCGGGGACATGCAGGTATCTTTATATTTATTTTATATTAACCCACGAAACATCTTTAGACATTGAGTTTAGACACTTAACATGTATTGGGGCTCATATAAGTAATTTTTGAATATTTGTATGAATTTTAAGCTACTTAGATTGGGTAGAAATTATTTCAATATTCATTAAAAAATTCATTTCGTTCTTGTGAATGCACAAATTCTGAAGCACTTAAATTGAATGATATTTAGCTTCATAATTCGTGCATGATTGATGTATGCGAGGTTTATCTAGAACTTAAATTAACTATTTCTGTCTGCTAGTATAAATGTGTTGCAAATTCGAGGTGTAAGGTTTTTTCAGTTCTCATTATAACTTGAAATGGTGACATCACCATTTACAATTGATTTTAACTTTAATGAGTTTTGAATATTCATTAAGTTAATCCCATTGTGCTAAATGACATGCTACCCAACTCATTATAGGTTTGTCTATGCTCTTGTTTAAATTTTGTTCTCACACATAATCGAATATTCAAGTGCACCATAAGTAGTTCATAGTTTAATTATGATCATTTTCAACTCCGATGGTGTGAGATGTGGAGGTTATTTGAAATGTCACAATAGTGTTTATATATGCACAATGAGATCCTGTCCTTGGTCGTGGACGAGTTATTTGACTTCGTTATAAGTCTCTTATGCTTCAATTACATAGTCAATTGAAGTCTCTTTAATTATCTTAATGAAAATTTCAAAATAATTCAAATATTTAGTAAGAGATTTTATTCATATTACAAGCATCCAACTAGTTTTAATTTCCATTGAGTTTGAACTTTGCAAATTTATTTATTTCAAAATTTGACAAGTTCAAATTGTATTTTAAAATTATCTTAATAGTCAATTTAGGCTTGAAATTTTTTTGTTTAAATTGGTTCATTTGAGTTCTCTCCTGTAGAATTTCTGATCTCGATGCCATTCTCGCGTTGCTTTTGGGTGTGCTTGTTTAGCTTAAAAGACGCACCATAAGTGTCGGTTGACAATGATTTAAAAAGAACTCGAGACCTACCATGTTTAGAAGAAGTGTGCATAAGATATTCAGATGTAATTGCATAGATTAATTTTCAAGAGTGCTTTGGCCTATCTGGTATGCTTTGATGAGCGTAGCAGTCCGTGCTTTACGACACTACGACCACGTCTTCAATCCTGGTACGCTCTATTGAGCATAGCAAGTTTTTGAATCTTATTATGCCCTAATGAGCATAGCGGGGTTTTCAGTCACCTGCCCAAGTGACACAAATTATCTTGTGAGTTCAAGCCCCGACACACGTGAGTACTAAAATTCACAAATTTCTTCGTCATATTAGAATAACGCTCACAAGTACTTAAATTCACAAATTTTTTCGCTGTGTTGGAACAATACAAACGAGTACTTAAAACATGTTTTCCCCGCTTTATTGGAACATCACAAACGAGTATCCAGAATTTTGCGCTCTCCCCATTTTTATATTTTTATGCGAAGCTATAGATGACACAATTGACACGAATCTTGAGACGATACGAGGTAGGGAGAGGAGGAATTTTCCTCTCTCTCTCTCAATCTGCCTCTTCTTTTTTGGCTTCTTGATTTTTAGAGAGAAAATGAGGAAAGAGAATAGAATTGAGAGAAAATTTAGTAGGGAAAGAGTGAATCTATTGAGCTTGGAGATTTCGCACTGGAGTTCAGGGGTGGGAGAGCTACAGGAGAAAATGTTGATGAGGGCTTGGCCAAAGACGTGATGGATTGGGACAAATAGAGAAGTTGATTTGGAAATTAATGGACGAGACTTGAAGCTTGGTTGGAGGAATCGATAGGGTAGGATTAGGAGGTCGACGAGTAGGAGATGGAATCACTTGGTGTGTCTGAGCATAGGGAGGTTGTGCATCAAAGTAGAGAGGGAGAAATTCGGATCACCTCTACTTGAAGAGAGGCGGGGTGGGGAGAGCTGAATGGCTTGTTGTGTGCGAGTTTTGGATGAGGAGAAGAGGCGAATAGGAGACGGGGATTTAGGAACCTGCTTGCATGAATCCAAAATGAGGGAGTGAGGTGGGATGATCAGTGTCTGGGGGAAGGATTTGGCTGAGAGGAAGGTCTTGTTTGATAGGTTTTACCGTTTCAGCGACAACAGCATAGCCCGTTTGTAAAAAGAGCTCGTTTGGATGGCGTCGATTCCTCCTGACTCTTATATGTGCGAAATTATGTATGCATTTTATTTTTTCTCATCGGTTGATAATTAAACGACATGAGAGGTCAATTTTAATTAATTTTGATATTTTGGATACATCAATGCAATAAATTTCATAATCAGAGAATACATTGACTGATTTCGACGATGATTGAGGCATTTTAACTTCAATTTACATGATGTTGTACTAACTTTTCGCTAAATTTTTTGCATATGCGTGATTATGCTTATGAATTTTATTTATATGTCAATAGACTCTTTCTTCATTCATAGAGTGGGTCTATGGTTAACACATCCAATTATACTTTTCGATATGAAGCTAAGAACTCACATTTTAAATATGAAAATTTTTTATTAATATCATTGATGGTCGTATACAAATATAGAAAATAAAATATTCACTTTAAAGACGACCATTCGTCTTTATAATTGGTCATGTCGACTTTAGTCCTTATGGGGAGGATGATCAGGCTAATTAACTTGGACTTATAACTTCTCCAACATAGGTGTAACTGCGCGATCAAGAATGTGCATGATTGATAAGTTCAGGTTTTTCTTTTGAGAATAAGATATTACATTCTTATGAAAATGATTGTCGATCATTGAAAATATTTACACTATTTTTGAGATTAGATTGAACTTACTCTAATTTTGATTTTAGCTCGTGCAACGTTCTTAGATCATATGATTGAGAATTCAACATACTTTTGGAGCACATGCAAGCATATGTTTACATTATGTGATTGCACGAATTTCAATGCAAATATATTATGCATTGCATGTTTTCAAAATTAAGCAATCTAAGTCAATGTCTTGTTCAACTCATGTAGCATCCTCAGATGCTAACTTAAGAGTTTAGCATATATGTCGGAGCACATATGGATTATTTAAGATTGCTTGCATGCTCTTTGAGGTATTGAGTTTGAATAATGATTTTATCTCATAATGCATGTGAAACTTTATCTTTCAGGCTATTTGCATGCATCTTGATGCTGTTATTTGAACATATGATTGTCTGGTGATGCATGCCTTAAGTTAGATTATTTGCATGAAGCTTGAGGTATCTAGTTCGAATGCAAAGTTGCCTTGAAGTACGTATAGGATTACATTCTTTTAAGTCTTTTAACTTACACACATTTTTGAAGCACTTGAATTGAACGAATGAATGTCAAGTTATATATTCAAGAGTTTAATGCCTTCATATATTTGCATGAATTATGAAGCATTTGAATTGAACGAATGACTGCTTTCTATTATATGCAAGTTTATTTCAACACCTTTATTAATGTCTTTTGTTTGCTTGTATGTTAAGTTGTGGTTTCGGTGGTGTAAAAGCTCAATCTTAAGAGTAGCCTTCACTAATGCATGGGTGGGTCTAAAATTCATATGACTTTCATTATTATTGACAAGTTTCTTTCTTTTATAATTAGCAGCATATGCATGGAGAAATTATTGCTCTTCATCCAATCCTTCACTCGTAGAGACTACCAAAATCTCATGATTTGTAATGAATTTTTCTAGGATTTGGGTATAGCTCATTATCCTCTAAATTAAGTTAATAGATTGTGTAAGTGCAGGAGTTCAGGTGGGATTTCAAAAGGCTAGATTTTGAATTTTTGCTAATAAAATAATCATTTGGTTTCCCAATTTATAAATCTAATCTATAATCTCATGAAATTGGGACCCTACCCCTATAAATTCTTAATGCCTCATATCACTCTCATTGATACTCTCACTGATACTACTAATGTATCACTTTGACCATATTGATTATATTTTTAACTTGATCCATTAAGATTGTCTTTAGTGACTTGTTGCTAGAACACAAAATTGCTCTCTTTTGAGTAGCTATGCTACATTAATTCTTCTTAATGCATGCAATACTCTCATTGAGTAAACATTTTATGTTATATGCTTGTCCAAAAAGCCAAATTTAGCGCACACATAACACCTTTTTTTTCCCATAAGTTACTCTTAAGTGATGCAAAGTTGGCTCTTATATAAGGTTAAGCACTCAATGTAAGTTGTTGATTTGTATGTGGAGCACTCTTTCATAAGGATTCACTCAATATAGGTCTATATAGGCTTTCACTTAGGTAGTAAGCTAGGCTTTATAGTGGAGGCAACTAGTTGAAGCTAAGTACTTAATATCAAAAGCTTGCCACATACATTCAATATTCCCTAATTTTCTTCTTAATTTTATTAAATTCAAGGCTAAAAATTACCCATTTTTGTAGATGATAGATTTTCCAAGTACAAGCACTAATAATTGAAGCTCTAAGAGATTCAAATATTCCCTATGTTGAAATAATGAAAGATTAGGCTTTGATTTTGATACCAATATTGATATTCTATTGGGAGAGATGATCTGAGGTTTTCACTTGTGATGGGATAGTAGTAATGTGGAGAACACTCTTGGCTGGGTGGGGGAATTTTATTAGGAGTGGTGGTCAAGAGGTGGGTGTTGGCCAACAAATTAGATGATATCCAACTATTGAGCTCTTTTAAGGATTTGGATTTAGGGTTTCTAATGGTTGAGGGTTTAGGGTATGGAGCCACTTGGGAAGGTTAGGATAATGCATTGGATTTATTCGAGAATATTTGATTAGGTTCCAAGTGTTATGGAGGCTAACTAATGGATGAGAGACAAAATTAGGTCTAGGCTAATTACTTTGGGTTAATATGACTATTTTAGAAAGATTGACTTAGTGGAAAGGCTTAAGGTTTGTACCTAGGGGCTTAGGAGTCTTTAGAATGTTAGGAGAATGCATGTATGCTAGATTTGGAGTAGATGGTGGAGAACTAAGGTGTGTTTAATGGATGTAAGATCAAAACTAGGCTAGGAGGAGTCCTAATTTGGTCGATAACTTCAAGTGAGATTTTGAATTTTTTTTGGTAGTTGTAAAGCTTGAGAAACTGCTATGACTATGCTAAGAAGGTGGTGTAATATGCTATGAAATATTATGGGAGAGATTAATAAATATAAGAAAGATATTTAGGTCTTCTACAAAGAAGAGCCAAAAGGTAGTGGGGTTGAGCTACCAAGTTTTTGACTCTAATAATTTCCCTTTCTATTTTTTTTTTCAAATATTCAGGCTCCTTTTTTTTTCATTCATTTCACCAATTTTTAAGCTACTATATCAAGTTCTACGATTCAGAATTTCAAGAGAGAGAGAGAGAGAGAGAGAGAGAGAGAGAGAGAGAGAGAAATAATGTATAGGGAAATAAATATGAAAATGGAGTTTAACTAATTTAAGATTCTCTCTCCCCATGGGGTGGTTGACCACTCCTTTTCTAAGATCATTCTATTTATAGGTTAAAAATATGGTAAATGCACTCAATTGCCTCCTACTTTAAAGGAAAGATTGAAAATTCACAATTTAAAATTTTTAAATTTTAAATTTGAATTTTTAAACTTTAACCCTTGTTACAAATTTATTATTTTATATCAAGATTTTTTTTACTATACATAGTTGATGTTGCTTTCTTGGCTCTTGATTTAAACATTTAATCTTGATCTTGTTGTGGGATCATCATAGCCCTTGGTCTCATCTTAGGCTTTTGGTCATAATTTAACATTGAGGCTAGAATAATTTGCTTGATTTTCTACATCACTCACTATCTTTCTTTATTTCACTACCATTCTAAACCCAAAATGGATATATATATATATGTTGCACAGGTGTGGGTTTGGTTGCAAATCTACAATTGAGAATCTTTGCAATACTATGTGTTTTTCCTAATCGACCCACCCAACCAAGCTTTTAACCTGGCAGTTTAGCCAGCTTTACATGAAATTGGCTGGTAGGTATGGGTTTGTTCAAGTGCCAAATATGAATCTATAAAGTCCAAGTTGGGATCACCAGTCTTCTGGTTTGCTGGCATTTTTCAAATTATGCTTATCAATATCTTAGTTGTTATTAACTACACTCCACTGTTGTTTTACAAAACCATTTTACTGACATATTTATTATATTTGTCATTACATATTTAGTTTCTATTAATCATTGGATAATCTTTGGCTGAAATAGGCAACTTGCTAGGCAGGAGCACATGTTGTCATGGTTGTTAGGAGAATAAACATAGCATATGAATTGATACATAAGTGGCATAATGAAAACAAGGATTGTGTTTCCGCTTAATGTTGAGGTGTGGAAGTATCTAGAGAAGGCTTTTGACTCATGTTGCATTGCATACCAGTAGAGACTTTTTTTTTTTCTTATTTATGCATATATAAACCTGATATATTTTCTTTTTTTAAGGTAATGGAGCTTGATCTTCTCTCATTAGATTCTGTTATGCAATTTGCTAAAGCTTGGAATGCTAGACAGGCAGCATTGCATGCTTTGATCAACAATGCTGCATTTTTACCTTGGGAGGTTGGTGTGAATCATGATGTTCTGAGTTGTAGTTTATTCATTTAATCATTTTTTTATTTTCTTTTAGAACCTGAACTTTGTTTGTGGGGTTTGTAGGCATCATATGGGTTATCATTTTGTGTTGTTTATATAACTATATAGTTCATTTCAATTTAACAAATTAATTAATGCATCTTCACCTTCATTGCTTGGTTCTTGGAGCTCATAATATTCTCTTACACGTTGGACAAAATTTTTTGCTTGATATTACCAGTTGGTTGCAAACAAGCAAAAATGATCCTGATAGATTTCTCTTTAGTGAACTAAAATATAAAGGTCCTTTTAGCATATGCTTTATTAAAATTCTTTTAAATTGGCAGATTCTGCTGGTCAAAATTCTGCGAGAGGGAAAAGTAGTTGTCTTAGTATACATTAAATCTCCTGGTGAGAATTCTGTGAGAAGGAAAAGCAGTTGTCTAAGCTAAATATTTTTCTAAATAGGATTTTATTCTAAAACTTTATTTCTTGATCAAATGGTTTTGTGAGAATAGTTTAATTTCACCTAAGGTACATGGTGACAAATCTGTGAACACGCTACAGTGTGAAATCTATTGTCAATGTTAGTTTTCTATTAGTCTCAGAAGATATTTAGATATTTATATGATGTTGTTAGTTTGAATATTGGCTTTGCCATGTGTGAAGGATGATAAAATATCCATGTAATACCGTCTCTGAACTAATCATCATTCATATCTTGCCTATACTTTAGAGTCACAACACTTTTCAAAGGATGGGTATAAAGAACATATGCAAGTGAACCATTTGGCTCCGACATTATTGTCTATGCTGCTTATACCATCTCTTCTCCGTGGTTCTCCCAGCAGAATAATTAATGTGAATTCCATTGTAAGTTATATATGGATCAACTTCTGAATTGCTTGAATCTGTTCATTAATGCGACTTTAGTTATCTTTAATTATTTGGTAATATTGAAGATTTTTGATATTTTATTATTAAACACTAGATAGTATTTGCCAACTTGATTAATTAATACTTTTCTTGCTGCTATTAATTGGTTGATTTCTTGGAATTTCAATCTTTCGACGCATGTGCATCAACTTTTTTACTGCATGATTCATTAGATTTCAGGGAATGTTATGTGATAGTGGTGTGATTTCTATGTTAGTATTTCTATTTGCACATAGTCTTTGTGTGTGTTTGGTGGTAATGCAGATAGGGATGAATGTATCTTTTTATGAATGTATCTTTTTATTTATGGATCTATGTGTGGTGTGAGCGATATTATGTTTATGACTTCAACCAGATAAACTATGATCCATTTACTTAAGTCTCTTCTCTCTGATCTTATTTTTAAGAAATGATCGCTTGAAACTACACATTTCTATGATTTCTTAATTAAGTCATTGCAAGTAAGTTTGTATTATATTCTAATATTATTTATTTATGCATGTATGAAGATTACATAAGTAAAATATAGTTTTTTTTTTCTTTTAGAATTGTTAAGCTGAAACCTATTAGAGAACATTTAGAAAGCTATTAAATTCCACGAATTTAGCTTGAAGTTGTATAATTGAAATATGACCTTAATAGGGCTGCTTAATGTAGTCTAGCATTGTGATACCTTTTACCTAGTAAAATTGTTCATTTTTCTTTCTTCTAATTTAATGAGATTAAGAACTTTCTAGTTTGAAATTTGCTGATAGGAAATGCTATTTGTACTAACCTGCTAAGGCAAGGTACTTGTTTGCAGCTAGGGAAAGGAAAAAAAAAAAAACAGAAAAAATGAAAGAAATTTAAAAATCCAAATTGCTCCCAACAACTGTCATCCACGTCTGCAAAATCGCTCGGGATAGGGAGCGGGAACAATTGGACTTTGATTGGCTATAAGAGGAGCGAGTTGACCAAACTCTCTACAAGCATACGCACCGATACACTCGAGAGAGAGAGGAAGAGAGGGAGAGAGGGAGAAATCGAGAGCCACTTACCTCATGTGAAAGCCATTCGTCTACTTGCCGATCAGCTTTAACCGAGGCCATCGACCTCCCTTGCTTGCTTGATTGAAGCCCTAGCCGAGGCTGACGTCCACCTCACATTAAGAGAGAGCCGCACACCCCCTCTATCTCACGTGAAGAATGAACCGAGCCGCCCTATTGCTTGAGCCGATCCCCTTTAGGGCTCATTTTAAGTGGAATAAAATTGAATTCTGAAACTACACCTCCTTGCATAAGTATTAAGGGATATTGAGAGCATTTTTGTCCAATAGCGAGGAATAAGGCTTTTAAGATTCTGATTTCAGATAAATTTACTTCATAGGTCAAATTGAAGGCCTTTACTATCGATCTTGGGTCCGGTGTGAGATGAAATTACCTCTATTTGACGATTTTGGTTCCGGAGCGAGGGAGAAGACACACACTGTTTATCAAAAAAGCGAAACTATTAAACCATCATTTTACCAAACAAATAAAAAATAATCAACTAATTTGAAATTAATTAAAATTCATATTCTAAAATTTGAAGACCACATCCGTTGATCTTTGGATCCGGCCAGAAAAGTTTTAATGACCTCTACCATTGATCTTGGATCTGGTGCAAGATGAATACACATCCCTCCGTCGATTTTGGATTCGAAGCAATGGAGAAGAGTGCGAATCACACTAAATGTTTTGATTATAGCATTGATAAGTCATATTGCCGAAATTTTATTGAAATTGCAAACTTAAATTTTAATCAAAATTAAGAAAAATTGAATTTTAAAATTAAATTAAATTACTCAAAATCACTCGCTCCAATCCATTCTCAATATTAAAATAACATAATTTAATCAAAATCATGAATTAAAGATTTAAGCTTAAGTCATTTGTCCACTATGCGGGGCCTACAATTTGTCTAGACATTCCAATGAACATATGAGTAGTTCATGTTCATAAGAATGAAATTTAGATTTAAATGTTGGCTATCTAATTGATATAAGTCCAACTCCTAGTTGTAAGGCAAACATCATACATAAATAATGGGCCTTTTAATTAGCTCAAATAATTCGATAAACATTTGCACTCACAATAACACTTGCACAATAACTCTAGTCTACTTGGGATATTTGAGACGAGGCAAACCATGGCTAATCAGACTCTTTGGACATTACGGCTAATAGCCCTCTGATGTTGATAGATTGAAATAATGGTATTCTCGGGATGATAGAATCATAGGATATTCATTGGGGCTATCCTTTTTTTTCTTTTGGACAATCATCCACACCACATCACTAGATACCGACTTATACTAGAGATCTATGTTTATTTCCAATCTTAATTGAGAGTGCTCTCCTACTACACTAAATGGGGTAATTAACTATGAATGCTTGTGTTGATAGGAAGTAGAACTCAGATTTAGATAAATCCTAACATAATGTTAGGGTAAATTTGATTGATTATAAATCAATTTGTCTCATGAAGAATTAACTCCCTAACTTCCTTAAAGATAGTGGAGATTTTCAAAGATGTTTTTCTTGAGCGATCACTATATTGCAGGAATTTTTATATTTTTTTATTTTTTTTAGTTGAAATATCTTACTTTTATGTTATTTAATTTTTGATTTCCATTGGACTTCTTTTTCATAGATGCACTCAGTGGCTTTTGTCAACCCAGAAGATATGCATATTACTTCAGGCAAGAGAAAATATACAAGCTTGGCAGCATATTCAAGTAGTAAGCTGGCACAGGTAAAGAAGATCATGTCATTGTAGTCGACTAGTTTTCTATTTATACATGTGCAACTCATGTCCATCATCATAATCCTGAAAAACTTATCTGGATTTGGGTGGTTTATGGAACTGGTAGGAAGTATCTAGATTAAATATCTAAGGATAATGATTTTCACAGTATTTTCTGAACCAAAATAGTGAGTAAACTTTATGTTTCTAGCCAATTAGGGAGAAAAACAGTAGTGGAATGTGCTGGAAATGTTTCTAGCAGCTGGGATGGTGCTAGATTGACTTTGCATCCATAGGAGTTGAAGGAAGGCAGTTGTAATAGTTAGGATTGCTGCAGGTCGAATGCCAATGGCTCTAGGGGTTGGAGGCTGCGTTTATTGTTGGACTGTTGAAATAGAGAGAGGGGAAGGGAAGCTGGTGGGTATTTGGAGGAAAGGAGAAAGTTTTGGAAGTGGGAAGCAAGATTCATACATGATTTCAGATTACATGTTGATCTCTGATCCAAGAAGTTCTTAAAAATTTGTTATTATTCAAAAGAAATTAGAAAATAGGAATTACACCTTTGTGATTTTCTTTGTAGATTCCCTCTTTAAAATATGATTGGCCCTTAGGATAATGTGTAAAATTTTGTGGGGACAATTTGGGTTAGTTTATTTAAATATCTTTAACTAATTTTATCTTTCCTCTCTCCTATTTATTTATTCTTGTTCAGAATTTAAAATTCCCCACTCAACTAATATTTGTAAATCATTTTCTTCAAAGTTAATTATATTAGTATTTTTGAGAGCCTCCTAGATGAACTTCCAATTTTTTGATTATTTGCTCTTGCTCCCACAAATGTGAGCTCTTCTAATTTTGTCCCCAGAACTTTTTTTTTTTTGCTCTTTCTCTTTATTCTCTTTATAGCCATGAGCTTCTTAGTAGGCTAAGGATGACTAATTCTCCATCTTTTGTTGCAAATCATTAATTGAGATGGCACCTCTTGTTGTTTTCATTTGGGAGAGAGCTCTTGACTTTTTGTTAAATTCCTTTTGTTTGGTGGCCCTTTTTCATCTACTTCGAAGAGTAAAGAATAGATCGACTGACTTTATATATATATTTTTACAAGTATAAAATTTTTCTATCTTTTAAGGAAGATAACATTACTATTCTATAAACATGAACCACTTAGTATTACATGGCATACATCCAATGACACAACGTCATATACTATCTCATTAATATAATCTCAAGATTAACCAAACTTAAGATTACTTTATTTAATGAGTTGAGAAACATTAATGTTTTGAAACTAACTCAGCCTCTCAACCAAAGATGTAGACATAAGAAAATTTTTTATTACTTGAATCCAGAAGAGTATTGATTAGAGTAGATTTTACCTGAAGCTTTAGATGAAAAACTTCTTCCCTTGTTTCATCATTGGTATGTGCATGCAACTTAAAGTACAATGTTAGAATCTACCTTTGGCACTCCTATTTTAATTACATCCTTTGGCGTGATATTGACAGCCCTTTTTTTTGTCTTGCCAAACAAATTTTTTTTTTTATAATTTTGGACAATTTAGAATATGGCCTTGTCGTTTATAATTTAAAATAGACTTAATAATTTTTTAGTTCCCTCTCAAAATTGTGTGCAACTTGTATGTGAAGTCTTCAATTGCGGTGCAAGTCTTGAGACAGCTTTTGAGAGAAACTTTCTTGTACTTTGCTTGATGCTTGGATTAATATTTTGTCGATCTCTCTTTTTTCTCTTTTTTTTTAACTATTCGTTGGAATTTGGTCAAGTTTGATACGTTATGATTTTCTTTTGTGGTCGACTCTAATTCTTGTGACTTTCTTTCAATCTTAAATTTTGATAACATTTTACTTTTTTGTACCAAGCCATACTTGTTTTTTAGTTTTACATCAAAAAATATGAAACTTGTTAATGGGATACTAATTTGATCTTTTGTGCATCCCATCATAGATTTGTGTTATCAAAATCCTAGAGCCTATGATGCCTTGCATCTAATTGGTAACATCTCGTGTTTACATATTTATTGATTAATAAATAGATAAGAAGTGATGCAATTTAAATAAAATTTGGTAAGTCTTGATTCTATATAAATATGACAATTGTGAGATTCAAAATTATATTTTATATTAGAAGAGTGGTATATCAATAATGTGAAATTTTTTTTATCATCATTTATTTGATTTCTAATGAGTTGAATTTGTTGAAATATAAATTTTGGTAAAGTGTTGCAAGTGGAAAAATCAATATAGTTCAGCATGAGATAAACTAATTTTTTGGTCTTTAGTAAATATATGAATGCATGAATAATTTAAGAGATGTATTCATGTTGCTATTCATGGTTTGTCTTTGAACTGTTTTATTGTTTGTCTATTTCATTAAATATCTTCAACAGAGAGACTAACTGATTTATAATTTATCAAAAATAGTATCTTATGTTTTAAATATTGAGGCATATTATGATCATTTTATTATACTATCACACTTATAAATAAGGTTCTTAAAGAATAATTGTTATCTTCTCCTTAAAAGCCTAATAAATACACCCAAATAATATCATGTATAACCAACATTGAATTCTGTCAAAGAAATTATAGTTTATGAATATTTTTTGAGAATGTTTCTTATGTAGATCATGATTTATTGTAATAAATATGATTCTATATTTGATTTTATGAAATTGAAACCTACATTATTTACATTAGAACTTATTCATGAACATGCAAAAAAAAAAGAGAGAGTCAATTTAAAATGCATTTGAGTATAAGTTCAACATGGAATCAAAACCTTGTTAGAAATTGAAAGTAGAAATGAACCTATGATTATGTTTGAATCTAAACCACAATTACAATTTGAACATATTTTTAAAGTATGAACATAAATTATTAATAGAACTTCGATTTATTCATGAATATGAACTTGAATTTCTAATCAATATTTAATTTAGCTTTTAATATGAATTTGAATAAAACTTGCCTAATATAATTGAGAATTGATTTAACTTCCAATGAAGTTTTAACCAAGTTATCTCTATAAATTAAATTTAGAATATATTTGGAACAACTATAGCTATATGAAAATGCAAGATGAAGTTGTTGTAGAAAAAGTCTGCCTAATAAGTGGTGTATTAAATTTTTTTATTTTCAAAAAAATAAAATCAGATTGCACTTGCCAAGTTAAGTTAAAAATCATAGCTTTCCTGCCACAGATTGTTCAAAATGCAATCCCGCCATAGTTTATCAGATGACTAAAGCAGTGTGGTTTGAACCACACTGTTGGCAGAACGCAGCGCCAAACACACCCTTAAATTGATTTTATTTTTTGGTTCTTGGTTCCTGATTTCCCGAACTCATTAAGAGAATCATATGGAGAAAATTTGGTTATATTAATATTTCAGTAAATTTGTTAATAATGATTGGAAAGTATGAAATTTAAATATTCATTTATTTGATCTACTCAAGAAGTGCATAATTCATCACAATTGATCTTTAGAATATTTTGGTAAGTTTTCCTTAATAAGATTATCCATCTTGATTGATATTTTATATTTTTGTGTGGTTCTTCAATTTTAAATTTTCTTTATTAGTGCATTCTCATTATAGGTCCTTGTTAGTACCTTCAGAATATTGTTGGTATGCTAACATTTTCATTATTTGTCACATCGTATTTATCATTTACATGATTTGCCTGAATATTTTTGTAAGAAATTGATTGTTAGTGAAAACTATAAGATTACCATCGATGTGAATGGGTGATATATAGAATTCAAATAAGGTGGTAAGGTAATGATTCATTTAAATTTTGATAGGTTTCTTATTGGAACTTCTAAGAAATTAAATGCAAAAATGGAGGAACCTTATGACATATTATGTATTGAGATAATTACTTATAAAATGAAAATTTCATGAAGCTCTAGTATTAGTCCTGTTTTAGATATCTAATTTATCTTTATTTTATGAATATTTTGCTAATTCAGAAGATTCTTTCACTTTTCATGCCTTTTCTAATTCATATCAAAACACTTTTATTGATGGATCTAGTCACTTTTTGTTGCTACTCTAAATTATGAGATTATTCATAATTGAGGATGGATATCATAGATAGTCTGTGCATTGACCCAATAAATTTGTGATGATTCATGAATTATTTTGTTAGAGTTATGCCTAGTTTTGCTTGACAAACATCAAATAATTAATTCATCGGAGTTTTTTTTTTCAAGATGAGCAGAATTTTATAAATGTGAAAGTCCATACCCATCATTGTTTCTGTGTAAGTTATTATTTTGAGTTTATTGGTGATTTAAAGATCATCTATGTGCTACATGTGTACCAGTTTTGCTTTCAGGAGTTCTGTACTTTGATTGCTCTGGCCACTGATTTGGTCCTCTTGTGTATTCGCCTATTGCTTTATTTCTTCAATATCCTTTATTTTCTATTATAATTGGGATTTGATATTTCACTGTACCTGGACTTTGGTTTGTTGGTTTCCTTTCTGATCTATACTCCAAAGGTAGGATCCTTGTTTTTTTTTCTTTTCTTCTCAACTTTCCCCTTGTAGCAAAGTTCATCTACAGGTTGTTTCTATTTTACTTGCACTATGAAAAACATTGAATCTTATTTGTTGAATCATGTATATTGCACTATAACAGATATGATGAAATTGCTGTTTTTGACTCTTGGAATTTATATTTTGTTTTTTTTTTCTTTTTTTGAAATGATTTTGAGATTATTGTTAAGCTATCAATTGTGGTCTAATTTTGATTATAAATTGGTGGTCTCTATGCATGTAAAATTTAGAATTGGCTTGATGAAAATTTAATTTTCTACCAAATATGTTTGTGCTAATTGGGTATGAGTTCTAGTGCAGGTATTGATGACAACTTTCGAAGAAAATTTTCTCCTCAAACTGGCTCAAGTTAGGATTAATACATTGATTTGCTCTTATCATTCTTTTGAGCTGTTTGTTTATTTGCCTTGTTGGAATTTGGTCTAGTTATTTGCAGTATACTTTTCATTTTGTAGTTTAATCGTTGCATAACATTCATAATTTTAAATATTATTGCAAATTTTAAATTTTGATGACATTTTAATTATTGTTGGAGCAAGTCTTTTGTGGTTTCTTATTTTAGATCAAAGAAACAGCGGACTGCAAATTTTAGTCTTTACATGCTTCCTTAGGTTTGCATTAGTGAAACCCTAAATTCTATGATATCCTTCATCACCCTCTCCCCATCTAAAGAAAAATAATAGGGAAATGTGTTCCATCTTGTTACCTTTAGAAACTGTTGGCCTCATTATTGTTATTGAAATATTTTTTGACTAGCCAATTTGTTGCTCCATAGAAATCTTTATTATCTCAATCTATTTCTATAACAACTATCTCTCAATAATCTTTTTAGCTGAACGTCAAATTTACTTTAGCATATGATTTATTTCACAGTAAATTTGTTTGTTGAAGCCTTCTTAGTTCTTAGTTCCCATTGCGTTAAACATATTATTTTGTGTTTTCTCATTGAACAAACAAATGAACCACATCTATAATATAATAGTGAATTGTTAACTAATGAATTCTCTTCACTTCCATGTCTTCAACAAGTTGTTTCCCACTATGCGGATCACCATGTGAGTAAAAACTAGCAGGCTTAATCCTTTTGATGATTGAGAAAATAAAAAAAAAGGTTTTTTTTATGCAGTTGTTTTATGTTTGTAAACCAAGGCTTAATTCTTTAAAGTACCAGAGCATTCTCTTAAATTCAAGCCGCTTACCTGTTTCTTGTCATATGTATCGAAGGGGCACAATGTGCACACATAAATTAATTTTACATAGAATTACAAAGTTGATGAATGGTTAAACTTCTTTCCAGTCTTTTTGATTTTTGCTTGATTTGAAGTGAGAATAATGTTTTGGATAACAGATAAAATTCAACAGCATCCTTCAAAAGAGAATACCGGCTGAAGCTAGCATCAATGTAATCTGTGTTTCTCCTGGAATTGTCCACACCAATGTCGTAAGTCTCGCACAAGCTTTATTCTATTAATCTGGTACTGCAGTCTATGTTCATGCTCCAGTACTTTTCCAATATGATTTGTGGCTCTTGGAAGCTCATTTCTTATAGCCAAAGCTTCTTTGAACGCCAATTTAGAGATAAAATGAATAAACAACTTCTAAGAAAATGTTCTAGCTCTCCATTGTTCTTAGTATATTGAGTAATACTTCCTAAATCCTAATCAAATTTACATTTAAATGGTATTATTTTGATTAGTGTCTAAAGCGGATGTATATAAGGTCTACTAATTCGCTTTGCATAAATTATTGACATGAGAAATTAAAAAAAATATTTTGTGTGATTTATCTGGGCGCGAAGAATTACTCCTTTAAATATGTATTTCAACCGGAATTTTAAATGATTCACTTCGAAGGATCCAGTCAAAGAATCCTTGTGTTTCATTCACCTCTATTTTTTTGGTTTTCTAGACACTCTTTCACTCACCATTTACTGTAGTAGCTAATTCATGGCTTTCTATACATAGGCGAGGGATCTTTCTAAAGTTGTGGTAGCAGCGTATCATTTGATTTCGTATTTCATTTTTGATTCCCGGGAAGGTTAATTTTTCTTATTCCCTTCTCTCGTGAGCTGTTAGTTTGGTCCTCAGCGAGGAACCAATGGATTTCTTATTATTATTATTATTTTGAAAATTACAGGTTCAAGAAGCACCCTTTTCGCCGCATCTGATCCTCAGACTCCTGATTATTGTGCAATGCTGAAAGCAGATGAGTGGCCTGTTTGTGCTTACATCTCACATGATTGTCGGCCAGCGAATGTATCTGAAGAAGCTCACAACCTCGAAATCTCTCAGGTAGTGTGGTAGAAGTCTTTGGAAATGATGAGCCTCCCCTCCGATGCACTGGAGAAGCTCATCGAAGGAAAATTTCTTGAGCAAGCCTGAGTAATATATATTATTTTAAAAGAAGTAATTGTGTTAATTCAGTAAATATACAAAATGTTGATGTTCTTAATCTAATTTGTTCCTAATTTTTTTAATCTCTCAAAATCAAACCTTACGCGATATTGACTTATGATGGAATTAATTAACATTTGGGGCATTTTTTGTATGCATATTGATAGAGATAAAATTTTTTAAGTGTTAATCTAATTTATTTTTTTAATTACTGGTTCTTGAAATCAACTCTTGAACCTCGTTGAAAGTAGTAGGATGTAGAATTTCATTATATTTCAAAGTCAGTCACGCTTTAAACATGTTGGCCTAGCATCTAACAAACTTTTTAGAAAGATAAAAATGGTTAAATTTATGGAGTAATATTATTGAAGAAAATTTGTACGAAGAAGCTTAACACATCTTGAACAATTTTTAAAGATTTTAATATCAAGCATACTTTCTAGGCTAATTCTAGTCAGAGCTGTTATAAGTAATTTATTGTTGAAAGAACACAAGGTCATTATAGAAGCTAAAGGGCAAAAGTTAAGTCACCCCTTGGAGGTCACAAGTGTTTCTTTTATTGAGATAGCTCTTATTATAGGTGATGTGTTTGTCAAAATATCTTAGGTGGTAATTGACATTTCAGTTGAGATGACCACACTTCAATAAAAGGTTCTTAATAAGGCAGTGAGTAAAGAGGTTGGTGATCCATGAGCAAACTATCTTTGGCACATCATGAGATGGTGAAAGATTGCCCCACCAAGATATTATCATGCTACATTTTCTTCATTTTTTTCATATTAGTTAACATTCTAAATCTCACGATTAAATCATAAGCTTGGTTAAGTAGTTGCTTGGGGTCATTGATAGTGAGTAGTTGACTTATGAATGTTAGGTTATGTTGAGTTTCTTTCTGGCAAACTAGGGAGTTCTTATGTTAGTGAGTCTAGAGTTTACCTCATATTGGGCGAATTTCTATGTTGAAGATCAAGAGTGAGAAACATTTTGATTTTTTGGTGAATTATTGAGTTTGGGATGATAACTTTATTGAGTCATCTTATTTTTGTGTCAATATCCACTTTAAATAAAATTGTTGCTAATTGTGCAACTTCGCATTCCATATGGATGATTATAGGGGAGAGTAGGAAAGTAGCAAACTATTTTCTTTCAATTTGTCATGATAAGGGAACATCTATAAAGAGAGGGAATCTCTTACAAGAGTGGATGAGATGTGTGCATTCTCTCCCATTCTTTTAGTAAGCTTGTCTTCTCATGAGCATGTACTAGGCCCAACCTAAGCTCCATCATTACATATGATGAAGGTGGGTGACAAAGAGTCTAGTGAAAGTTACCAGTAGTGGGAGATTAAGGTCACTAGCCTACGAGCTGATTTCGTGGATTTGTATTCCATGGTCAACTTATTTGAGCAAGGCTATAACACTTATCTTAGGTTTCATGTCAATATAAGATGAGTTATGGGAGCTACAATTAGAGGTGGTGGTTGCTTATTGTTGTGATGAGTTGATAAAGTCTTCTTAATTGATTATAAGTGGTGATTTCATTTAAGTATGAGTATTTGTGGTAGTGTGATTGTGCCTCTTGAGATGTGAAGTACAAAAATTCTTCAAGTATGAGTATTTTTGGTAGATATAGCATTCTTTAATTACTGCTATAACAATACAAACATTATGGTATGAGTTTCTCATAGGGATGAGCAAGTTAATACAATGTACATAGATGAGTTGTACATGCCATATGATCATTTTAAGCTCAAACTTCAAATTTTGATATGTTTGAAATTGATAGACATTCTTAATTTCTATGGACTAGTGCCAACTCAATTGTTGGTGAGTTTCATTATAGGTATATTGATCTTCATTTTCTACTTGAAAGTTGAGTAGATCCATTGGAGCTTGATGTTGTTTTGCCACTCCTTTTGAGCCCATAAAGATGAAAGTGTTCATTTTTTGGAGACCAAGTTTGAATCTCTTAGTTGACAAATATGGTTAGGAATAGAAGAGGCCCATTCTTTTTTATGAAGAGTTCAATAGGGTGTTGGTGTTGACTAAGCCTGGCCCATTTAAAAAAAAGGGAAGGTGGTTGTTTTAGAGTTGAGTGTGATAGAGGTTGAGTCCTTCCATAAGTTCTAAAGAAGATGTCTTGCTAATAACCTCTAGCTTTGAGGTAGTCAAGTTTACCAAACCTTATACTATAAGAACTCAATTTTATATTATATTAGTGATTAACATATTTGCTCTTTTTGTTTTGTAGGTGGGGTACTACCATAACATACTCAATGGACCTTAAGGTACTAACCATTGGATTCATTGGATTCCTCTCGAAACGATGAATCCAATGAGCCATTATTTGCAATTTATACTTAAGTACTTTATTTTCTATGAATTTTTGAAGTTTTAAGTGATTTAAATAATTTTTAAAATTAGAAAATCTGGATTTTCCCACTTAATCGAGACACGCCGAGGTGTTGGCGCAATGCGCGCCGCTCAATTGGATGTGTTCTCGCATGGCACGCGTGGTGCCGCAGACTAGAGCGCAAGGACGCAGCGAAAATGGATGAACGAAAAGGGATGCGCAGATAACCATCCGGGCAGATGGATGGTCGATCCGACATCCGGATCCGGAAGGCAAAATGCGTGATCGCAAAGATCGGCCATCCGATTGCGATCGCATACCGGATCTAATGCGCGACCGCGGGCGAACGCGGATGCGACGACGAGCCATCCGATCCCACAAATTGCGGATCGCGTGCATCGCGGCGCGAACAACAAACTAAGGGGAAAAAATGTGATTTTCGTGAAATCTCGCCTGAATGGGCTCATTTTTGCATCAATTCACACCAAAAAACTTCTATTTCATATTAGGATTGTATAAAATAAATAATGCAAGATAATTCTAAGAAAAATTCAGAAAATCTAACAAAATTCGTTTCAAACAAGAAATCATAAGGTTGACTACATGTTTTTTTTCAAAATTACCCTATCAGGGATGATTTTCGGCGGCGTGATGATCCGAGCGTGCTCTTCAGTGGGGGAAGAAGTTTTGGAATGAGCCAAGACCTTCGCCTTCACTCCGGAATGATGTATCTACTGGTGGCCGCTGCTTCCTCACTAAAATCCACTTGGTTTTGGTGTTTTTCACCCCAAAATGAAGTGAGAATGATTATTGAATGGTTTGGGAGCTCTAGGGAAATGAAATGAGGGGAATAGGATGAGTTTTGGTGTCTCTAATTTTTTGATTTCAAATGTGGCCAAAAATCTCCTTCATTTTTATGATTTTTGGCTCCAAAAGGGTGTCATTTGGCTTGGGGTGGTTGAGAATGGAAGGGAATCATTCTAGGTGGCTCATTTTGATTGGCTAAAACATGTGAAGTTACTGCCGTTAAGGATAAGTGGGTGTCCTAGCAAGGGGAGGTGGAAGTCTTTCATGCTGAGTATTCTAATGGGAGAGGTGAGGTGAATTCATCTCCCCATGAGACATAGCTACCTAACCACCTCTTGGGTTAGATGATCAGTGTCCTTGGTGCCTATGTGGACCAATGGATGAGTGTCAAGTGGCCAAGAAAGAGAAATGATCACTTGGGCAAGTGTCTTTTCTCATAGGATGCCCTTGATCCAAGGGCAAAGTGGTCATTTGGTATTGAATTTGATTTAAGCATATTTGAGTCAAAAGTGAGTTGGACAAAATTTCATGTCATTTGGTTTAATTTGGGTCAATTTGACCCATTTGGGCTAAATTGGGTTAAATTGACCAATTGGTCAAATTGGGTCAAACCAAGGGTTGGGTCAAGTAAATGATCATTTAGAGTATATTGGTTCAATTGGTTTCAATCAATTTGGTTTAATTTGGATTTAATTTGAAATTTGGCTAATTTGATTCTTTAGGTCAATTTGGGCTAAGTTGACCAATTTGACCCAATCGACCAAATTGGCTTGAATCATGGATTAGTTTGGGTTTGGTTGATCATTTGGAATATATTGTAGGCTTCAGATAAATTCAATTTGGATTTGATGGGTTTTAAGTTGATTTGACCCTTAAGGTCGATTTGGGCTAAATTGGATTAGGTTGACCAATTTATCAAATTGGGCTCAATTGAAGTTTTGGTTAAGTTCAATAATCAATCTAGAATGAACTGGAGCCATTGGTTGCAATCAATTTGATTTAGGTTGCAATTTGGCTAGTTTGGGTTTATATGGGTTAAATGGTTGACTTGGTGAACGAGCTAGGTTGAATTGGTTTGACCTAATTCATGATAATTGATTAACCTAGGATGATCAACAATCATGACATGAAATTTGGATTGGCTTAATTCACTTTGATTTGAATTGAATTTGATTTTGGTTCATGTAGTTCAAATTGGCCACGTTGGGCCAAGTGAGCCAATTGAGTTTAGTTGACTTAATTTTGAGTTATGTTTGATTTGGTTCAGTTTATATATAGATTTGAGATTGACATATAAATTCAATTGCAATTGGTTTGGGTTCAAATGAGTTTTGGTTCAATTGAACATTTCAAGTCAAATGAGCTAGGTTGGGTTTGACTTGAGTTGATTTTGATTTAGCTTGATGATTGTAGAGTTCATTTATATTTGGATAGATGATTGAATGGGTGATTGATTCAAGAGAAAATTTATTTATTTTGTCTTGATTTGGATGGAATTTGGTTAAGTCCAAGAAATTGTCTTAAAGGATATAAATTGGATTTTGGTTTGATTTTGGATTTTATTTTGGCTATTTGAATTTATATTTTATTTATATTTGAGAATATAAATAAAGATATAAATGATTCATGAGAAAATTACTTGAGTTTAGAGCGATTTGGAAGCAAAATTGATAAGCTCATGGAGGAAGGTCAAAAGGGTTTAGAAGAAAATTTGATTGAGTCTGGAGTTAGTTTTGATCTGAATTGGCTCATTTGGATTTAGATTTCATTTATATTTGTGAATATGAATGAAGGAATGATTGATTTATAAAGAAATCAATCAAGTTTGATTTTGTTTAAATGGTGTTTTGGCTAAGCATATGAAGGTGGTTTATATGGCTTAAGAAGAGATTTTGGAATTTAAATTTGATTATGGGTTTCAATCACTTGGAGTTTGGAATTGGTTTATGATTTCTAATTTGATTTGAGATTGAATTGATATTTTAGGAAATCAATTGAATTGGGGTTAATTTGAATTTGGTTAAGGCTAAGTCCACAAACAAAATCAGAGGGCTTAGGAAGAGTTTTGGCATTTGGATTTGATCATGCATTTCAATCATTTAGTTTGGAATTGATTTATGACTTAGATTTGAATTTGAGGTTTGGTTTGAGAAAGGAAGAATGGGTTGGGTTTGAGCCATAGCGTAGGCAAGTTTTTTGTAGTCCCTAAGGCATGACATATTCCCATGGCTAATCCTTCTAAGTCTCTAGGCTTAGATTAAGTGTTCACTTAATCGCTAGAAGTATCTTAAGACTAAGAAGCTCTTAGTGTCTACAAGAGTCTTAGATCTATGATGAGGGAGTTGAAAACTCACTCCAAAAGTGAGGTCAACACTAACTCTAAATTCACCCCACTAGGGATTGCTATACGATTTCTTAGGAGAGTGAAGAGAAATTAAAGGGATGATTACCCTCCCCATGACTTAAGGAGAAGGGAGTAAACAATTCATGTCTATGACTAACTTTATCATGTAGAGGCTTCAGCCACCTACAACACCATCTTTGGTTGATCTTTACTCAACACTTTTCAAGTAGTGTTATCAACTTTCCACATTACCATCAAATTTTAAACTAGATGTGAAGAAATCACAGCTAAACAAAATCTCAATCAGTCTCTAGTTTGCTACTTAAATGCAGTTGACAGATCTAGTAAGAAAGATGAAGTATTATAGCTAGAGACCGTAAGAACTGGAATTGAAGTTCTCAAAGAGATAGAAGAGATTCCCACAAAGAAGGATTCAGAGCGAGTTCTAAAGATAAACTCAAACTATAGTATAAGACCAACACCTTGCTAAGGTCAGCAACTTAACTTTAAAATAAAAAGGCCAACACTCTATATGGTTAGTGATCATAATGTAAGACGGACTCCTCGTGAGATCAACAATTAAACTTAAAATAAAAAGGCCAACTCTCTATGTGGTTGGCGATAATAGTGTAAAATTGACACACCATGAGCATCAACTAAAATGCAAAATAAAATTCACCATTAAGCACCTAAGTGTTTTACCCACTAAGTCAAAATAAAGAATTTATCTAGCTGATAGTAATTATAAGACTACCTAGAGAAATTTAATCAATGTGTCTCTCAAGTCCCGAATAGAATGCTAATAAGGAGTATAACACTAATGACATTAGTAAGTTCTTAATTCTAGCACGAAGCAGCCTTCATTGTTGCTCAAGAGAAAGGAGAGAACATTTAAAAATTGTACTTAACATAAAAAATATTTTTCATTCATGAAGTAAAATATCATAAAAAGAATGAGTAAAAAGTACCTATACACTTTACACTCGAAAAGAAAAGCGAAAGAAGTCAGCTTGCGCTACTCTCAACATCATCATCAGAATCTAAAAGGGTGGTTACATTAGAAAAATTCAAGAACTTAGCATCCACCTGACCATGCTTCACTAATTTAGCAATAACAAAGTCGGTGCCTATCTTGAGTTTTTTCTTAAGAAAATCATGGTACTCATTAGAATCTAAAAATCCAAAGAACTAAGCTTCTTTCTACTAAAACTCTCAATACGATGAGAGAGTTCTTCATGCAACTCTTTATTAAAGTTGGATAGGCAAGTAAGCTCCAAAGTTGCTTTATCCTTCTCTTCCTCGTGCTAAGCCACCTCATTTAAAGGTCTTTGTGCTCGCCTTCTAGAGAAAAGATTTTTCTTCACGGTTGACAACTAGGACTTTATATAGTAAGCCTCCTTTCTCTTAGCAAAAAATTTGTCATAGATTTTCCAAGTCACTTGCAATGCCATTGCTTGAGCGGTCATGATGGAATAGGGAAGTTTCCCACTAAGAATCTCCTCCAGAAGCTCATCAAACTCCTTGGAGTATATTACCTAAGCTCATATGCTTTATTGGTTAGCACAATTAATTTTAGAGTATAGTTTTCCTCTGCATACTCGTCTTCCTCCTCTCCCTTAAGCTTGCTCCTTTGCTGATGACCCCAAGGAGCAAAGCTCGTAGATCTCTTCCTATACTTTTAAGGAGTTGTACTTAGCCCGACCTCATTAGTTGTTAGAGCTATACTCAAACAATCTTCTTCCTCCTCGACAAACTCACCATTGTTGCCAAGCTTGGGCTCCCCAACTTCATGCTCGCAGTCCTCGAGGAACTTAACCATGTTAGCATCAAGCTCAAGGGCGATAAGGTCTCCTCTACTACAACCAAACATACAAAAATAATTGATGAGAATGACTCAGAAAGATAACTATCAAATTGTGAGTAAAGAAAGAAATACTCAATAGAAAGTAAGATTTCTGAAGTGGAGATAGAAAAAGACTTTTAAGGTTTGGCACTGCAGCTATCCACCATCGCATTTTCTTTAGCATCAAGCTCACTAAGCTTGATCTCCTTACTCACTAAGTAGGGAAGATGAAGAGTTAACATCAGACATTTGAGGAGCTCCTAACAAAAAAGTTTTTTGAGTACTAACACTGCACCTTGTTCGCCAGACTATGAACCTTCAGCAAAGTCGCTAAGAATAGTCCCGTCCTGATGGCATTTTACCATGAATACTCGCCTAAAAAGACTCATGATCCATGGAATTTTTTCCTACATGAGGAGGATGAAAGTCATAATACTCACCAATAAGTTAGGATGGAGCTGAGTCAACACTAATACATAAAAGTTGAGAACATCAACCCACTTGCAGGGCAGAGGTAGCCAAAACCCATTTCTAAAGTGATGGAGTGGGATGCACAACTTATTGACTTGAGTTGTGTTGAACTACTTATGCTTATCGGCTACCCACTTAATGAAGTTGGGGTTGTCGTAGTAATAGCGATAAAAGGCAGAGGTTGAAGCAGCTTGTTCTAGATATAGCACCTCCTTAGCCTATGCTTGAAGAAATGATGAAATTGCCTTCTTCAAGATAATTGTAAGGAATATCACTTAAAGTAAGAATGTAAGCAAGCTCTACTCAATGAGAAGGAGACCCACAGCTTAAAAATGAAAAGTAATACAGATTCAAGTGCCCCAGTAAGAATGAATTTATAGATGCAAAAAGAAAGGCCTAATAACACATATGTCACATCAGGTATTCGATGAAGAGAATGATTACTTGATCCTGCGAGTGACACATGCAAAATGTTTACTTGCATCATAGTGAAAATTCATCAAAATGAAAAGTGAGCAGAGAAAAGTATTATTTTATTATACAAACATAAAAATACAACATGCTTGTTATAACCCAATGCACCATTTTTTGAGAAATCCTATAATGGGGTCTAAGTGCCAATCATTAGAAAGTCCAGTTTTCTTACACATATAATCATATAATAAGTTTGTGCTGGAATGGAGGGAGGCCCCTTGCAACTTGATTGAGCTATAAAGGAGGGTCAGCTTAGCCCGTTGTGAAATTTTTCTAAGACTCCACTCAAGGGTGGAGCCAAAAACTTTATTTAGCAGAGGCATAAATCAATAATTTAAAAAAAAAATTTCTAAATCGCTTTTATCTAACCTTAGATCCTACATTGGTGGTTCTAAAAATAATTTTGTTGCGTGCTAGAAAACCAATTGCAGTAGAATAAAAGTTTACGCCTTAGCTTTGTTATGGAATCCAGCACACACACAGATGTTTGAAGAATGAATAATAAAATTATAGGATTTTTACGTGAAAACATCCCTGAATATGGGGAAAAAACCATGGGGCCTAGCCTAGTAAAATTTTTTCACTATGTATCTATTTCAGAGTATAAAGTTTTCCCGATAATGGTATTACAGAATTGTATATGAGAAGGGATGACAATGAGAATCCCAGAATCAAGCAATAACAACTATGTAGCTGTGGTTATGTTGCAACAGTTGTTGGTGGCAGTTGATGATGGTGAACAACGGGGGTCAGCGACCGACGGTGATGGTCAGCGGATGGTGATGACCGGCAGAGATGGCCGGCGATGATCGGCGGCGGCGACTAGCGACGGTAGTCATCGACGGTAACTGACGACAGTGGTTGATGATGACGATGATCGATGGTGGTGTCGACGCATGAGCGGCATGGTCGGTGAAAGAATCGGCAGAATCTAAGAAGGGCCGACGGTCGACGGGATGACCGCGATGATAGTTGATAGTGATGATCGACGACGGTGATTGACGAGGGTGGTCAGCGATGATGACCGGTGATGGTGGTTGATGGCGATGACCGGCGACTGTGATCGGAGATAGTGGTTAGCGGTGATGATCGACGATGGTGGTTGACGGCAGCGGACGGCGGTGGTGGCGATGCACCGACGGTGGTTGATGGTGGTCGGCGACTGTCGAGTGGTGGCACAATTATGCTTGGAGGATTTTCAAGCTTGAGAGCTATCTTCTCTTTAGCTTGGCTCCCCTTCATGTGAAGAATGAGGGACTATTTATAGATTAGAGGGAGGGCATTTTCGTAAATACATGCAAACTCCAAATCACTCCATCGGATGACTCAAGATGATTCCCTTGATCATCTGATGTATTTTGAGTATTTGAATGCTCAAATGAGGTCAGAATCAAGAGATCTTGGGGTTGTTAAATTCGGCTCGTCAAGACACTCGATTTGATCATAAACACTCCATATTTAGGTAATATTTAGGGATTTAGCTGATATCCCAAAGTTTTCAATGATATTTTAAGTGCTTGATCTCGACTAGTTTTGACTTAGGATTAGCTTGCTTTTGACATCAAGATTCGTGCTTCGACTAGTAGGATTTTTAGTGTCATATCTGTTGCCACCCTATTTTTGGATGACATTATCTCAATCATCCAAAAATATATATGCCAAATAATTGAAAATAATAAATTCTTCTATAAAATTTGCGGGTTCATTAACCATACAATTTGTTAGAACAGATCTTTATGGGTGCACAAGATTAAGGATCACTAAGTGAGTGCAAATGTGCGTGCGGTTCAAGGTTTCGAGTTTACGGACCCATCCGGATGCTTACTGCACCGCAGGCTGGTGCTGGTGCGGTGCGCAAGCGCATGTACGCCACCGCGACGATAGCGCGATGTTAGCCGCTGGTCGGCGCGAGGCTAATGGAGTCGCGGGCATGAAGGATGCCATGTGGCTGAGGCCACGGGCTGAATGGATGAAGCTGACGGGCGTGATGCTATGGCCACAATCTGGGTCCATGCGCCACCGACAAGCACGCCTGTCCTCTGTCGCGGCATAAAACACGCTATGAGCAATTTTTCATTTTTTCCATTTTCTCCCATTTTTTTTTTCATTTTTTTCCCATTTTTTTCGTTTTTTCTATTTTTTTTTCCATTTTTTATATGATTGGTTTTTTAAATTTAAAGTCGGTGAGAAAATTGTCTCCTTATCACAGCATTGTGCTTTAAAGAAGCATCAAGTTTTTTAACATGGAGTTTATATTGTCTTCAAGTAGTGTTACAATATTGATGGAGACGTTGGTTCTCAGCCATGGAAAAGTGGTGGTTCAACTATGATAGGGTGAAGCCATAGTTGAAGATAAGTAAGAGTTTTGGTTTATAGTTTTTTTTTGACTTGGGGATTTAGTTTATAATTTTAAGAAATGATGGAATTTAGTTTTCCCTTGTTAACCCAAGTCATGAAAGTTTTATTTGTTTATTGGGATGGACAATTAATAATAGGTGCTTGTGCCAATAAGAAACTTGGAATCATATTTATGTCCTCACAAAATATGGGTGAAATCTCTGAATAGCATTTTATCTATAGTTATTGCACTTATATTCTATGAAAACTTCTAGCAGCTAGTCCACTAGAAATTTACTCAACAAATTTTCTAGCGGCTATGCTACTGGAAATTAAGCAACTAATAATCTGTTAAATAGTTTGCTTGAAATTCCAAATTGTTGTAGATTTTTTTTTGATGGAGAGTCCATTAGTTTTTGTTCTTTGTTGCTGTAATGATGGGATGACATTAACTCATTCTCCCAAATTTCAAAGATTTCTAAAAGGATAGTGGTGAGCAAATGCTGGTTATCAACTTAAGATGATGTTCGCTAAATCACTAGTTGATTTGTTGATAAATGATGCTTGTTTGATGTATGAAATGTTGTTTTGTCATAGTTGGAATGGTTTTCATCAATAGTTGTAAAGACCTTTCGTATTGCACTATTTTTATTTTATTTAATTGCTATATCTACTCTAGAAATTTGAGATACTTATTGCTAGTGTTTCGTTAATATTTTTTTTAATACCATTCATATCTAGAATTAATTCCTTCTTTGGTTTAAATAGTAATTACAATATAGCACATGTTTCTTTTTAGTTCCCTTATTTAGGGACCTTATTAAATATTAGAAAATTTTAACTTGACTTTCTAAAAGCTCAAGCTTGTGACAAATATGTGGTTGCATAAAAATGAGATCATATACACATTGTCAGTTGCAATTAGATTGATCAAATCATCTTAAGTTGTAGCAATGGTTGTGCAGATCTCCTTCCTCATTCTCTCTTTTAGATATTTAGACAAATGCGCACTATGATATGCATTCTTTTTCTTTTGTAACTATGATTACATAATTGGTTCTTAATAATTTTGCTACAAACTTTTTTATAATATTCTCCTATTCTTATCATTTAACGAACAAGCTAAATATGATCTATTCGTGAATAATGAGCTTTTTTGACAACCCCATCCAAACAAAGGCAAGGCTATACTTAACATGCCTTCGGTAAGAACAACCAAGGAGGTGCAGTGACTCACTAAGCGAGCCGTCGGACTGAACAGATTCATCTCTAAGGCAAGTGAGTGTTGCTTATAATTTTTCAAGATATTAAGGAGCATCAAGAAGTTCAAATGGATTCCAAAATGTGAGAAACTTTTTAATGATTTAAAAGATTTATTCACCTCACCATCGCTACTATAAAGTCCTAAGGATGAAGTGACACTACTATACTTGAGAGTCAAAAAATATGCAATAAGTTCTGTGTTAAGCAGAGAAGATGGGGCTAAATAATGGGCGATTTATTATGTCAGTAGGTCTCTAAGGGGTGTTGAGTTGCATTATCCAATTATGGAGAAACTTGCACTCATGCTCCACATATTAGCTCAGTGACTTTGGCTGTATTTCCAAGCTCACTTGATTCAAGTGGTGACTGATCAACTGCTCAAATTAGTGCTCTTGAAATTAGATTATTCTGAGTGATTGCTTAAGTGGTTGATGCTATTGAGTGTGTTCAATATCTTATACTCGCCTCAGATGATGATCAAAATAGAAGCATTTGCCAGCTTTCTCATAGACTTCAATGACTCATGGGATGCCCCACTAGAATGATATATGTGGATTCTAAAGAGCAAGGAATGAAATTGGTATATTGTTGTTGAAAATCCCATGATAATCACGTTTAAATTTTGATTGACCAACAATTTAAATTTGATCATTATTCGGACTCCCATTACACACTTGACACCAAGCATATTATAATTTATTTAGATTCATAACTTATGATGAATCAAATAAATGGAGATTACGAGGGGAAGGTTGAATCATTACATAAATATTTGGTCAAAGTTAGAAATTAAAAAACTTGAATATTTCAAGATAGAATAAGTTCCAAGATATGAAAACAACTTGCCAATCTATCATTAAGATCGAGTGAGCTCAAGGAGTAGCCTAACTCTTGAACTTGCCCAACCTAGCACATAATAAGGGGAATTCATGCAAATTGTGAGCGAAAGTTTGCCTAGTTGGGTTGACCTCATCAAAAAATATTTACAGACTTGACAGCTAAAAGAAAGCATCAATGATCCTAAGAGATATAAAATCAAAGTCACTTAGTACGTCTTGATTAGTGGTGAGTTGTTTCGAAGGTCAAACACCTCGTTAAACTAAAGGTGTGTTCGCGAAGGAAACTAAGATAAAGTGCTTGCATTTAAGAGAATGTGTGAGCCATTATGGAGGAAGGACATTTGCCCATTGCATCCCACAACAATGGTACTTCTAACCGACTTTAAAGATGCAACAAATTTTGCTAGAAGGTGAGAAAAATCAGAAGTTCACCACTATGAAATTGTAGCCGCCTCAACCACTAACCCATCATAAGCTCTTGGACTTTTTTAGTGTGGGGAATAGAATTAATGGACCTCTATTAGTAGCCAATAGATAAAGAATGTTTATTCTTGTCATTATCGACTACTTCATCAAGTGCATTGAGGCTACTTATGTTGATCATCATAAGTAATAGCCCACAGTTCATCGATAAGCAACTAAAAGAGTTTTACGAGTCGTTGAGAATCTGCCTCATGTTCTCCTCGGTGCATCACCCTCAAACTAATAGCCAAGTGCAAGTGGCGAATAAGAAGATTCTCAACTCGCTATTGAAAAAAAGTTGAATCTCTAAAGATAAAGTGAGTTGATGCCCTACTTATTGTTCTTTGGGCTCTCAAGATGACTCCATCATCAGCGATTGGACATACCCCATTCATCCTATCATACTATATTGAAGTGGTCTTGTCACTCGAGTACGAGTTACACAATCAAAGGGTTAAGGTGACCATCAAGCTTGATCAAGATACTGTCGAATTATAAAGATCAAATGTAAAGTCATGGCGAATGTCTAAGTACTACAACAATAACATAAAAAAAAAACATTTTAGGTTTGATGACTTAAGATGAAAGAAACTAGATGTAATTTCTCGAAAAAATGTGCTAAGCAAACTCACCTACACTTAAGGATTGACACTACATTATCAAAAGGTAGGTTGGGGTAGGATATTATCAAATGCATAAGCATTTAGGACAAGATGTACCATAGAATTAGAGTGCAATTGATTTGAAGAAATTCTACCCGTAAGGAAAGTTTTATTCTTGTATCATTTTTTTTCCTTTTAGTAAGTTATCATTTTTGAAAAAATCTTGTATTGAAGTTTGCAGGAAAAACATTAGTATTCATGAAAAATAAATATATAAAACTCTACCCTCCAAACAATCACAACAACAACTACAACAAGTCTTTATCCCACTATGTGGGGTTGGCTGCATGAATCTATTTTTCCATTGTGTCCTATTAAGTGTCAAATTTGTGAGTCAGTATAACACCCACGGGGCTTAAATCTTAAATTTTAAAATTTAGTAGAAAATTAATTTTTGATTTTATAATGACAAGATACAATTCTTAATGCAGCAAAAAAAAGTACAGTAAAGTAAAGAGAGATAATAGACAAACAATTTTTACGTGATTCGGCCAAACCCCAAAATTGGCATACGTCCACGCCTAGCCACCCCTGGCTAGGAATCCACTAAATGCAAAAATAACTTAAATTTTAAAAATTTTAAAACTTAAATCTTAAATTTTAAGTTTTAGTAGAAAATTAATTTTTGATTTTATAATGACAAGATACAATTCTTAATGCAGTAAAAATAAAAATACAATAAAGTAAAGAGACAATAGGCACACAATTTTTATGTGGTTTGGCCAAACCCCAAAACTGGCCTACATTCACGCCTAGCCACCCCTGGCTAGGAATCCACTAAATGCAAAAATAACTTACAAATAGTACTCTCCTATAACGGGGTGAGTACAACCCTTACAATAATATGTACTCTCCTACAAAGGGGCGAGTACAACCCAATATAAATTTTACAGCACAAAAAGAAAAATATAAAAATAATAAATTTTGATAAAATAAATTTTTCACAAATATACCAAGCTATCCAATTCAAAAAATGATCTCACAACTTACAAATGATCACTTAAAAAAATTTTGGCAAGATAAAATGCTCACTTAATATTGATAAGAAATAATAAAATAAATATCTTAAAGTGATCTTACTAAAATGTTTATGTTATTACAATTTGTAGACTAATATAAAAATTATTTCAAAATAAATTCACAATATTCTTTTCGACAATAAAATAAATTTCAGAAGGAATAATTTATTTTATTTCAACCAAAAGATTCTTTCAATTAAAGCTAATGGTTACAAAATACTTAAATAAAATGAGTATATGATAGATCTAAGGCTAGTAAGCTTTTTTATTAAAAGAGAGATATAGAAATATGAAAATAATTTCAGATAATAATTTAATTTAAAATGCTTAAAATATACTTCTAAAATAGATCTAAGAATAAATGATCTTTCAAAATGAGATTAATGAAGAAATATTTCAAGAAACCAAAAGAAATTTGTAGAAGTTTTAACAAGTCGAAAAAGATCCTACAAACTATCACAAGAATTTTTCACAAAAAGATGATTGAGAAACTTTGATGTGAAAACCAATGTCCAACTAATCCACCAAAAAGTATAAATTGAAAAGAATAAATAGTTGGTGAAAATAACATGAACAACTAAAAAGGATTAAGATTAAGAAAACTAACTCAAGTAATTTGAGAAAGCTTGCTTAGTTGAAGATGTTGAAGCTTCCAAACCAAGGATTTGATCTTGCAATATTTGGAGAATACTTGGAAGGAAAATCTAAGAAATTTTTTTTTAGATTGTTGGAGGGATTTTGAATTTTGAATGAGGAATGCTTTCATGAAGAGAATGAGAGCTATTTATAGGCAAGAAGGTCATTTTAAATTATTTCAAAAAAATATATTATTCTAACCTCATGCTATCATGTGATAATCTAATATTCAATAAAAATATAATTTATATTAATTAAATATTAAATTAAAGTAGCCAAAATTCAGTTATTCACATAGGCAAGTAAAAAATAATCAAATATAGCTCTTAATATATTCAAAGCATGTAGCATACATTCATTATTAAAGTCAGCTAATGTTTGAAAAGTCATAATAAATTCAATTTTAATCAAACATGGGTCATGTGACCTATCAAATTAAAGGAAAAAAAAATCCAAGGAATCCATTGGAGATGAAATCAACTATAAATTCCTTGATTATAAAATGACTTTGGCTAAAAGACAAAATTTCATATATTTTTGTTAATTTTTACATGTGACATTTAAATATTATGATATAGTTTATATATAATCATATATATGTTAGTTATCATATAACCATCAAATTAAATTAAAATATTTAATTATATTAAGTAAATAAAATAATTACAGTTAATAGTCATTATCATTTATTATTTTTGACAATTCAAATGCTATGTATGAAATATATAATTGAATGCTAATTAGATAGAGATTTATATAAATTAACCTTATTAAAATAATATGTTAAGTTATGAGCAAATTGATTCATGCCAATGAATAAATGAATATAATCTAAAATATTATATTTTGAGCTTCAAATTATCCAATCTGATCTATCTTTCATTCTTTTACTCTTGCAATTTTCTCAAACATATTATGAGATGTATTGGATATGTAATTAGTAATTGATATATCAAAACACATAAAACATTCATTAGAACATCAAGCATTGTTTGTTATCATCAAAATTGATCGGATTGAACATAAGGCTCATTAAGCCAACAATCTCCCCCTTTTTGATGATGACAAACTAATGTTGGGTATTGATTTTGATGAAGGTGCAAATTGACCTTTCATCACAGTTTTTCAAAAAAAAAAAAAATTCTCTTCTAAAAAAAATTTATGCATAAGAGATGAATAATGTTGCTCCCCTTAAATGTATGCATAAAATAGACTTAATACTAACTTTTTTATTCTTTTGGCAACATCAAAAAGTGAGAACAAGCTACATATAATTTTAAATATTAGGATCTAACATTTCAAGCATGCGTCTTAAAGTACAAAAATATTCTTCTGGTAAGGGTTTTGTAAAAATATCTGCAATTTGTAAATCGATACTAATGAAATTAATATTAACTTCACCTTTCAAAACATGATCCCTAATAAAATGATGTATAATTTCTATATGCTTGGTTCGTGAGTGCTGGATAGGATTTTGGTCAAACTAATAGAGTATTATCTGCAAGAATGTGATCTTGCTTAATACCAAAATCTTCTAATTGTTGCTTTAACCAAAGGACCTGAGCAACACAACTACCTACAGCTATGTACTCAACCTCAGCAGTGGATAAAGCTACATAATTTTATTTCCTAGATGACCAAGACACAAGTGATGATCCTAAAAAATGACATATGCCTGATGTGCTTTTTCTATCTACTTTGCATCTCACAAAATCAGCATGAGAATAAGCAACCAAATCACATGATAAAGAATTTTTAGGATACCATAAACCTAACTTAGTAGTGCCTATTAAATACCGAAAGATACGCTTGACTGCTATTAAATGAGATTCTTTTGGGTTGGCCTAAAAATGAGCACCCAAATAAACAACAAACATAATATCAGGCCTACTAGCAACAAGGTATAAAAGTGAACCTATCATACTCCTATAAAGTTTTTGATCAACAGATTTTCCTAATTCATCTAAATCCAATTTTATAGATGGGCTCATAGGAGTTTTACTATATTTAAATATTTTCATGTCAAACCTCTCAAGCAATTAATTTGTGTACTTGGTTTGATAGATGAATGTGCCATTTTCTTGTTGCTTCACCTGAAGACCTAAGAAAAAAATTTAGTTCTCCCATCATACTCATTTCAAACTCTTTGGACATCAAAGATGAAAACTTATGGCATAAAGATTCATTTGCATTTCCAAATAATATATCATCTACATACACTTGTACTACAATCAAATCATCATCTATTCTCTTAAGAAATAAGGTGGTATCTACTATACCCTTTCTAAATCCATGATCTATCAAAAAGTTACTTAACCTATCATACCAAGCACGAGGAGCCTGTTTTAAACCATATAAGCCTTTCTTTAATTTATACACATGATTTGGACAATCAAGGCTCTCAAATCCAGGTGGTTGCTCTACAAATACATCTTGGTCGATAAATCCATTCAAAAATGCACTCTTAACATCCATTTGAAAAAGTTTAAAATCCCTAAAATAAGCATAAACAAGGAGTAACCTGATAGATTCTAGTCTTGCTACGGGTGCAAAAGATTCTTCAAAATCTATACCTTCAACTTGTGTAACCTAGCTTTAGCTTTATTCCTAACAATACAACGTGAATCATCTAGCTTATTCCTAAAGACCCATTTTGTTCTAATGACATTTTGATCTTGGGTCTTGGGACTAATTCCCAAACATCATTTCTTACAAATTGATTCAACTCCTCTTCCATATCAATAATCCAAAAATTATCATTTAATGCTTCTTCTAAGTTTTTAGGTTCAACCTCAGATAAAAATGCTGAATGATCTACAACCACTCTACTATGTCTTCTGGTCATAACTCCTTTTGAAGGATCTCCTATAATTAGTTCTTTTGGATGATTTTTATTATATTTTCATTCTTTAGGCAGTGAATCATTCACATTATCTTCTAAAGATATTTTCTTAAAATTATCAATCTCTTCATCAATCACTTCATTTTTAATAGATCAATTAAATTTTCATCAAAAATAACATGTATTTATTCTTCTACAATCATTTTTCTCTTATTGAAAACTCTATAAGCTCTACTGAGAGAGTATCCTAAGAAAATATCATCATCTGATTTGCAATCAAACTTACCTAAATGATCTTTTCCATTATTCAAAATAAAGCATTTACATCCAAATACATGAAAGTGTTCAATCTTAGGCTTCTTTCCAAAAAATAATTCATAGGGTGTCTTCTTCAAAATTGGTCTAAAATAGATCCTATTCATCACATAACATGCATTATTTACTGCTTCTGCCCAAAAATATTTTGGCAATTTATACTCATTAAGCATGGATCTACTTAATTCAATTAAAGTTCTATTTTTTCTCTCTACTACTCCATTTTGTTGGGGAGTTCTAGGTGCAAAAAAATTATATCTAATCCCATGTTCATCACAATAATCCTCAAATAATTTATTTTCAAATTCGCCCCCATGTTCAGTTTGAACCCTATTAATCAAAAGGCCTTGTTCTCTTTGAATATATTTAGAGAACTTTCTAAACTCACCAAAAACATCATCCTTGTAAGTTACAAATAAAACCTAAGTACATTTAAGAATCATATTGACTAAGTTTGATTCCTATATGTTTTTCCAAGAGAATGCAATGTGTTAATTATTTTCATGAATCTAGCATACATATCAGAAATAGATTTAGAAGGAGACATATGAAATAACTCATATTCATGAACAAGTCTATTTATGTGAGCATCTTTAACTTCACTAGTTCCTTCATAAGTTATAATGAATTTATCCCATATTTCTTTTGTTGTACTTAACATAGAAATTTTCATGTAATCATCACGTAATAAAGCACAATGTAAAGCATTACAAGCCCTAGCATTTAATTCATGAAGTTCTCTTTCAACTATAGACCATTCCTCAAATGGTTTTTCTACTTTAATGCCATTTACTTCTATTGTGGGTGTATGATATTGATGTGTCAATATATACGACATGCATGCATCTTGACCTCTTAAAAATGTACTAATTCTATTTTTCCAATAATCAAATGGTACACTATCTAAAAGTGGAGGTCTATGAGTGGATTGACTCTCACATGAACCCTTTAGGAAACCTTGTGCCATAGTGAAAAGATCTACTCTTGGATGTTAAGCCAATCAAAGAGCCTGTCGATACCAATGAGTCACTATAGCACCCAAGAGGTTGAATTGATATTAAAATTTTAAAACTTAGATCTTAAATTTTAAGTTTTAGCAGAAAATTACTTTTTGATTTTATAATGACAAGATACAATTCTTAATGCAGTGAAAATAAAAGTACAATAAAGTAAAGAGAGATAATAGGCACACAATTTTTGCATGGTTTGGCTAAACCTCAAAACTGGCCTACATTCACGCCTAGCCACCCCTGGCTAGGAATCCACTAAATACAAAAATAGCTTACATATAGTACTCTCCTATAACGGGGCAAGTACAACCCCTACAATAATATGTACTCTCCTACAATGGGGCGAGTACAACCCCAATATAAATTTTACAGCACAAAAAGAAAAATACAAAATAATAAATTTTGATAAAATAAATTTCTCACAAATATACTATGTTATCCAATTCAAAAAATGATCTTACAACTTACAAATGATCACTTAAAAAAATTTTGGCAAGATAAAATGCTCACTTAATATTGATAAGAAATAATAAAATAAATATCTTAAAGTAATCTTACTAAGATGTTTATGTTATTATAATTTGTAGACTAATATAAAAATTATTTCAAAATAAATTCACAATATTCTTTCGCATAATAAAATAAATTTCAGGAAGGAATAATTTATTTTATTTTAACCAAAAAGATTCTTTCAATTAAAGCTAATGATCACAAAATACTTAAATAAAATGAGTATATGATAGATCTAAGTAGGCTAGTAAGCTTTTTATTAAAAAGAGAGATCTAACAAATATGAAAATAATTTCAGCATAATAATTTAATTTAAAATGCTTAAAATATACTTCTAAAATAGATCTAAGAATAAATGATCTTTCAAAATGAGATTAATGAAGAAATATTTCAAGAAACCAAAAGAAATTTGTAGGAAGTTAAAAATTTTAACAAGTTGAAATAGATCCTACAAACTATCACAAGAATTTTTCACAAAAAGATGATTGAGAAACTTTGATGTGAAAAACAATGTCCAAAGACTAATCCATAAATTGGAAAGAATAAATAGATGGTGAAAATAGCATGAACAACTAAAAAGAATTAAGGTCAAGAAAACAAACTCAAGTAATTTGAGATAGCTTGCTTAGTTGAAGATGTTGAATCTTCCAAACCAAGGATTTGATCTTGCAATATTTGGAGAACACTTGGAAGGAAAATCTAAGAAATTTTCTTTTAGATTTGCTAGAGAGATTTTGAATTTTGAATGAGGAATGCTTTCATGAAGAGAATGAGGCTATTTATGCAAGAAGGTCATTTTGAATTATTTCAAAAAATATATTATTCTAACCTCATGCTATCATGTGATAATTTAATATTCAATAAAAATATAATTTATATTAAATAAATATTAAATTAAAGCAGCCAAAATTTGGCTATTCACATGGGCAAGTTAAAAATAATTAAATATAGCTCTTAATATATTCAAAGCATGTAGCATGCATTCATTATTAAAATCATAATGTTTGAAAAGTCATAATAAATTCAATTTTAATTAAATGGGTCATGTTACCTATCAAATTAAAGGAAAAATGAAGGAATCCATTGGAGATGAAATCATATATAAATTCCTTGATTATAAAATGACTTTGGCTAAAAGACAAAATTTCATATATTTTGTTAATTTTACATGACATTTAAATATTATAATATATATATATAATCATACATAGTTATTATATAACCATCAAATTAAATTAAAATATTTAATTATATTATTACACTTAATAGTCATTATCATTTATTATTTTGACAATTCAAATGCTATGTATGAAAAATATAATTGAATGTTAATTAGATAGAGATTTATATAAATTAACCTCATTAAAATAATATGTTAAGCTATGAGCAAATTGATTTATGCCAATGAATAAATGCATATAACCTAAAATATTATATTTTGAGCTTCACATTATCCAATTTGATCTATCTTTCATTCTTTTACTCTTGCAATTTTCTCAAACATATTATGAGATGTATTGGATATGTAATTAGCAATTGATATATCTGAAACACATAAAAATATTTATTAGAACATCCAAGCATTCGTTTGTTATCATCAAAATTGATCGGATTGAACATAAGGCTCATTAAGCCAACAAAATTTTCATTTAAGAAACTAAGGTTATTTTTTATACATCCTAGTCAAGTCTTTTAGGTCTATCTCTACTTAAATAATTAAAGTACAATTATACAATTATAATATCTCCAATTAAGAATTTATTATATAAAATATAAACTTTGTATAAGTCTAATTAAATACTTTACTTCAATTAGGATTTTATGTTCGAACCTTCAAATCCTTAATATATAATGAATCTTTAATTGAAAATTTTTATTAAATTTTTATTATATAAAATAGAAACTTTGTATAAGTCTAATTAAATACTTTACTTAAATTAGTTTTTTGTGTTCGGACCTTCAAATCCTTAATATATAATGAATCTTTATTTGAAAAATTCTAATCATTCAATTTTCACCATTAAAAGATTTTAATAATTTATTTTATTTCATTGATAATTTTTTGCATTTATATAATATAAATTATATCTTTTGGCTCTTAAACCTCTAAAATATTTTATCTTTATATTTGCATGTATATGTATATATATATATATATATATATATATATATATTTATTTATTTATTGTGGGCTTCGAAAATTTATCATCGACCTCTCAATTAACAGAGTATTATTTAATGTCAGTTAAATTTTCAGAAGGTAGATGAAATGGTAGATAAAACACTATGCAGAGATTTCATCTTCATTTTGCGAGGACTTTAGATCTGGTTCCAAGTTTCCTATAAGCGCAAGCACCTATAGTGAATTTCCCTCCCAAAGTTGAGAGAGAACTTTTGATTAAGGCTAGTCGTTATATCGCTAAATGCATAACATATAATAGTTGTATGTGGAGTTTTGGAATTTAGATTTGTGAAATTCATCATCCTTTAACTTGAAGCGTCTGGTTGGGGAATGGTGACGTGCCCGATCAAGATCCCATGGTTTCATCATCCCGGGCTATCGTGATCCCTAGTCTATTTTGTCAGAGTATGTAGTTGACCCAACTTAATCATCAACAGCCATAGGTTGTGTCATCCAAGAAAACTTTGTAGACATGGGGTGGTGTTTGGCTAAGGAGATAGGCTTAAGTCCACCTTAATTGATAGAGAGCTTTTTACCTTATTAAGTGCACCATATAGTTCATAACTCAAGGTACAAAGCCATTGGGAAGCATACAAGGTACAATCGTGACCATAATATAATGATGTTATTTGACGGCGATCATAGGACTCTGGTCGTAACTGCATCATATGTGGAGCCTACTAATCAAATCATGTGGATAGAAGACACGGGCCACACCCTTATTGGCATGAGATTATTTGAGTGTGAATATAGATGTGTACTTGACATGACATTGATCCTTTGTAAGCTAGAATTTTCTTAATTTACCACCTACGACAAAATAGTAGCAAAAGGTGGATTAATTGGAGTTTGCTTTAAGTATTTAAGGATTGAATTTCATTTAGATATTTATAACTTAATATCATATTAGAATCTTCCTTTAAATTAATACTTGATTTAAAAGATTCAAATTAAATTGATCTAAAATTGCAAATATTTTTTTGATGATGGTATTCTCGCCAATTGAAATCTCCATTCAACACAGTCATCATCGGGGAATTATGAGATAATTGTTATCTATCGTATGATATAATTACTTTCTCAAAGATTTTTTCAAGTAGAGAAAGCTATAACAACATCATTAGGTTTTGTTAACCTGGACCCAGTCTGTAGACCTAACCGGGAATCAACCCGCATAGTATCCTTAGACACTAGATTCATGCATTCAGCATATTGTCGGAGCCATAAGGTTTATTTAGAATACATATATGAATTTTGAAAAGATCAAATTGAATTGACGATTGTTTTATATTTTGTACAAGAATTCATATCTTCCAAATGATTGTACAAATTATGAAGCACTTGAATTGAGTGATAGTAGGCTCCATAATTTATGCAAAATTAATATATTTGAAGTCTATTAAGAATTTAAGTCAACGTCTTCTGTCTACTAACATTAATGTGGTGTAGATCCGGTGGTGTAAGGTGCTTTAGATCTTGTCCAATTATTTGGAGAACATCATCGAGCCGTAGCACAGTGTGGAGGAGGCTTGGAGCTTTGATCTCCGTGTGGGAGAAGTAAGAAAGGCTACTAAGGTTCTATTGCTCAAGTAGATTGTATTTAGGATTTTTTCCTCTTTTTTAATCAAGTGACGGGATGGGCAGATGACTTTACAACATGCATGAGATGGCCTTAGACTACAAAAAGTTGCAAGATTTAGAATGTTAAGATAGAAACTAATTATAATAGTTTTCTTCTTTATAGATGGAGGACATCTAGCTGTATATGTGAAAAGAAATCTTATAATCTTAATGAGAAAATGTGGAACTAAAGTATTAAAAAGAATCTAATTAACTTTACATAACTGCATGATTGTGTGGTTATTAATGATAAGTGACATATGATATTAGATGATTTATTAATTCAATTAGAGAGGTTAAATAAATTTTAATTTTGACTTTATGTAGTCGTGTCATCACATAGATAAATTGAATATCAATTTCAGTTTATTTCGATATTTTAGATACAACGACTCAGTTCGTTTGTCAATCAGAGATTATTTTGTGCAATTTCAGTGACATCTAGTGTATTTAAGCTTTGATTTACGTGATATTGCATCCGAAGCTCATCAAATTTACTCTATAAACCCAATCTGACTCGTGGATCATGTGTGGAGGTTAACAAATACCCCTCAACAAATATGATTCATGCATGGAGTGAGTTATGTTTATTGAAAACTGGTTGACCCCTTGAGTTTGCCATAAATCTTAAATCACTTTAGCTTCACTTTCAATAGCTTATGAATTTTTGATGGAATTTGTCATTAGTATGATATGTCGTGTTTTGATGAGCCAAATGATGAGATTGATCAATTTGTCCTGATTGACTTGTCGGATAGATAAGAGCTTCTTCCGCCATCTACTCTCTACTTCAATGGGTTTGCTGAAGATCTCTTTCTTTTGTATTATTATAGAATTAAAATTCCTCCGACCCTAGTTTCATGGTTGATCTATTTTGATGAAAGAATTAGTTTATTTGCTTTGAGAATTGAAATTCCTTCTGCATAGCTTTAAGCTTGACGGACTTGATGAATGATTGACTTGATTTGTTCATATTGACTTGTTAGGAAGTGTATGTATGTTCTCTATCCTATGCTTCATGCTTTGAAGGATTCGTTGAAGAATACAAACTGATGACTTAGCCCTTCGGCTTATAATAGGTCTATAATGCTGAGTTATCAAGCCAACAATGAGTGCTCTAACAGACCGATTAATCATGAAATCCCTTTAGTTCGGCCATTGACTTTGTATGAACTATGGAATTGCTTATTCGGTCTTGTGCTTTCTGCTTTGACAAACTTAATGAAGAAATTGACTTTGATATGTGCTTTGTACTTGATCAGACTGCTTGAAAAGATATTGAAATATCACCTTGTAGGAAATATAGAGATCGATTTGAGGGTGCTTTGAATTGAGAGTTATTTCTATTGTCTTGGTCTATCGATCAAGTAGAAATATCTCTTTGATTCTAGCCGCCAAGTCACTAAGTTGAATTTGGTGAGATTATTATCATGGACCAAGGGACTCTTTCATTTCAGACTTTTCTTATGACTCGTTGAGTGAGGAGAGCATTAGCAACTCGATCAATTGTGGGCTTATTGAGTTCGAATTTTAGAACCTACTCGAGTCTTCAACTTAAGCCGTGATGAATTGAAACAACAAACCTCTTTCACTGATGATTTTTGTTGATTGAGGAGAGCATCAACAACTCAGTCATTTATGAGCTTGTTGAGTTCGACCTTTAAAACTCGTCCGATTCCTAGACTTGAGTATGTAAAGATTGATGATTTTTCAACTTAACTAATTGAAACTTCCAAAATTGAGAATTCTTCTAACTTGATTTTTAGAATTTTAATAGATTTGAGCGACAAACCTCTAACTTTTGAAGATGCCTCATTTGTGTCATGATTGAAAATAACTTTGCCTTCTGCACATATAGTTGGTTGTAATTCTAGTGGTAATAATTTTGAAAATTCTATTGGGGATCTCGACTCAAAGCTTGATGTCAAACTAAATGTATAGAAAGTGCCCCTTGTCTTATAGAAAGAAGTTAACAATCTGTAAATATAAAAATTAAAATGTCCCCTATTTGACATGGGGATTTTCATGCTAACTTGAGAGTGTTGCACAGTATATAACATGTTTGAGAATTAATGCTAATTTTCAATTGTACATAGTTAGAATAGACTTAAAGTCAATCATCGTATGTGTAAGTATTTATTTAGGAATCTCGACATAATGCGTAATGTCAACTTAAATAAATATAAAAAAATATCCCCTGTCTTATAGGGGGATTTTCATGATAATCATGATGTATAGTATTTTTAAGTATCGATCATTGATTGGTGGCATCTAAACTTAAAGTCAATCATCGTATGTGTAAGTGTTTATTTAGGGATCACATAATACATGCCCTTAAATAAATATAAAAAAATGCCCAGATATAGGGGATTTTATGATAATCATGATATATTATTTTAAGTATCGATCATTGATTGGCATCAATCATTGATTATTCAAAGTGACAAGTTCGGCAAAATGCATAATGTCAACCTAAGTAAATATAAAAAAAATGCCCCTTATCTTGTAGGGGGATTCTCATGATAATCAGGATGTATAGTATTTTTAAGTATTGATCATTGATTGGTGGTATCAATCATTGATTATTCTAAGTGACAAGTTCATAGGCACATTCGTAATAAGTCTTCTCGATGGCATAAAAGTCTCCTCAATTCAGGTTTGATTTTCCACCAATTCCTTGATAGAAAATGAATGATTTCTTTAACACTAAGAGAATATCATATAATTTTCTTCTTCACTTGTGTGGCTATTAACTTATTTTAAGAAATCAAATAAACATAAATTGAACATAAGGAAAAGAAATTTTAGAAAATGATGATTTAATAAAAAATCAAAAATTTGTAAATGCTGGTTATGCAAAGAGGAAGGACATTATACTAATGAATGTACTAAAATAAAGAAAGTCTCAAGAATAAAATATATTCAAATTATAGAAAAACAAGAATTAGAACCAATCTTTGATATCATTGAAATCAATTCTGAAGAAGAAATCTATGAATTATCTAATCAAGTGGAAGATCTTATCGATCAATATTGTTATTCAGATAATGATTTAGAAGAATACTTATATTCATTAAATGTAATGAACAAATACAAATAATAAGATGAAATTATAACCAATCATGATAAAATAACAATTAACTATTTGATAAATATGTATTAGAAAAGAAAATTATCTTTAGAACAAAAGACTATTTTGAAATGCCAATATTAAAATGGAAAAAATTAATAATTATATTCAAAGATTGGGTTATTCGAGATGACCATGAAAGAACTGCATCGCGTAAAGTTTCATACTTGTGAATACACCACTCCTTGAACCTTTAGTTGTAAGTCAAGCCTTCTTTTCTAGAGAAAGATTGAGTAGAAGGCAAAAAATGAGAAGAATGTAACCTGAGCTCAATAGTTGTTGCAATCACACTAACAAACTTGATGAAGCAAGTGTTCCCATTCACAACAAATTAAAGGGTGAAAAGAAATAGTATCGGTGATATCAAACAATCGTAGAACACATCAAGTCAGAAAGCCCCATAAAGGAGGTATCTTGAGATTCGTCTCAAAGTGCACAGAAAGTTAAGAAGGGTTTTATGAAGAAAAGTATTAAGAATTATTAGAAAAATGAGAAAGCTTCACTAAAAAATTACTTTAGTGGTAATGCTTAAGACCTTTTCTTATGGTGAACATCGGGTGCCCTGACCGCATATTTAATATCCAAAGAATCATAGAAAGAAATATAAATATGGAGGCCAAAGCCTTAAGAAGAAGTAGCGACGCATAAGCTTCTTCATCTGGAAGCAAGCTAACCTCAGTGAAAAGAGAATAATTATGTGCTCAGTAATCCTCTAAATATAAAATAATAACTATGGAACCATAAGTGTTTCAACCAATAGGTTTGAAAACTTAAAACATAAAAGAAAAAATTCCTAGTAGATAAATTCATAAATGAAATAAAAATAGCAATACGTAACTGAACCTTAGAAAACTAGAAACTATATCTACATGAGTGCATCGGGTTTTGAAAGTTATAAAGGAAAGGGGACTGATGAAAAGGAACCATCAGACTTCGCCAAGGAGATCATCTCTCACAATAATAGCAAGGCACCAATCCAATCAAGTCCCTCATAGTGAGCATCGAGGCGTGATTGTGGTCCAAGAATCCACCGTCAAAAGGTCCCGGAAAAAAAGGTAAGCAAATTTGGAGGCCTAAGCCTCGAAGTGAAACTGCCTTAAAGCAAGACAATGGTGTGATATCTAGACCATACTCCTAATTTCACCTTCTCCATAAAGGAGTGAATTTAGATTATCTCGTTAAGGTGTTCATGTCTATTTAGAGATCCATTAGATGTCAAATATACTTTCAAGAAGAAGAAAGAAATGAAGATATTGCAAAGGTTGTCTATATGATGGAACGTACAAATGAGCCTTCTGCTCAGCAATATCAATGTTATAAGTCTTGAAGAGTATCATCTAATATTAGTTATACAGAACTACTTCGGAGGAAAATAGTATAAGGCTCTTTGAGTTCATTGAAAGATGAGAGAAAAGAACAAAGAGATGAAGAGAACCCATTGTTTATAAATGATGTGGCACTGGTTCAAGCACATACTTCTTTAAGACTATCATCTGCTGCTAACTAGGTAGCCAATCAAGTTTATAGACTTTATGTCTTAACTCTAGATTGCCAAGCCAGATGAAGAGGAAGATGATGTGTCATGCTAAGTGGAAACATGTTGTATCATTCATGTGATGTCAGATGTTTTTATTCAAAGTATTAAAAATGATAATTGGAGTTGAGCATTCTCGTTAAACCCAATGAAAATTTTTCTAAGAAAGAAGCAAGAGACAAGGGAAATAATATCTAAATTGTTCAAATGAAGATTTATGTTCTGTTGATGGAAAGAAGTCAAATTCTTCAATAATATCCTATATGATGCCCATGAAATTGAGAGGTTCTAAATCATCTAGCCAATTCTTTGAGATGAAGATTGATTTTAGAGAAGACTATTTTGCTAGAGGAATTTGAACTGGATAAAGTGGTCTAAGTTCAACTAAAAATAACAAAATATTTTCACTACCAATGAAGAATGGGACATTAAGCAAAGGTAGGTAAAAAAAAAGAGAGATTCATGAGGACATCATTTCTAAAAATCTAAAAGAGAAGTCAAATTCAAGCAATAGAATTGACTACAACATCTTATTACATGTGAGGATGATCCTTGCATAATTGAGTGTATATGATACCCTCTTGATGTTGAGAAATTTTGATACAGGCTCTCAACAATCTGAAGAGATAAAATGCTTATTTTGTTGAATGGTGTATGACTAAGGTTTTGTAAATATAAAATCTTCTAGTGATCACCTTCTCTAAAGAAGATCCCGTGCTTGGGATGTCAAAACATAGTTGCCCTTTGCATGTACTAAATTCTGATTGATCCAAGCTCTTCAATAAACTTATGAGTTTGCATGTATCAATGTGGCTGTCTCTCGATATTTAGCATCTAGGGAGAGATAAGATAACAATCTATGACTTCAATAAAAAAGGAAAAAAATTTAAGGATTTTCATTATATTGCTTAGATTTGGAGAGCTCTAGATGAAGATCAAATTCCACATTATATATGATGACACATCATCCGTGATCTCCATGGGAAAAGACTTTAAGGACTTTCATCATATTGCTTAGATTTGGAGAGCTCTAGATGAAGATCAAATTCCACATTATATATGATGACACATCATCCGTGATCTCCACAAGGTCATCATTGGCCTTAGAGAAGAGAACATGAAATGTTATCTGTCAAAGTGTAGAAGATTTAAGTCAACAAAGAGAGAAAGACTGATGAAACGAGTGCATGAAGTATAGCTTAAAATAGATGCTAATAAAGCTCTATTTATGATGTTATCATTTATTTTTGATAAATCAAGATAAACCAAAGCAAGATTTGCGTGGTGACATTTGATTTTAAAATCTAAGGTTCCACTTGAAAGGTTCAGAGAAAATTTTGTAAGGTGAACATCGAAGTGTGATACTTAGAACTTAAGTTCAAGAATCCACTATCGAAAGGTCCAAGTGGGAAGAAGCAAACATAGAGTTGAAATCTTTGTGGTTAAAAAACATGTATTCTGTATTATGTATAAAACATGGTTAAAAGGTTTGTTCTTTAAGGGAATTACTTTTCTTAAATTATTTTTTACTATAAGTTAAAATTTAAGATATAACTTTTAAATTTTTATTAACACCCACCACCTCAAAAAAAAAACCATAAAACATGGTTGAAAAGTTAGTTCTTTAAGACAATTATTTTTTTCAATTTTAAAATTAAGTTTAAATCTCCAATTACATTTTATTAGAAAATCTAGAATTAAATTATTCATTTATGTGCAATGAAAATTTTTAGTGTTATTTTGTTTTGGATAAAATATTATCAAGATTTTATGTTATTTAAAATGAGAATTTTATTGATCTCCACATATGATCCACGAGTCGGATTGGGTTTATGAAGCAAATTCGACAGAATTTGGATGCAATATCATGCATATCAAAGTTTAAATATACTAGATGTCAGCGAAATTGCTCGAAATATCTCCGATCGATGAACAGACTGCGCCGTTCCCTCTAGAACATTAGAATAACCTAATATTGATATCCAATATGTCTATATTATGACACAACTATGTAAAATCAAAATTAAAATTTATTTAACCTCTCTAATTGAATTAATAAATCATATAATATATTATGTCACTTATCGTTAAGAACACAATCATGTAGTTGTGTAAAGTTAATTAGATTCTTTTTGAATACTTTAGTTGCATATTTTATCATTAAGATCATAAGATTTCTTTTCACTTATGCAGCTAGATGTCCTCCATCTATAATGAAGATAACTATTACAATTAGTTTCTATCTTAACATTCAAAATCTTGCAGCTTTTTGCAGCCCATGCTCTTCTCTTGCATGCCGTAAAACCACTTGCCCATTCTGTCACTTGATAAAAAAAAGAGAAAAAATCTTAAATACAATCTACTAGCAGCAGCCCACTAGCGGGAACCTTCTTAGTTCTGTCTCCCTTACTTCTCCCACACGGAGATTGAAGCTCCAAGCCTCATCCACACTGTGCTACAGCTCGATGACATTCTCCCTACAAGCCATACCCATGCTCGAAATCCATCACGTGCTCCCGATTGACTAACCCAGCTCTTTGACCTTTCTCTCTCCCTCTCTACACATTTTCAACCTCATCTCTTACGCACCATCACTTGCTGGTTATCTGAAGATCTATTGACCATAGTCGAACTCCTCTCCTAGTTGAGCACTGCTCCTCCTAGTTGCAAGAGCCGCAACCCAACCATTCCCTACAAGCCACTAGTTCTCCCAGGAATTCTCCTTGTTGTATGTAGTAAGTTGTAGTTCAACTTCCTCCTTCTCTTATACCCATCAAACCTACATTTTTTTCACTGATATCCACTACCCTTCTACTATGCCATACCAAGCTGCTCTTGGGCAACAAAAAGTTGATGAGCTGCTCGTCTCCTCTCCATGATCTCACATTGGCTCTTCCTTGCCAACAACCAAAGACCACTAGCACTCCCCCACTGGTTTCTTTTGTAGCTACTCGCAACTCTAGAAACTACTGCTTTAACCATGTCCGTGACACTATTGGAAAGACACTTTACAGGTCATGTTGTCACCAATGGCATGCACAAGATCTGGCCTTACCGTCCACTTTGCAGCTCACCTACCTCCACTCAAGATTGCTTTGCAGCTGCACACTATGGAACTCGAGCCTCAAGTCATTGTTGTGCTCCAAAGCCTTAATCGGATTCCTTTCATGCAATTGAGAGGGAGATATCTATAGCATAACCCTTAAATCCATTTTTTTAAGAGGTCAGAGATGTTATAATGCATGACTACCATTGGATGAATCTGTTTTAGATAATCAAGTACTTACCAAGTAGCATATGCTTATTTCAATCATCATAATATTGTAATATTCAGAACACATAACGAACTTATTCATAAAGATTTTTTGTTCTCTTAAATAGGACAAACTATCCAACCTGAAGAAGTAGACTATACAAATTTAACACCACTGTCTGATCAGTTATCTCTTGATTTTGGAGAAAGTAGTAGTTTTAGATTACCTAGAAGACAACTCTCATTTAATGAACATAATAATGATCTTATTATCCAACCAAGAAGATCTATTGATTAAAAAAAAATACAATATTCTATTAATCAATTAATTCTTAAAGGATATTACATTTCACCAGAAAATTGAATATCTATTTTTTTTAGATACCGGATCACATAGCTCTCATATAAATGCTTCTTCTTTAATTCCATCAAATTTACAAATTCAACGAAGTGAACCATATATATATATATATATATATATATATATATATATATATATATATATATATATAAAGATTATCATGGTACTAAACATTATTTTCATACTGAAATTAATATTCTATTTGACTTTTGGGATATACATAATCAAAGATTAGATTTTCAACATATATTTTTAATTGATGACACTGAAAAAGGATGAATTATAGTATGAATGGATTTCCTACAATAATATATTGTTACCTTTACTGATTCTACTATATGAATTAATTCTTCTATTATCCCACGACATCATAATTAACTTTCATAGTTATATCCAAATTGAATTATACATCCCTACTTATGAACATATTTCTATTCATGTCTTATGTGACAAGTGATCACTATTTTTGTAACGTGCATCCTTCCTCCACATTCTCCTATAATACGATACCACTTGGTAGTACAATTAATAATTATTGGTCCAATCAATACATACTCCTCTCTGAAACCCTTATTAAAATACCATGTCTTTGGTGTATGAATGATCCTGGTCCCAATTTAAACCTTGGCAATAACTTAACAATATCTTGTTGTAGGAAATCCATTCCAACTAGAATTCATTCTTTTTCTGTGTCATCAGTTAGAAAGGTATGTTGATAATCTAATTTTTGATTATGTAAATCCCAAAAGCCAAATAGAATATTAGTTTCATTATGATAATAATGTTCGGTACCATGATAATCTTTATATATATATATATATAAAATATATATATATATATATATATATATATATATATATATATATATATATATAATATATATATATATATATATAAATATATATATATATATATATATATATATATATATATATATATATATATGAAATTTTATTGAATTTGTAAATTTGATGGAATTAAGGAAACATCTATATGAGAGCTATGTGATCCAATATCTACAAAAATAGATATTTGACTTTCGGGTGGAATGTAATATTCTTGGTGGTTTATATGACATAATTCAACAACATCTGTCTACTAAATAAAAAATTTCTTGTTTATTCTTTTATACAGAATTTGAAAAAAATATAACTACGAAATTTTGTTACTAATTTATTTTCCAAATTCTTTTCAAAAAATTTATTCCAATTCTAAGACAAAGTCAAACCTGTTGCCCACATTGAACCAATTAATCCTACTATAATTATCCAAGTACGTCCTATGAAATACGCTATTGATGATAAAATTGAATTTAAAATTAAAATATTTGAATTATTACAACTTAAATTCATAGAAAAAAATATATTGATGAACTATTTAAAATATTTGAATTATTTTTAGCAATATGTTACCATTACATTTAAAATATTTAGCAATCTTTGCACAAAAAGTATACATGCATGATATTATTTTAAGAAAAAAAGCTATTTTTGTAACACAAAATATTGATTTTTTAGGACTAAAAATATATTGATGATCTATTTAACTACAAAATCATATTTTATAAAAAAATTGATTACTTTTTCACTATTAACAATAAAAAAGAATTACAAATTTTTCTATGATGTATTAATTATGCTGAAGTTTTTATTAAAAATTTAGTAATGTTTTGTGCTCCTCTCCAAAAGAAACTTTGAAAAAATATGGCTTGAAGTTGGGATAAAAATGATGATAATATTTTACAAACTATTAAAACAGTTTGTAAAAATCTTCTTAAATTAAATCTTCCCACTAATGGAGAAAAATTAATTATTAAAACAGATAGTTAAGAGACCTGTTGGGGTGTAATTTTAAAGAAATGAAAAAAGAACTTCTAATATGTTCTAATACACTTATGCACCTAATAACAAAATTATCATATTAATGAAAAAGAACTTTAAGCTATTAAAAAGTAATTAAGAAATATAAAATATTCTTAAACAAGCATTTTATTATTAGAATTGATAATAAAAAAAGTCATTTTTTTATAAAAGGCAAAATAGTTGACTCACTACCTAATAAACGACTTATTAGATGACAAAGCTAATTTTTAGCATATATCTTTGATTTATAATATATTGAAGGTGAAAATAATTGTCCAACTAATACTCTAATTCGAGAATTTTGCATGACTGAGTAAACAAGAATCTGTCAGTCAACAAGAACATGGAATTTGAAGCAAATTCAGATAAATTATCTACAAATTCTAATTATTATCTTATCAATAATTAGTTTTAAAATTCTGGAATTCTAGATATAAAAATTATTATATGAAATATCTTATGAAAAAAAGTTTTAATCAGATTACAGAAAGTCAAAAAATATCTTGCTGAGGAATTAGATGAAAATGAGTTATCTTTCGTCACACAATTATGCGCTCAATTAAAAGATTTGATCACCCTTAAATCAACTATAACTAAACAAGCAAGCTAATCTAAGACAACTACAAATATAAGACAATACTCTATGGTTCTTTTTAAAGAACTAAAGAAGCAAAAAGTACACTTAAAATAGCATAAAAATTATAACAATTTTTCTTATTTTAAGAAAGAATTAATCCACAAATATACTTTCATAGATTTAGAAATATAAATGTGGTATACATTTATGGAGATACTAATTCTAAATTGGTTCAATTATATCTTTCTAACAATGATATATCTTAAAAATATAAAAGTTCTAAATAAATTATCAAAAATATTTATCGATGTCGAAAATATTTCACTATACTTATATAATATATATATATATATATATATATATATATATATATATATATATATATATATATATATATATATCAAACTTTCGTGACATGTCAAATAAAGGAACAATTGCTATAATTTAGCTTGGAATTAACAATGATTTTTATCCTAAATATGTGGACAATAAGAAATTTATTAAATGAAACAAAGATGAAGAGCTTTATCAATTATGGATAGAAATGAAGAAAATAGACCTCTCCTTTTACAAAATTTTTTTCAAGAGTATATTTAAGAACTCTTACTCTTAAACATAGGTTTTTCTTTTTACAAAGACATGTCCTGAAATTTTTTTTTATCTCAGTCTTTGCTTGTATTGTCAAGAGTATATTTATCCAATTTGAGATACATTACTTGATGTATAGTCTTTGTTTTATATTCGTAGTGACCGTAAATAAATAAATTATTCGAACATTGTTAGACCCATATATTGTAGGGGTCTATTTTCTTTGTTTCTATCCATAATTGATAAAGTTCTTCATCTTTGTTTCATTTAACGAATTTTTTGTTGTCCACATATTTAGGATAAAAGGGTTCGCTGCTAATTCCAAGTTATATTATAGTAATTGTTCATTCAACTATTTTAGGATATGTTTGAAAAGTTTGATATATATATATATATATATTTAGTGTATAGATAAATGTGTCAATAATAAATGTTTTTGGTAATTTATTTAGAATTGTTATATTTTCAAGATATATCATTCGTAGCAAACCACTAAGATATAATTCACGAACCAATTTAGAATCCGTATCTCTATAAATGTACGCCACATTTATATTTCCAAAGGTATGAAAGTATATTTGCAGATTAATTCTTTCTTGAAATAGTAAAAATTGTTATCATTTTTCTGCTATTGTCAGTATTTTTTTTGCTTCTTTGTTCTTTCAGAAGAACCGTAAAATATTGTTCTAGCTTTATAGTTGTCTCAGATTAGCTTGCTTTCTTAGTTATAGTTGATTCAAGGGTGGTAAAATCCTTTAATTGAGAGCATAATTGTGTGACGGAAGGTAACTCGTCTTCGTCTAATTTCTCAGAAAGATATTTTTTGACTTTCTGTAATTTGATTAAAACTAAGATATTTCATATTTTAATTTTTATATCTAGAATTCTAGAATTTAAAAATAATTATCGATAAGATGATAATCTGATTTTGTAGATAATTTATCTGAATTTGTTTAAGAGTATATATGTTCTGGTAATTTGTTGAGCTATATTTCGATATCTTATTTGGTACTCATGTCATACAAATGATAAGATGATAATCGGATATCATGCAAAATTCTCGAGTTAGAGTATCAGCTAGGCAATTATTTTTACAATCAATATATTCAAAATCAAAAGTGTAAGTAGAAAACCAGCTTTGTCATCTAATAAGTCATTTATTAGGTAATGAGTTAACTATTTTATCTTTTATAAAAGAAATGACTGTTTTATTATCAATTATAATAATAAAATACTCATTCAAGAATGTTTCAAATTTCTTAATTATTTTTTAATAGCTAAAAGTTCTTTTTCATTAATATGATAATTTTGTTCAATAAGTGTATAAGTGCTAGATGTGTATCAATATAAAACTTCTTTTTCGTGTCACTTTATTTTTAAAATTGCATCCCAATAGGTCTCTAAACTATCTATTTTAATAATTAATTTTTCTCCATTAATGGTAAGATTTAATTTAGGAAGATTTTTACAAGCTATTATAATAGTTTGTAAATTATTGTCATCATTTTTATCCCAACTCTAAGCCAAATTTTTTCTGAGTTTCTTTTGGGGAGGAGCACGTAATGTTGCTAAATTTTTAATAAAAGCTTTAGCATAATTAATACATTCTGAAAATCATTGTAAATCTTTTTTACTATTAATAGTAGAAAAGTGATTAATGTTTTGTAAAATATGCTTTATAGTTCGATAATACTTGATCTAATTTTAGTCCTAAAAGTCAATATTTTGTGTTACAAAATTGTCTTTTTTCTTACTTAAACAATACCATGTTGTATGCTTTTTGTGCCATGAATGCTAAATGTTTTAAATGTAATGCTATAAATAAGGATATCGTCAACATATATTAAAATAAAAGTATTAAATTCAAAAAATAAATTATTTATACGTCTTTAAAATATTGTGGTGTATTTTTTTAATCTAAAAGGCATCATATTCCATTGATAATGTCCTTGTGGTGTACTAGAGGCAATAAATTCTTTACTATTTTCGTGCATACGTATTTGCTAAAACCTAGATTTATAATTGAGTTTGAAAAACTATTTGACATTTTTGATTTAATTGATTAAAACCTCTTTATTCAGTAAAAAATATCCATCAAACTTAATATTATTATTTAATTTTTTGTAATTAATTACCATTCTAGCCTTTCCGCATATTTGTTCAGCATGATTTTGAACCAGAAAAGCGGGACTACTATGAGGTCTGCTACTAGGTTTTATGAGTTTAAGTTGTAATAATTCAGATATTTGAGTTTTAAATTCAATTTTATCGTTAATTGTGTATTTCATGGGATGTACTTGGATAATTAGAGTAGGATTAATTGGTTTAATGTGGACAACATGTTCCTCTTTCACTTAATGTCACAACACGCTTTAATATGATAATTTTATTCAATAGCTGTATAAGTGCCTGATGCATATCGACATAGAATTTCTTTTTAATTTCGTTTGTTTTTAAATTGCACCATAACAGGTCTCAGAACTATCTGTTTCAATAATTAGTTTTTCTCCATTATTGAGAAGATTTAATTTAGGAAGATTTTTATAAACCGTTTTAATAGTTTGTAAAATATCATTATCTTTTTTATCCCAACTCCAAGTCATATTTTTTCTATGTTTCTTTTGAAAAGGAGCACGTAACATTGCCAAATATTTGTAATTCTATTACTTGTGTCCAAACACAAGGAGGATTGACAAAATATTTTCCCATTTTAATTAGATTACATCAAGGATCAGCTTTAAGCCCTTATTTTTTTTGCTTTAGTTATGGATGTTCTTACTAGGCATTTACAGGAAGATGTATCTTCGTGTATGCTTTTTGTTGAAGTCATTCTTCTTGTTGATAAGATTAGAGAGGGAGTCCAAGAGAAACTTGAATTATGGAGGTCTACATTAGAGTCTAAAGGTTTTCATTTAAGTAGATTTAAAACTGAATATATGGAGTGCAATTTTAGTTGTAGAAGTTCTAGTGGTAGTGTTGTGACATTAGGTGACAAGTCATTAATAAGAGTGAGCGATTCAGATATTTAGGCTCTATTGTTCAAAATGATGGTGAAATAGATGGAGATGTTATTAGTAGAATTCGATGGTTGGAAATGCAAAGGCTGATGTGTGTAACTTTTTTTTATAAGATGGTGGTAAGATCTACAATGACTTATGGTGCGAATGTTGGCCAACAAAAGAGAAACATAAGACTAAGTTAAGTGTTACGAGATGAGGATGCTCGTGGATGAGTGGCTTTACTCTCATAAAAATGCAAAACAAGTATGTTCGGGAAAAAAGTTGAGTAGTTTATAGATAAGATTAGAGAGAGTCGCTTTAGATGGTTTGGCCACATAAAGCGTCAATCGTCCGATGACAAGAGAGTAGATGCATTAGATTTGCCTTATGTTAAGAAAGGTAGAGGTAGACCTAAAAAGACTTGGTTAAGATGTATAAAAAATGACCTTTGTATACTGGATTTAATTAAGAATTTGACACATAATAGGACACAATAGAGACTGAGGATTCATATAGCCGACCCCACTTAATGGGATAAAAGCTTCTTGTTGTTGTTGTTGTTGTTGTGTTGTTAATAGTAGAAAACTGATCAATTTTTGTAGAATATGGTTTTATAGTTCAATATATCCTTGATCTATTTTTAGTCCTATAAAGATAATATTTTGTGTTACAAAAATATATTTTTTTTCTTAAAATAATACCATGCTTGTATATTTTTTGTGTAAAAATTGTTAAATGTTTTAAATGTAATGCTAATATATTACTAAAAATAAGGATATCATCGACATATATTAAAATAAAAATATTAAATTCAGAAAATAAATGATCCATACATCTTTAAAATATTTGTTGTGTATTTTTTAATTAAAAAGGTATTACATTCCATAGATAATGTCCTTGTGGTATACTAAAGACAGTAAATTCTTTACTATGTTCGTACATATGTATTTTCTAGAACTCAGATTTACAATCGAGTTTGGAAAACCATTTGACATTTTTGATTTGATTGATTAAAACCTTTTTTATTAGGTAAAAAATATCCATCAAACTTAGTATTATCATTTAATTTTTTGTAATTAATTACTATTCCGGCCTTTTCGCGTACTTGTTCAGCATGATTTCGAATAAAAAAAGTGGGGTTACTATGAGGACTATTGCTAGATTATTTGAGCTTAAGTTGTAATAATTCAGATATTTGAGTGTTGAATTCAATTTTATTATCAATAGCATATTTCATTGGACATACTCGAAAAAATTAGAGTAGAATTAATTGGTTCGATGTAGGCAATATGATCGTCGTTGCCCCATAATTGGAGTAGATTTTTTGAAAAGGATTTGAAAAATAAATTAGTAGCAAAATTTTGTAGTTGTATTTTTTCAAATTCTGTAGAAAGGAATGAAGAAGAAATTCATTGTTTAATCTCTGTTGATGAATTTCAAGATGGCTGGCTCCTTGTAAAGTCGTCCAAGGGATCCCATCACCAGCTATTTGTAACTTTGTTAGAAGAGGAATCATCATAAGAAAAAAATAGCAAGATTCAACTCCAATTATTCATCATTTTCATTACAAACTATCTCTCAAAGCAAATTTAAAGATCTCAGGCTATTCTTGAAGAACACAAGTCTGAATAAATTTGGGGATGTTAATAGAACCTCTCGTGAGAGAGAAATCAAATGATGAGTGGCAGACCTTCAACAACTATTTTAAAGAAGATATAACTAATGCTACACACACACACACACACACACACACACACACACATACATGCATACATACATGTTCATGATGAAAGAATGAATTTCTCAGATAGATTTACCTTACTTTATTGCTATACAACTCTTGTACATTTATTTTCATGCATATTACTCCTGAAAAATGCAATAGATTTTACTCCTACAATTTATATTTTGAAATAGAGATTGTATCAGTTATATCAATGAGAATACTCTTGCTAACCACTTATTGATAAAATTTAAAATATGATTAATGCATATTTTTCCTTCTGTGTGTATGTACGTGTATATGACTAATGAGTAGTTCTAATGTGATAACACATGATTTGTCATAAAATTATGCTCTTACAAATCTTTTGTACATATGATCATAATCATATAGGTAATGTAAATGTCTTAATCACATTGTATTCCATTAGTTATGTAATATTGTTATAGGCCTGAATAACTTGATAACATAAATTTACCTATTAGTTATGATCATTCTTACATTTTCATTATTCATGTTATATACCATAGTGTTTTGCCGCATATGCTTTAATAAATAATTTTTATTTATTCGATTTGATTTGTCAAACTCATTCAGTATAATTATTCCCATAGCAGGTTCTATCAGTTTATTTGGAATACCTTTATTATAGGATGAGGCATTCTAGTGTTTCTTTCAGCTTTCTTCTTATTAGTCATTGTTTCATTTCATTTGATGTATTAATCTTTCAAACATCAATTATGAAATGAAATGATGCTTACTTTATTTTAATTTATCTTATAATTTACATTATTTTCTATCAATGTTTCTCTTATAAGTTTTAATTAGATCTCCTTATACCTCTCATCATGTGCCATGTTATCAACGTTTATTGTCTTCCGAAGTTGGCGTGTGACATAAGCAAAGGTTGGCCAAGTTAATCAAATCTAACATAAACCTAACAAAAACTAGCCCAAAATAAAATTAATAAATAAAATCAAGCAAAAATAAATGAAAGTTAAGGAAAGCTAAGCTAAGAGATTTCAAGTAATGTTAAGGCTAAATCAAGCATAGTTAAGCCAAGCAAAGCTAACTGGAGTAAAGGTAGGCCATAACTAGCATAGTAAAACTTAGCTTAGTTAAGCATAACTAAGTTAAGATAAACTAAGCTAAGCTAGAAAAACCAAGCTAGGACAAGAAAAATATAGCTAAGCAAAAAAAAAAAAGATCTAAGCTAAGCAAGCCATGTAAACTTAGCTTAATTTAACAAAGCCTAATTACACCATCCCAAAAACCAAATCATGTTATATATTAAGCTAAAGAAACTCAACCTATGTATGCTAATCTAACTTATTTGAAGCAAAACAAAGAAAAATGAAGACAAGGTAAGTTGAGCAATGTTAATCCAAGTTAATAAAAGTAAAGTAAGAAAAAGTAGAGCCAAGCCAAACCAATTCAAGCTAAATCAAATCAACACAATCCTAAGCTAAGCCATGCAAAGCTACGCTTAAACTAGTAAAGTTCAATCTAGCCAAATTATGGCTTAACTAAACCAAGCAAAGATAAGATAATTCAAAGAAAGTCATGCCATATTAAATAAAATCATGCTAATCAAAATCAAACCAAGTCTAGTCAAGGAAAGCTAAATTCATATAAAGCAAAAGACATGATAAGTTGGACAAAGCGAAGTTAAAGTTTGTCAAGTTTTAGCTTAACAATACTAAGCTTAGATAAGCCTAACTCAGCATATCCAAGATCTAGTTAGTCTAATCAAGTTAAAGCCAGACTATGATAAGCCAAGCCATATAAAGTAGAGGCAAGTGATGATGGATAATTTTAAACCAAGACAGACCAAGAAAAGCCAACCCTAGCCAAGCTAAGTCAACACTAGCTAAATCAAGCCAAGAAAAAGAAAGCTAAGCCAAATCAAGTGTTTTTTAAGTCTAGCCAAATCAATTCAAGTCTAGCTAACATTATCCCTATTTTATTAAGTGAAAGTAAGCCATAAAAATCTTAAGCCAAAACATATTAAGCAAAGATATATTAATTCAAGTGCAGCCTAGCAAAATTAAGGGAAGCTAATCTAAGTTTAGCCTTTACCAATCAACCTAATCAAAACCTATTCTACTTTAGCCTAGGCTAGCTTGTGGAAACCAAGCTAATGTATACCAAGTCAAATCAATTTAAACAATGTTATGCCAAAGCAAGTTATACCAAGCATAGCATTTTAAAGTCAAAACATTCTAAGTCCTACCCTAGCATAATCAAGTTAGGCTATCTTAGACAATCCATGTAAAGCTAAGTACAACAAATGGAAGCCAAGCTAAGCCACATTTTGCATAGCCTAACCAAGCTATGCCAATCCAAGCAAATTAATCTAAAAAGCCATGCCATAAAGAGCTAAGAAAAAAAAAAGGCAAACAAAATTAAACTAAAATTGAGCCAAGCTAAACTAAGATGAGGAGAGTCAATGACAAACCTAATCAATCCAAGTAAAATTAAACCAAGTAAAGCCAAGCTAAACCTAACCATGATAAATTGAGCTAAATCACTACCTCAACCTAATTAAGCTAAACAAAGCCAAGACAAACTAAGGAATGACAAGCTTAATTAAGAATAGCTAATCTAAACTTCACAAAACCAAGCTAAGAAAATTTAAGTAAAAAAACAAGCTAATTGAAGACTAAGCCTAGACAAGAATAGCCTAACCTAACTACAAAAAATCAACCTAAGAAAACTCGAGTAAAAATATATAACAATTAAAGACTAAGCCCTTGAGAAGGCAAGACAAGTGAAACCATGAAAATTAAGTCCACCCCCCTAAAAAAAACATCTTATCCAAGCCAAGCTAAAAAAAGAAAATCTAATAAAGTAATACATGCTAATCTAAGTCAAGCCACACCAAGTTAAGCCATGTTAAGTTAGACTTAACCTTGCCAAGTTATAAGTTAAGGTATTTCAAACAAAGCAAAGTCATAGTAATTTATGTTATTATGCTATGGAAACCAAACCAAATTTCATGCCATCAACCAAGCCTAGCCTAAATTAGGTCCCTCCCCTCCACCGCACCCCCTCCAAAAAAAAAAAATCCTATCCAAGCCAAGCTAAAAAAAATCTAATAAAGCAATCCCTGTTAATCCAAGTCAAGCCATGTTATGTTAGACTTAACCTTGCCAAGTTATACTAAGTCAAGGTATTCAAACAACTAAGTCATAGTAAGCCAATTTATGCTAAGTAGATTGTTATAAAGTTAGTTATGGCTATGCCAAACCAAGACAACCAAATTTCATGCCATCAACTAAGCCTAAAGCAAGTTTATGTTTATAAAATAATCAAGCCAATTTTATTAAAGCATGTCAAAGATAAGACAAGCATAAGCAAGCTAAGCTAATTAATAACCAAGACAAGATAAGTCGTGCCAATGAAAACTAGTTCAAATCTAGACTTTCCTAGTAAAGTTAAGGCAATATAAAACATACCAAACCTAGTAAATTTAAGTATATCAAAGCAGCTAAGCCAAGATAAGCCTAGTGTAACTTAGTAAAGCCTAGCATAATCAAACTTATCATAGATTAGCCAACTCAAGCCTTAGAAAACAAATTTAAACCAAGACAAGCTTAATCAAGTAAAGCCACATCATGCTAAGTTAAGCTAAGCTATGTTAGGCTAATGTTAACCAAGCTCACTCAAGACATCCAAAGAAAAAATAAGCTAGGCCAAGTCAAACAACATAATGTCAAGGCAAATTTGGCCTTGTCAGGTTAAATCAAGATGATTTATTCTAAGTCAAACAGAGTAAAACCATATACAATTAAGGAAAGCCAAACCAAGTGTAGCCTAATAAAGCCTAACATTGCCAAATATAATATGATATAACTAAATCTTACCTAGATTAATCGAGATAAGCTTAGCCAAAATAAGTTAAGATATGATAAATAATAGTAATCCATGCCAAACCTAATCTAGTATAACTAAATCTTACATAGATTAACCAAAGCAAGCTAAGCCAAAATAATTAAGATATGATAAGCATTAATAATCAATGCCAAGTTAAATTAAACTATGCAAATATATTCTAAGAAAACTCAAACAACCTAAGCAAGTCTAACCAAGCCATGCCACCAAGGATACAAAGACTTGCCCAACAAAGAGATGCCAAGTCATGCAAACCAAAATCATATGAATCTAAGCAATACTAAGCAAATCTATGCCAAATTGTATTAAGCCAAATTAAGAATACCAAAGCCTAATCTTATGTAGTCGTATCGCACTTAGAAGGAAAGTTATGCCAAACAAGTTAAATAAAGCTTATCAAATTAAGTGATATCAACTTAAGCTAATTATGCCAAGTTATGTTGAGCAAAGCTAAGCAAATTTTAGCCAAGGCGTAGGGCATTTATCTCTCTATACAAAGATGGGTCTCATTAAATTGAATAAATTGGATAACTAATGCTCTTTTTTTGCATATTTTTCAAATTATTATTCTTTTCATTCTTCTGATCTTCATTGATTTCGAGAATGTGCTTTTCTCCAACTCCTACTTGAGGCCATTTGATCCTTAACCTTAATCCAAAATCTCAAGGAAGGAGAACATCTGATTCAATTGGCTTTAAGATTAACTAAGGAGTAGATTCATCGATCTTAAATAAAATTATTTTAACAATGATATTACAAAAGAGTTATTAATTGTCACCTTCAATAGTTATTAAAAGAAAAAAATGTTTAAATTTTTTTAGTGGATCTTTTTATCGAGAAAGTCACTTTATTAATTTTCATATATCTCTCTTTTGGAATGATAAATATCATTATATTACAATCATATGGAAGATCTCAATCAGTTGATTGTTGGGTCCAATTTTGAAATTAACATTATTTGAATTTATGAACTCCATATTGACATAAGTGCATTATATTGGTGTAAAAATATCAAAAATAAGAGAGCATCTATATACATCTATCCTGATGGGCTTGTGATTTCTCTTAAGGTAGTTTACCGATGTTCAAGTAATCTATGAACGGTTGCCTCCAATCTAGCTCTTTGTTCTTTTTGGCAATGACAACCTTCCCTTCAAAAGAAAGTCTCTCGATGAGTTTAGCATCAATAAGGGATATGACTTGTCTATTTTTGGACCCTTATTGGAATGGACTCATCTTCTAGGCATGCCAATTCCTTAGCAAGTTTGGCCAAAGCATCTGCTACTGCATTGTATCCTCGAGGGACCTTGTAGATAGTGACCACAAGGATCTGGGCCAACAGCTTCATGGTATACTCATGGTAATGATGAAGCTTAGGTTTGAGAATCTTGTAGGACCCGATATCTAGTTGATGACCAACTGAGAATCCCTGTAGATGTCGATGCTCTTGACACACACTATAATGGCTAACTCCAAACTGGCAATCAAAGCCTCATACTCAGCTTCATTGTTTGTGCATGGATTGGAGAGATAATATGAGAATCTCATTACATCACGGTCTGGAGTTAAGAGAACTATTCCTACCCCTGTCTTTCCTGGAAGAGTAGATCATGGTGCTTTCCATTTATGAAATGAAGACGCACTGTCAAAATACATCTCCCAATGATGATTGTCAACCTCCCCTAAGTTCATAATTTTTTCATCAAGGAGATCGTCACTAAGCAGAGAATTAGCAGGAAGTGAGTGTGCTGCTAAGAAATATGTTAGTGCTTATCCTTTTATCGCATGGAGGGGTTCGAGTGTGATATCAAATTGCTAGAGAATCATGGATCAATGTGCCAAACATCCAGAGAATGTTGGTTGTGTCATGAGATACTGTAGTGGATTGATTCTAGAAATCAGGTTTACCTTATGAGAAAACATATAGTGACGTAGCTTTTGGGATGCAAAGATCAAAGCTAGGAAATATTTTTCAATAGGCGAGTCATTTGCTTCAACAAGAATTAGATGGTGGATGAGGTAGTAGAGAGCACTCTCCTTTTGTTAGCTTGGGCCAACAAAGTGCCAGGTTAATGCGGCAAAGGATGAGTGCTGATAGAGCGCTAAAATTGGCTTCACCAAATACTACTTGATATCTTCAAAGGCATGTTAGAACTTGTCATTCCACTTGAACTTGGCATCCTTTTGACAAGTGCTAAGAATGGTTTGCATCTCCATGATAGGTTGAAGATAAAGCATCTTAGATACGCCAACCGACCTTGGAAAAATTTGAGTTGAGTTAAACTTTTAGGAGATGGCATTTCTAAGATAGCTTTGATATTTTCTGGATCTATTTCTATTCCCCGGTGTCTGATAATAAACCCAAGAAATTTCTCTGAAGCTACTCTGAATGCACACTTCAGGGGATTCATTTTGAGGTTATATTGTATTAATCATTCAAAAACTACTCTCAAGTAAAGAGATGATCTTCCTTTTTTTGCTCTTGACTACTAGATCATCAACATAACACTCAACTTGATGATGGATGAGTTCGTTGAAGATCTGAGTCATGGCCCATTGGTATATAGCACCAATATTTTTAAGGCCAAACGGCATGACCTTATAATAATAGATTATGATCGAGGTTTGAAAAGCAGTGTTTCTTTTATTCTCGGGGGCCATCTTGATTTGGTTATAGCCAGATGACCCATCCATCAAGGAGAATACTGCTTGAGATGAGGTGATGTCCACCATTAATTATGGTATAGAAAGAGAAAATTCATCCTTAGGACATGCCTTGTTTAAGTCATCGAAATCAACGCATATGTGAATTTGGTCATTCTTCTTCTTAACTAGGATGACACTGGCTAACTATGTAGGGTATTTTTCTTCCCTGATAAAACTAGTATTGATCAACTTCTTGACTTTAGAAAAGACCTGTTGTTCAATTTCTAATCGCATGCGTCTCGAAACTTGCTTGATAGGGTTGACGTTAGGATCTATTGCTAGTTTGTGGGCTGCTACGTTAGGAGATAATCCAGGAATTTCTTCATAATTCCATGCAAAATAGTCCATAAACTCAATTAATAGTTTAACTAAGTCATTATTTTCTTCTTCATTCATCAATGAACTGATGTATGCCGACGTGAATTTTCTTCTGTCCCTAGGTTGATTTCTTTATTGTTGAATGGATCTCCTCTTCATATTCTGGCAGTGCTTCTTTGATTTGGAGATCATCTGGATCATCTGAAAATTTTAAACACACATCCTTATAAGAGCAAGTTTGGTGTGAAAAGAACCTATTAGATTTCAAATGATTGATAACAACTAAGCAGTAATCATTGTCATCGACTGGACCCACTGTACCAAATCTTAGTCCTAATCTTTATTATGCATCCTTACCTCGGTTGTTCCATAGCTTTTTGAAGTACTCTGACCTTTGATTAGACCATGTATAAGGAATCAAACCCTTCTTTGCAAGATTAAGAACACAAGACGAGTACCAATCAAAAGGCAATTATATTAATTCTTGATATGAATCATCCTCAAGTTCTACATCAACTTCTGGACTTGAGGATGATGATTCTAATAGAAGTTCAGCATACTAATCGAAGGCTATGCTTACTAAGCTACTGACAAAGAGACGGAAGTGTAAAGCATCACTGCCACCGGCATTGCAACAACTGTCCCTGAAATGCGCTATGTGCTGCCTTGGGTTCCCGCTGCCATCAAAGCTCTTGAAAGAAGGTGGCATGAAACCCTTATGATATTGGATGACATTGAATTCCTATGGGTAGGGTCTACCCTTTGGAACTGATGATCTTCCTCGGGCTTATGCCAACGCTTCTCTCACCTATTGCTCAACCATAGTTTTGATGTCCTTTTCCTGTATGGAGGAACTATCCACTACCTTCCTATACAAAATGGTGATTCCCTGCTCTACTAGAGGTAAAGTCTTGGCTGGATCCAAGACATGCAATAACTCAGGCTGAATAGTCTTTGCTATAGTAGGATGAACAATCGGGGCTTGGTTCTGGAGTGCTAAAACTGCTGCTAGCAAATCCTCGAGCTGCTTCCCTATCCTATCTATTTGTTCACCCTTTTGCTTTAATTGTTGACGGAGGTGTTAGGTTGAGTAGGCTGTGTCTTCATACTCGGCCACATCACCTTCCAAACTTTGTTGATCACGCAAAAGAGAACTCCTGGTGTCTACCATATGGACTCCCGCTGAATCTTCTAATAGATCATCCTCATTAGGATAAAAATTGACCTTTTCATCCTCCAAATCAGACCAGACATATCCTAAGATTTCCTTCTTCTCCACTAGATATTATGCCACAATGTCATCTAGGGAACAATCTAGCTGAATAGGTTCAAGTATGTCGAAAATGGGTTCAAGTATTTTTTGAGAGATGTTTTCATAGGTTCATATTTGATTTTGATTTCTGATTTCAAGGACCCTTTATTTAACAAATTTGAGTATGCTAAAGTAAATGGTCAATTGGTTTTATTTTGATTTGTGATTTTTAGAATTTACTCACTTAGAGAATTTAAGTATGCTGGGTAAGGTGTTTGAAAACAACTTTTTCTTTCTTTTGTTTGCTTATTTTTGTGAATCATGTGTGAATTTGAAAGATGAAATCTTCATTAAGAAAATTTGGGTATGCTAAATGAAGAATCCAAATGTTTTTTATTTTTGAAGATTTTTTGAAAATAGGAATCTTAGAAAATTTAATTATGCTAAGGAAATCCAAATGTGTTTTTGTTTTTCTTGATTTTTGAAAAAGATGATTCTTAGCAAATTTAGGTATGCTAACGAAATCGCAATATGTTTTTTTTTTTTATTTTTTTGTTGATTTTTGAAAGAGGTTTTTAACAAATTTAAGTATGCTAAGGAAATCCAAATGTTATTTTATTTTTGTTTGATTTTTGTTGATTTTTTAAAAAGAGGATTCTTAGCAAATTTAGCTATGCTAAGGAAATCTAAAAGTGTTTTTGTTTTTGTTGATTTTTGAAAAAGAGGGTTCTTAGCAAATTTATGTATGCTAAGGAAATCAAAATGTGCTTTTTATTTTTATTGATTTTTGAAAAAGAGAATTCTTATCAAATTTAGGTATGCTAAGGAAATCCTATGTGTTTTATTTATGTATTTTTTTATTTTTGAAAAAGAGGATTAACAAATTTAGGTGTGCTAAAGAAATTTAAGTGTGCTTTTATTTTTTTTATTTTGATTTTGATTTTTATTTTGAAAAGATGTTTGTTGATTTTTATTTTGAAAATGTGATTATTGATTTTATTTTTTTGATAATGAAATATTTATCAAAATGAATTGAGTGAAGATGTTCATTTGTGCTTTTGAAAAATATAATTGTTGGATTTTATTTTAGAAAATGAAATCTGCATCAATATGAATTGAGTGAAGATGTTCATTTCAGCTTTTGGAAAATATGATTGTTGGATTTTATTTTTTTGAAAATGAAATCTTCATCAAAATGAATTGAGTGAAGATGTTCATTTATGCTTTTGGAAAATATGATTGTTGAATTTTATTTTTGAAAATGAAATCTTCATCAAAATGAATTGAGTGAAGATGTCCATTTGTGCTTTTGGAAAATATGATTGTTGAATTTTATTTTTGAAAATGAAATTGTCAATTTTGTTTTGAAAATGTGATTATTGATTTTGATTATGAAATGATCCTACATATAATAATCATGAAGATTGTTAGATGAGAGTGATTTATGAAAATTTTTGTGAAAATATTTTATTATGTGCATTTTGAAAAAGTGTTTTTTTGAAATTGATGTTTTTATAAAAGATTTATTTCTCTTTATTTTTGGAATGAACCTTGCCTTACCATGGATATGGTAAGAAGGAAGTCTTTAATTATTATTTTTTACTAAATTTTTATTTTCACCTATTGGGGAACCTAACAGGGGTTTTAAGACGTACAGAGAGTGAGGTTCTAAAATCTAAAGATGTTGGCTAGCTAAGCCTAAGGATGAAATAAACTAAGTGCCAATGGAAAAGAAAGATAGTCTTGGATTCATATAGAAATACAAGTCCACTCTCGATACTTGGAGACAATGATTATTTACCAAAGATGGAGAGAGGAACCATCCCCAGCGGAGTCGCCAGAAAAATCCATTAATTACAACCAAAATAAATTGGATAGCCGACCTCTACCCTTATACAACTCAGATTACAAATAAATTAATTACAACCAAGAAGGAATTCATGTTATGGGGGTCTTCATTTTTCATTTCTTCTTTTGGTTAGTTGGAATGTGGTTGCTCGAAAGGCTTCACATGGTACATAAAACATAGTCTTATGACCAATGTTCATCCTAATTCCCCATAACAAATATTTCAAATCATAATTGCAAAATTACATGACAAGGGGAAAGAAAATTTAGCTAAAACCTATTAAACAAAGATTACCTAAACAAACCAAATAATCCCAAGCATGTATATTGGACTTAGCACCCCACACGTGGGTAACCAAGTCCACCTGGCTTACTTTGGATTATGCTTAAGGGTATAAGCAACCTGCACAGCAAAAATATTTATATTTTTATTACAACTCCCTTTAAGCACAATCCCCTACAGAAGACAATGGTTAGACTAAGATAGCCCTACCATTTAGTCTACACATATACTCCATAACATCCAAACAAAAACATCACATCACAAAATAAAAGCAAATATCAAACTATGCATCGCCCTAACATAGGACTAGAAATAGTGACTTAGCCTAATGTGTGTGCCATTTAAAGTTTGTGTGGTATATCTTGGCTAGGCTTTAAGGTTAGAATTTTCTAAGTATGAAAGGTGTTCAACTTAGAGGGTGGCTTCATTGAAATGATTTAGTTGATTTGGTCAAGTTTTATTTAATGATTAGATTTGATTTGAATGAACCTATACTTATTACTAAGTTTTGTAAAAAGAGAGAATTTAATTACTAAGTGTTGTAAAGAGAGGGAAAGAGAAGAGAGTTTCTCTTTCCTCCCCATCTTAAGTAATTTCTAAGATAGATTCATTAATGACTTTTTGTTTAGTGAATGCTTTATTATGCATTTTAATTAATCTTAAGTTTAGACTTTTCCTAAATAAACCTATTCAAAGAGAAATATATTTTAAGATTAAGTAAAGTGAATTACTATCACAAGACACAAAACACTTTATTTCTTTCAACATGTATAACATGCATATGGATGAATCCTAAGCATATCTATACATGCAAATAGAAATATTTAGCACACCTTAATGATAAATGCTAAGAGATGTTTGTTTAAGAGAAATTTGGAATATTTCATGTATGCATGATTTTGTTAAGTAGAAAAGAGGGATTCTTTTATCCATTAATCATATGCATATTTAAATATATGAAAGACATAAGTGAGTACAACATCATTATTTTCTACACTAGGGGTGTAAGGTACAAGACCTACTTGGGGCTATTTAAAGCCTCGCAACCCCGGGGTGTCCAAATTAATATCCCATTTTTTTTTAAATACATGTGCATGTACAAAAAAAAATGCATGGAAAGAGAATTATGCAAAAAATTTATGTTTATTTGTTTGGATTTGATTGTTTAGTTTACATGTTTGATGTGGAGTTTCTTCTTAAGTCATGACATAAGAGTGTATAGGAATGGATCTAAGCAAGTGTTATGTCCTTTTCAAATGGACTATACACTTTACAAATCCTATACAAACCCATGTTAAGAAAAGAGAAGGAAAATTACATAACACATTTTATGCTATTCACATGCAAGTTTATAAGTACTTGTAAATAGTACTTTTCATTTGTAATGTTTGATTTATAAGTTTTGAAAATAGTTTTGGGTTTAGTAATGATAATAGCCACATAAAGGAAACATTTCATCTTAATTTGATTTTTCAAAAGACATAAATGCATGATTTTCATATGACACACATTTAGCATGCTAAAAAAAGAAATAAAGTGATGTAAGCATGTAATTTCACTCACCCTAATTAATTCCTAAAGACAATCCAATGGAATAAGATTATTTAAGGCGAATCAAAATTGTTTAAAGAAATTTTTAGTTTATTTTGAGTTTGATTTGAATTTAAAAAATGTGAGAATGTTTGCTAGTCATATCCCATTTCCCCCATGTGTGTATTGTTTTAGTTTAATTTTAGAACCATTAGATTGATTTTCTATTTTGTTTAGGTTAAGGTGTACATTAAGTCCATTAATTACCCTTTACACATACCACTTTAACATATTTAACCAAATAATTATGAGTCAATGTATGTTATAAAACTATAAAAAATTTAAATCAGTAATGCACTTAAGAAAGAAAGGGGCCTAATGCATTTGGCTCACAATTAATGATTAATTAAGCTAATGGGTTTAATTTAAGTACTTTCATAATCCTTCCCACACATATGGGATAGATTTGATTTTCTTAAGCTACTTAAATTATTGAACACCTAAGTATCTACCCAAGACGGAATTGATTAAGTTCAGATTGATTTGATTTTAAAATTTTGATTAATTAAGCTATTTAATTAAGTGATTAAACTATTTAATTAATTGCACCTTAATTAGATTTTTTATCCAAATGAAATAAACTTAGGGGAAAAGATTTGGGAGAGAACTCCTAATCTCATTCCCTAAGTTCATTCATTGTTCTAAGATGATTAACAAACTTAATTAATGAATTTATCATTATTTAATAGGTTAATTAATCATTTAATTAATTAAGACAGTAATTAGAAATGAATCAAGAAATTATTCTAATTAAACTATTAATAAATTCCAAGAAAATTAGGGGAGGTAGAAGCAATCCCACTAAACATACCTAAGAAATTTGGAATTAATCAATGAAATAATTAGGGAGTAATTAACATAATTACATTCCCAATAAAACCCAAATTATATGAAATGTACTATTCAAAATCAATCAAACTTAATTTTATATTATTCCTTTGAAATATCTTCAAAATACATTTGAGTTTATATTTTTCTGATTTTCTATATTTAGTTATGTAATTTTGAAGTTTCTATGATTAAAACTTAATTAAATCATTAATTATATATTAACCCCGCTTGCGTGGGACCATGATGCGACGCTTTTCACATGGTGTGATGGGATTCACTATTTATGTCAAATCGCTAATATAATGCGGCGGATTTTCCTTGATAGTCCATCAAAGATGACGATTAAGACTGCTTGTGATAAAGGGATTAAAACACTGATTTAATATGGATTAATCAGGACCATCCATCCAAAACATGCGGGATGGACAGTCCATGATTCATCCCTGAGGTCGTCTGCGGGAGATGGCAACCATCCATCCCTTAGGGCTTGATCCGAGCTCGATTGAGCTTGAATTGAGCTAAAATTGAACCCATACCATCAACATACAAGGAGCAAGACATCCAATGATCAATGTGCAATGGGATGACACTTTCTTTCACAAAGGACCAAATAAATCTACTCCTAGGCTTGGTTTTGATACATACCTCGCCGGAGGCTATCATCAGCGCTCCCAACCATCGAGGTAGCTTCATGTAGTGGAGGAAAAACCCTGTTGAAGATTTGAGGGTTTGAGGTTGAGTAGATCTTCCTATTGACCAAAGTCCTCTTCAAATGCTTATGGCCTTGGTCCTGTGGCTTGAACACTTGGAAGAAGAGTTGGGTGAGCTTGATTGGTTCCCCTCAAGGTGCTTGAAGAAGGAATTGAGCTAAAATTAAGTGATGGATGAGTTGGAAAATCCCTTGGACTCCCCTATTTTCAGCATAAGAAAATCGAGAATGGAGAAATCAAAGTAGCTTGGGATACATTAGGGGAGCTTGGAATTGTTTCCTTTGAGTTCCTATCCTTCAATCGAATGTGAGTCTATGCAAATGAAATGAAATTACGGGGAGTATATCTCAACCCTTGAAGGATCAAATGGACAAGAGTGTAGATGCCATTTTGATCAAATTGATCACTTTGAGTGGGTTTTTTTGGCCATTTTAGGTGGCACTTGGTTCAGTTTTGGCAGAGGGAGGTAGTGGAGAAGTTTTGATGTGCCAAAGAGAGTGTGGGAGGTGATCCCATGTGCTTATTTTAAGTGGGGTGGTCGATTTTGGGTTTGGGTTAGGTTAGGCTAACCCAAACCCATTGGGTCATGTGCACCACACTCACTAGTGTCCACTTAGTCCACTAAGAGGGTGCCAAGTGGCCATGAAAAGGATATGACCAAATTCCAAGTGAAATTGGCCATAGGTTACCCTTTTACCTAGGGGTAAAATGGTCATTTGGCTTTGATTTTACTTTAGGTAGATTTAGAATAGTTTGAAATTAGGTTGGGCCAAATTTCAAAGAATTTGGAGTTGATTTGATGTCATTTGGCTCATGTTGATCCATTTAGGTCAAAATAGGTCAAGTTGACCAATTGGTCAAATTGGGTTAAACCAAGGGTTGGTTCAAGTTCATATGACTATTTAAAATGTGTTGGCATCATTGGTTTGGTTTAATTTGGTTTATATTTGATTTTGGTTCAATTGATTTCATTTAGGTCAAATGAGTCAAGTTGACCAATTTGACCCATTTGACCCAATTGGGCTAGGTCATGGGTTGGTTTAGGTTTGGTTGGTCATTTGAAATATGTTGCAAGCTTTGTTTTCACTTAATTTTGATTTGCTTTGATTTTGGCTCAATTTGACCTTTTAGGTCAAGTTGGATTCATGGTCAATTGGGCTAGGTTGGATCTAGTTGGCTGATTGAGGCTTTGGGCAAGTTTAATAAGTGGTTTAGAATGAATTTGACCCATTGGTTGCAATCAATTTTTCTTAGATCAAGATTTGACACATTTTTACTTTTTAGGTCAAGTTGGGTCAACTTGGGTCAAATGGCCAATTGGGCTAGGTTAGGCTCAAATGATGACTTGGTCAAGTTCAAACATTGATCATGAATTGGCTTTGACCAATGCCTTCAATCAATTTGGCTTAAGTGGACTAAGTTCAATCTAATTTGGGTAGGATTAGAATTTGGCTCAAAAGGGATACTTTAGATCACTTTGGATCATGTGTGCCTAAGTGGGTCAATTGACTTGATCGAGGCTTGAATCAAGTTTGGTTGAACTCACATATGGACTTATGATTGAAATATAAATATATTTGCAAGTGGTTTGAAGTCAAATGAGTTTTAATTCATTTGATAATTTTAAGTTCAAAGGGTGAACATGAGTTTGACTTGGGCTTGAGTTTTGAATTTAGTTTTGGTTTGATGGTTGAAGTTTATGTTTATATTTGGATTCATGATTGAATGATTGATTGAAACATGAAGAAAATCCAAAGGATTGAATTGATTTGGCTAAGTTCAAGGATTTGACTTGAAGAAGCATAGGTTGGATTTTGATTAGATTTGGGTTTGGGTTTTGAATTTAGTTTTGGTTTGATGATTGAATTTTATGTTTATATTTGAATTCATGATTGAAGGATTGATTGAATCATGAAAAAAATCCAAAGGTTTGAATTGATTTGAGGTTGTTTTGGTTAAGTTCAAGGATTTGATTTGAAGAAGCATAAGTTGGATTTTGATTAGATTTGGGTTTGGGTTTTGAATTTAGTTTTGGGTATTTGAATTTATTTTTCATTTATATTTGAGAATATAAATGAGAATATAAATGGTTTATGAGAAAATTTCTTGAATTTGAATTGATTTGATTTTGATTTGAGCTATAAGCTCATAAGATGGTATCAAAGGGCTTAGGAAAGATTTTTGAACTTGGAATTAAGTTTTGGATTTAGTTTTTGTTATTTGAATTTATATTTCATTTATATTTGTGAATATAAATGAGAATATAAATGGGTTATGTGAAAATTTATTGGATTTGATTTGAGCTAAGTCCATAAGATGGAATCAAAGTGACTTAGGAAAGATTTTAGGTTTGGAATTCAATCATGGGTTTCAATCATTTGGAATTGATTTAAGGTTTGTTTTGGAATTGAAGTTGATTTTAGTTTGGAGTTTGATTTGAATTTTGAGTTTGACTTGAAAAAAGGAAGTGAGAATTTGGTTTAAGTTATAGGCTAGACAAATTTTCCTAAGACCCCTAAGACATGACCTATTCCTATGGCTAACTCTTCTAAGTCTCTAGGGTTAGGTTAAGTGTTCACCTAATCACTAGAAGTTTCTTAAGACTAAGGAATCCTTAGTATTTAAGACAAGTCCTATGTCTAAGATGGAGGGGTTGAGAGCTGATTCTAAAAATGAGGTCAACAGTTAGGTATGGATGTAAGTCATTTTTGAATTTGGACAAATCTCATAAAAATTGCTTTCTTATTAGCTCTTTTATTTTTCTACATTTGTTATTCATTTTTTATATTTAAAAAATATTGTAGCAATTTTAAAATAAAATTTATCAAATTTAAAGTTTACATTTTAACTTATAATATTTATTGAAATCACCCAATTCACCTCTCATCTTGGGTGCCATGACCTCTACAATAGATAGTAGAATACATGAACACTTTTGAAGATCTTGTGATCGAGGCTAATTGTACAAATTAGGATTTAAAATTGGCCAATAAATTTGTTTTTGATCTTGTGAGTGTCATTAGGTATGAGATGGAGTTACAAGACCTCTAGTCTTGAGGATGCTTTTCATTATATTTTACTCTTATAGAAGAATAAGAAGGCTGGTTCTTTATCTAGATTGAATGGTGAAAATTCCTCTAATCAAACATTCTCCTTTCTTAATCAGAGGTCTACTAGAGATCTTTCATCCTTTAGTATCTAACATAATAGAAGAATCATTGAGTCAACTTCAAAGAATAAGAAAATAATTTGCTTTAATGTTATAAGAGGAGACATATGCAATACTAGTTAAAGCCAAAATCATGTTCCTTGATGAGACTAATGAAGTAGACGAATAGGGAATATAAGATAAGGTTAAGGAGATCCATGATGGTAGCCTTTTATTAGGTGAGGATATAGAACATGTGGGAAACCAAACTAAAGTTGGCTATAGATTGGGGTAGTGCCATAAATGTAATATTCATCCACACTATTTCTAGAGTGAACCTTATGCAAAAACCCAATCCTAAGCCATTTCATGTGAGCTAGGTAAATCACACCTACTTTTTCATCACATATAAGTGCCTAGTGCCTATAAAAATAAGTAGTTATGAAGATCACATTTGGGCACATATATTATTTGCCAAACCTTGGCTATATAATCTTAATGAGACTTATTATAGTTGAGAAAATATTTATATTTTTAAACATAATAAAAAGATCATAAAATTATTTTTTTTTATAAAGCCTATGGATAAATAGACACATACTTCTCTACACAAGCCTAGCTTTGAGATCTAACTAAAATCTAGTCTTCAATCTTCTACTATTACTAAAGAAATAACTTCTAATTTGGCTTTTAAGAGTTCTACCCTTTTACCTTTACCTTTAGGCATCATAGTACAAAAAGTGAGATTCAACACCATGTTAAAAGAGTTTTTGGACCTCACTTCATGCTATTTATTTCATGTGAGGGATGTTGTGAAAGAAGCACCTAAGTATCACATACTTGTTATAGCATTTTCCTGCCTATTTGTATTTAGTGATTTGTACCTTGATGATCTACTAGATATATTGGATTCAATTTTGTCTATGGGAGAGGCAGAACCTACTTAGGCGCTTGAGAAGTTAGATTCAGATTTATGAGATAGTGGGAGGAAGTAGAGAAGTATAAGAGATTGCATTATATCAAGAAATAAGAGTACAAACAATCCTTCATTTCCTCTATGAGGTGTTATAATAATGTGAAAATTAAATGATCTTCGATAAAAGAAGGTATATAAAAGGAAGAATAGCCCTTACTCCCAAAGGAATCAAGGGTTTAACCCCCTAAATTGTCTAAGGTCCACCTTTTATAGTTTTATGGGGGCGTATATATAAAGAGTGCCAAGTAGATAAAAAAAAAGTATGTCTTAATCTTGAGAGGTGAGTTCATAATGATTGGGTGAGGAGTTCCCTTGGTTGGGTACCTTGGGCTTCAACAGTGTAATATATTTTTCATGCACCCGCACTCTGGATGTATGGTCACCCATGTGTGAATGAGCTATCTATTCTGAAATAAGCTATTGAGTATCAATTAATTAGTGGAAGTTCTATTCCTTGTGCGCTTGCCCTACATGGGGTGAGCCTTTGTCCTTGAGGTAGGATGTCATGGTGTAGCCATCATGATTTAGATAATCTCATGGTCACTTGGTTCATGAGGCGTATATGGGTATGCATTCAGCTTTCCAATTCTTCTATTCTTTATAAAGTATCTCACAAAAAGATAATTGGTTATAAATACTTAGCAAAATTTTGAGAGGAAAATAGTTTTCTTGTCATTATGCATCACTTTTTGATTTAGGAAGGTGCTTACTTCATGTTGGATTTCAAGAGGCTACGTGGTTATGTTGGCCTAACATAGATTTGGGCAAGTCTTCGAAAGATGGGGAAGGCTAAGAGGCTTGTGGAATTTATGATTGCCTTTCCAACCAAGATGAGCACTTAGATAGCTCCTGTCCAAGTTATTGCTACTCCAACTAGGGGAAGTGATGAAGATTTGTTGGTGGAAGTGAGCATTCCTCCTCCTTTGGCCATGGTAGAGCCATATTCTTCTATTCCCTAGGTGGAGGCACTTGATACTCAAGATGAGGATGACAATACCCCTCTCATCCAGTAAAGAAAAATAATGATAAGTAGGTTGCCAAGCACCGCTTCCATGAAAAGATGATGGAGGAATGTCTCTCCAAGGTAGGACTTTCTGTTATTTGGAGAGTATGATATATTTCACTCTTTTTTTTACTGGTCTTTTTTTACTGGTTTTTTTTACTCGCCAAGCACCGCTTCCATGAAAAGATGATGGAGGAATGGTCTTTTCGTATCGATGCAGGGTTGATAGAGGATAACAATAAACACTCGACTCTCAGAGTCATCTCTTTGTATTCTTTAGGTAGTCTCGAGAAAATAGTTCAACTAGTCACGGGTGAGTTGTTAGGGCATTGTCCAAGTGACTAGGAAGTTCGTTTGCTACAACAATGTCATTCTTTCCTTATGATTATGCCATTAGAAAATCATCTCATTGAAATGCCTCTGTCCTTGCTTAACAAATTTGTTTCTCATCGTGTAGGGGTGATCGTAACTCTTGTAAGTGTCCCCTCGATGTGTTTGAGTCTTACTCTTAGGTGGACCTCTTTAATTTGAAAGTGAATGCCACAGCCCCCTACTCTATCTATCGTTGGGATGGTTAGCTTCATCTTGGTGGATATTCATGAAATGCTGACGAGCTTCCCTTCATCAACACGCCATAATAGCGACATGTTTGAGAAAAAAGAGCCCTCTCACTCGGGGGAGGGGATGTCAAAAAGGAGCCTTTCTTTTCATCATTGCCAAGGTCATTTCCTTATAGAGAAGAATGGCCTCTCTCAAAGAGTGAACAAGCTCATTGAGGTAGGAGTCAGTCGAGCTATGAATGAGGCTAGAGACTAAGGAATAATAGAGGTAGAGTTCCAATATAAATTTGTGATCACAGTGGCCAAGTTGTCCTTACTTCGACACTACGTTGAGTTGAGCAAGTCATCCTTTTTTTATCATGGGCACCAACTTCATATTTAATTACTTATTAGCACTTGGACCCCACTGTAAAATAATTTAAAAAATGTTTTACGTGGGGATTAGCAAGTGCATTTATAATATTATTTGCTATAATGATAAAATATGCTTTGTGAAAGGGTAGTCGTATTTATTACCTGCCTCTTTTGCATCATTTTTTTTTGCGAGGCTTTTGGGTTGCGAGTGGACACTTTAATTCTTTTTGTCGTGAGTTGCACCATTCATGGTTTCCATGGGATTTTGTAAAATATATCTTCATTTAATGGCTGATATGACATCCATGTTACTGAGCTCTAGTTATCGCGTCTATAAATTATATTGCATTGTGGTTGGTCAAACTTTTATCACTTCTTATCTTTTGCTCTATTGAGTCATAATAAGGAATGTTAATGGCATCTATGAAGAAAGCTATAGAAAGATTCATGCACACTAAGGCCAAAGAGCTGCCCAAACTTCGACATTCGGTCTCCTCAGGTGTCTTCCAAAATTACTTCCATGGCAACTCGAACTTCTCGGTGTGAGTGGATGGTGAGGAAGAGAGGTTTAACTCCATCAAGTCAGACAAGTTATGCATCCCCTTAGACCATTTTAAGTTAGGAAGTGGCAATTGAAGCTATATTTCTGTGAAAACTCAACCGAATGGTCAGTGCTGACTATTCATATTTCCTTCCCTGTGGACAAGGTGGTAGTCCCTAGGTGAAGTATATTCTAGTGAGAATGAAGGATAATATTTTGGACATCTATCATTATCTCCACTTCTTTCTTTTTTTCCAAGAAGTCCAAGAAAAGAGTTGCGAGCTCTACTCCTCATGACCACCTGAGCTAGAAGAGTAAGGTTGGCAAGGAGCTAGAAGAGTATGTTGTAAGTAACTTCACTCCTAATCTTTCCATACTAACATGTAAGGCATTTGAGCTGGGATAATAAATCTTCTTTGATGGATTGGACTCACTCTTCGATGATCTTTTTAATAGGCAACTACTAGATTTAGTGATGATCGCCCATGCCATTATGTGGCAGACAACTTGGAAGTTTATAGGAAGTTCCTGCTAAAGAGGAAGGAGCTATTGGCAGAGAACGGTGTTCACCATTATAAAGGGTGATCTCGATGTCTCTGAGAGAAAGCTCAATAAAATTTAGGAGGCAAAGTGTTAAGATGAAGAGAAGGAGTGAGACATCCTAGGGCTGACTCACTTTGAAGAGATGTAGAAGGAACTGTAAGTGGAGATATCTCACCATATTGAGTTCCCCAAAAGGAAGCTATGTTGTTTGAATACCGTGATTCTTATGAGTACAATCATTTATTGCAGGAGAAGTTCAAGGAATGTGTTGGCTATATAATCGCTAAGTTAGTGAGGCACGATCAATTGGATGACAAGCTTCTGGACTTCGACAATGTATTAACTCTGTTTGGATCAGACTCTGATGGAGGTGACAAAAAGGGGAGCACCAGCTAGTTTCCTTCTGGCCTCTTTCCTTTTCTTTCTTTTTTGTGAGTTGAAAAAATGTATAAGAGATTTTTTACATATTGCACATTAATCTTTTATATATGGAACTTTTAATAAAATAAAAATCTTTTTTGCACTTTCTTTCTTTTTGTCTAATGAGCTTATTTTATAAATACACTTGCTTTGCGTGGTGAATACTTACTCGGTATAGTTTGAAATGTCAGTTATGACATGGGCAAGTACTTATTCATGCTTATTAGCTAGGTATTCACTCTCATCATCTACAAATTAGATATACTTCACAAAACACATTTTGTTAAATATATTCTATTGTGTCATGATTGAGAAATTATATTCAAATCCTTTACTTGGTAGAAAGTTTTTGATCATACTCATTGTGGTGTAATCATTTTAAGTACTTGTTTCATCACATTTTAGCAGGAATATGAGGGTGCCAACTGTGGAGTGTTGGTGTTTTAGAGTTGCCAACCACATGGGGTGTCTGTCTTATACTTGACTCACAACTGCACAGAGTTGTGGTCTTTTGGAGTTGTAGACATCACGGAGTGTCGGTCATACACTTGAGTCAGCAATCACATGAATTATTGGTCTTTTCGAGTTGTCGACATTAAATAATTAAAACAAAGAAAATATATTGATCTACTCTAAGATTGTTAGAATTATAAGAAAATAAATTAGCAATTAAGAAAAGAATTTAACACAATTAAGCAAATAAAAATAAAAGTAATGAGAACGAAATAGCCTGGGAGGGAGACATGCCGATGATACTATCCTTAGAGTAGATAAAGCCTTGGGTGCATTAATTTGTGGCTCTCTTTACTACTTGTGAAATACAACCCGTCCCATTGCCTTGATCGTGTGTGCATCACTACTGATCAACATAACTTCAAACTAATCACATCTCTTGTTGTCCAAAATTTATAACAGAGTTTATAGCACTTGATCTTGCTACTTCTGAAGTCGAGTGGCTTAAAAATTTATTAATTTGTTTACCTTGTATTGAAATATTATACCTCTTATTTTAATAAATTGTGATAATCAAGCTGCTATAACAAAGCAAAAAGTGCAAAAAATGCAAAATGCAATGATAAAAAATGTCATATGAGAATAAGACATTATTCTTTATATGAATTATATAAAAGAGGTGTTGTTACTTACCATTTTATTTACTCTATGAAAAATATTATAGTTCCATTGACGAAAGGGCTTGCAAAGACTTATATATCGAGATCATTATAAGGGATGGAGTTAAAATAGTCATCACAGCAGAAACCCAACCTTTATATTGGAAACACCATGATAAAAAGTTCAATGTTGTAAAAATGAAGTTGATTGAATGACTGGTAAAATCACAATTTTAAAAATTATAAATATCATCCCTATATATATTTGTGCTAAACTATGATGAAAATAAGGTTGAGCTATAACTCTTAATGAGATCAAATGCAAAATTTTTGCAAGATATTATAATTGCAGTGCATCTTGGAGATCTCACCTATATAAGTGTTGCAATAGGCTGTTGCAATGTGATTTTATTAAGATTATAAAACACTTATGCATTGAGATGAAAGTGTATGGCCTTTAAAGTGCACCCTTGAGTAGAACTTATAGCGTGTCTTATATTATGTGTATACCAAATAACATAATAATTTATATACATAGTTCAAAACTTTGGTTACTATAATATTTATTATTGTTAGATTTTAGTTATACTAAGTGAAAGTTCAAACCCGAAAGGTACTTTCATCGAATGCATGATAAATGTTATCCACAGTGAAAAAATTGATTCTTGATCTCTTATTTTATTTTCTTTAAGTTTAATTATAAATATATATATATTTTTATTGGAGAGGGAATTGTTATGGAAAAATAAAGAAAAAATTATTTTAATGTTATATTATAATGTTAATATAATGTTATATATATCATAACATTAATATAATATATATATATATATATATATATATATATATATATATATATATATATATATATATATATATATATATATATATATATATATATATATATATATATATATATATATATATATCTTCTTAAAAAATTATTATTAAAAATAATATTAAATTTTATAACTTATAAAATAAATTATGTAATTTATAACTTAAAATAATGGGAGCAATTTTTTGGTATTGTTTATACCTTTTGGTGATTTATTCCATGTCTTTCTTTGATGTGAGCCAAAAATACCCTTGTCATCGAATGCATGATAAAAGTTGTCCACAATGAACAAATTGATTCTTGATCTCTTATTTTATTCTTCTTAAGTTTATTTATAAATATATATTTTTATTGGAGAGGGAATTGTTATTGAAAATAAAAAAATTATTTTAATATTATATTATAATGTTAATATAACATTATAATGTTATATCATAATATTATAATATACATAACGTTATTCTTAAAACATTATTAAAAAGAATATGAAATTTTATAACTTATAACATAAATTAAATAAATATAAATAAATGAATTTATAACTTAAAATAATGGGAGCAATTTTTTGGTATTGTTTATACCTTTTGGTGATTTTTTTCATATCTTTCTTTGATGTGAGCCAAAAATACCCTTGTCAAGGAATTCTATCACAAGCATTCTTTCAAATAATCTTAAATGGTGTAGTCATCCAAAAATTAGGTTTTGCTTTTGAAAAAGTTTGAAATGGTTATTCAATAAAATTCACAATCAAAGGATGAGATTTTGGAAAGAATTTGAATAAAAGTAATTTAGCAAAATCTTTCCATAATCTATCTTTCTATGGTAGGTTATCTATATCCCAATTCCAACTATCCATTTTCAGGTCTAAAAGACCTTTAATAACACAAGCTCATAACTGGTCCCACCACCATTGCATCCTTCATGTCGATTTCAACATCTAAGGTTATGATTAAGTCAAACTTTTTTAGTGTTTTCAGTAAAAAAAAAGTTAGAGATTATGAAGTATGTTTGATAAGTTATCTTTTTAAAATAAATTGAGTCAGTTTACAACTTTAGAAAACACATTTTGGGTATTTTATAAGTCTCAAAAACATATTTTTTGACTTTTAACAAGTAGCAAGTATACATCTGAATATTTCATAGACCAAGTTCAAGTCCATCTGATTCAAAATAACTCTCTAAGTTCACTATGAACTTTTTATAAACTTGTTAGTTCCATTATGAATTATCTAGGTTCACTATGAAATAATCAATTTTTCTATGTATTAACGCATTAGTCTTGTTAGAATCTTATTAAACTCCCCTAACACTTTCAAGTCTTTTCAGCCACGAAAAACTTCAATAGAATATTTTGGATCTCCATAAAAAACTCTAGATCATTTTCTTAACATTCTGCAAATATTTTCAAATATATTTATGATCTAAATCCACATACATACCATAACTCTAAAGGGTAGATCTAGGGTTGGCTTGCTTGAAGCATTTGACCAACCCTCTTCCATTAGCCAACACTAGAAAATCAAAAATTCTCCAATCATTTAGGCATCTTCCATGCAACCTTAATCTCTCATCACAGTAAGTGAACGCCCTATATCAGCCCTTTCAAGGGGTAGATCACTTTCACTCCCAAAATATATGGCAAGATTCCCTCTCCAACAAGAAACTTGGGAGAACAACCTAAAGATGATCATCAAATAATAGCTAAAATAGTCTTTACCTAAATTTGAAGCAATATCCAAGAATTAAGGTGATGATCTGTATACTAATGATTGTGTGATGCTAAGGAGGGTAAATTGAGATAGCTCCAAGCTATTTACTCCCAAGAGTTTCCAAGATAATGGGCCACAAAGGTTAACAAAATGAATTCCATAGTAGTAGATTTTCTTGGTAAAATACCAAATTAATAGTACAATTTCAGTATGATTCTCATAGCAAAAAATTTCATTGGCATCCCAAAACTTCATAGTCGAACTAATAAGTTTTCCTCACTATCACAATCTTGCACATCTCACTTATTCTTCAATATTGGTATTATTTGATTATTTTCATATCATTTGACAACTTTGGAATTTCACTAAAATGACTTATAACCCATATAATTCCAAAAATTATCATCTCTCTCCAAATCTTGTTAGTTACCTCTTTAAGATCTAATAGCTTCACAATATACATTACTTTCAAAAGTACTAAAAAGTTTATTTTTGGGACTTATAATATAAACTTTTTGACTCTATTCATTTTGGACAGTAATAAGTATATTGATAAAAGGAATATAATCATGTATGAACAACCAGGACAACTTGATTCAGATTGGTGTTTCAATTTTGACAAAAATGGGACACATGAAGTAGTCGAGAATGTTAAGAAATCTAATGTTGATCCCAACTGAACAAGCTAGGCTAGTTGAAGAATAAAGCCTAAATATAGACAAATGCAAATATAGTAAAGCTAAATTATTAACTATAAGTAATTATGAACACACTAACATGTAGAGTAGACTAAAAATATTACTTGTACTATAAAGTCATATTCTAGTTGTAATTTCAGTTTCAACAGAAAACAATATAGTTAGCTATACTAATCATTGAAAAAAAATATTTTAAAAGACAATAAAACTTAACTTTTCCATTGTAAGAACTGAATACTTCCTAATCCCCACAATGTCAATAAACTTCAACTAATAAGGAGACACAGGAGGAATTAGAAATTTGCCAATGACACCCAAAAAATTAAGACATTGTTAAATAACCAATTAGGTAAATTTCTAGCTGCTCATGCAAAATGTTCAACTCTTGTTAGAATTCAACTAATCACATTTCAGAAATCAAGACATTGTTAAATGATCCATTAGGCAGACTGCTAACTTCCAATGCAAAATTTTAGTCATAATTATTCGTTAGTAGAAGTATGGTTTTCTAACTTCTTAGTTGTCACTTAACCTTGATGTTGTTTATCTTGTATGGTAAATTCTCAAGATGTGAAAATCAAATATCAGTCTAACCCCCACCCAAAAAAAAAACCTACCTAGACGTTGATATCTATGTGGCTTGTCTTTTGACCGAAAAATAAGAGTGAAAGAAAGGTAAGAATCTCAACTTAATTATTAAATACAAGAGTAATATTTATAACAATAGCACCAACCAAACAAATCTAATTAATAGATTCCATTATCATTTGAATAACACTAAACTCTAGATAGTATTTGCATCCCAAATGCCAATGAATCAAAAAGACTTCAAAAGATATGAAATGAAAAATATATGTTTGCTAGAGATGGTAAGCTTAAGAATTTGAAACTAAATGTCCAAGAGAAGCAAGTGTATGCCTATATGTTCCTAATTTCCAAGAGCAAAAAAGATAAGGATACCATATTAAACAATCTTGGAAATTTAAATCATCCCATGTAAAAACTTACCAATTCAGGGTGTTCTCTCTGAACTTCTCTCCCAATGCGTGCTGCTTCCTCAAGGCTCCTTGCATGCATAATTTCTTCTATGAAAACCTTCGCAAGTGGATTGTTAACACCCACAAACTTTTGAGCCTACAAATTAGAAGCATATGTAAATAGTTGTACCTTTCATCAGAATTTGCAAAGAACTTGGCCTCGTGCTTCCCAACATACTAATTCATTCAGTGGCCTTATGAGTATACCTGATAGTAGTGTTCCACAGTAGGCCACATGCAAGAATCTTCACTTTCATAAGGCATGCATATACAATGCAGAGAAAAATTAGAAAGTTCTCTAAAAGGATCCCATGTCTTGTAAAATAATATAATTTTTTACTCATAAAGTGACATAGTTAGATCTAGAGCCACAGTTTCATGGATTGATGGGATCACTAGTGATAGATCTGGAATGGGTTGAAGGAAACCATTTACAAGAATGTCAAGGCCTATCTGTAATCTACAGTTAAAAGCCAAAGCATAATTACAATATTAGTGCAAAGAATACAATAATATTACATTGGTTGCCCAAGACATGAGATTTTTGAATTTGCTAAAGTGGGGTTAGTGGTTCTGACATTGTGTAATCTTGAATACAACAACTAGTTTAATTACCCATTGGGGAAGTCTCTTCAAGCTATTGGAGAGCTATTGCAGGACTTTCTAGGAATTATTTTGGGATGTATTGTAGGTAATAAATGTTCTTAAAGAGATTATAGTGTAATGTAAAATCATTTTTTGTGAGTTTATATAGTTCAGCTTTGTGAAGCTTTCATGGAAGTAAAAATAATAAGTATTCATCATTCAACCATCCTTTCTTAGCTCTTATTTGGTCATATTTTTTCATTCAGTGTCTAAATATTCATAAGTTGTATTTTTCCACTACATACATTTATATTCCATGTATGATGATTGTATTATATCATCTCAAAAATTCAAACATAAGCCTGGTGTTTTCTTGTAGCCTTAAGGTCATGGTAACTACAACTTGGAAGAACTTTGTTAAAAAACTTGAATGCTTGTTAGATCAAGGGGAATCATGTCATTCAATGAAGATAATGCAAAAAAATTTTAGAAAAAAAAAGATAAAAATAATCCCTAGATTATTTCTATTAGGTCATTTTAGAAAAATATTCTCTATGCTATATTATTTATTTGAAGAGTTAAGGGATTATTTTAAATTAGATTTGATACATGAAAGACTAAATTGAGCACATTAGCCTGGAATTAAAAAAAGAAACCTCATAAATAGTCCAAGGTTCATTTTGACCTTTTTCTCAAATTTTTTATCTTTATTAGTAAACAAGTGGATTTGTGGTTTCAAATCAGAGATAGTAGAATTCTAATTAAGCATTTTGTTTGTAAATCATTTAGTGTCAAACCATGTAAAATCATGCTACCCAAAATTTACTTTATTGCTTAGTTTTTGCACTTGCATATTCACATTTAAATTGTTGGAGCTTTGTATGTTAATCAATCATAGATTTTTTTATATATGATATTGAGTAAATTTTTTCTCTTGTGCTCAAACTATTACTGCTCGTACTTGTAGAACTATGTTGTGATCACCATATATTTATACCAATACACATTATATAATTTTGATGTTATTGAATTAATTAGATAAACTTGTTAGCCCAAGTTAATTATATTATTTGTGTTTAAGATTTAATTGATGACTCATTTTTCTAATCACATAACCTACACCTTGGTTAACTTATATGATGTTGTAGTTATAATATTAATTAAATTAATTTTTATTGTTGTCTAACATTCTTGAGTGTATTTGACATTATGATGGAAATTATTTGTAAACCAGTTATATTAGTTTCTTTATAGTGTGCATAACATATCCTATACACTTGTTGTGTAATTAGAATATTATTTAATTAATAAATTAATTACTTTCATTAGTGAATTCAATGAGAGATTAAATTGGTTAATTTCAAAAGAAGTTTGAGATTTTGCACACAATTTACCCAACATGGTATGCTCAAGTCCAACAATCAAAATAAATGCAATATACTTTTTGACTATCAATTAATATTAGAGTCTCAGCTCTTATATTTAGACTAACATCCTACAGATAAAATCAAAATAACACACTTAATAAATTATAACTTTGAACATTCCTGTGTTTCACCTCCACTTTTTTGAGGCTTAATTTCAACTTTTGGTAGAATAGATTTTTTAGAAATTTAAAACAGTCATTAATCCAAATTTTTGGTATATTAGTTTAAATGACGATCTATCTTTTATGGATAAAAAAATTTATTAAATGAACTAAATTCCTTGTGCATTCTTTATTTTCATAATGCACTAATAACAAATGATCTATTATTTCAAATTTTAGAATAAGTATGATTTTGCCACCTTTTATAAGATGAATGAAGCAAATTTAGTAAAGAAAGCATGATAAAAAGCCAATAATACAAGACTCATAACAATGCACTTTGAAAATGGATAAAAGGAGCAAAACATAATGAATAAGCAAAGTAACTTGTGGCACTCATTGAAAATAAAGAGATGAATGGAAAGAGAAATGCATCCCCAACATCAACATTGACACGATGTGTCCATTAAAAGTTTATTTTATTAATTATTTAAATATATGTTTGTAATTTAGGAGGAGGGGGTTCTTATCTTATAAGTCTATAAATAACATTCATTCTAAGAGATGGGAGGTATTTTAGTTGGAGTTTAAGTTCAGAATATTCTGAAGTTTTCCTAAGGAGGATTGCCAACGAAGGTGGATTGCTTTTTGTATGGAAGGATTGGAACAGAGGGAACCCATAGTGGGGGATAAGTCTTACTAAGATTTGTTAATCATCATCTCCAGCCATGTTGTGGTCTATCTAGAGCCCATCACAGTAAGTGAAGGATCCCATAGAAAGGGGTTTCCAATAACCCATCTTAGGCTGTGAAAGTGCATGGGCTACCTTTAGTAGCCATCTAGGTATCAAGTGGTTGAAGATTCAATCGAAAGAATTCACGGGAATTTTCTTGGTGGTCTATCAGAGTTGACATCCGATCAAGAATCCTTGAACCAGTCCCTAATGTAGTGTCTCTAGGATTTGGTAACTTATTACGTATCTACCATTCTTTGCCAAGATTGTGCACCTACCATATCGGAAAAATTACAACAATCAAACTTTCTTTAATCAAGAAACCTTCTCATTCATTCAAGTTTGTGTCCTTATTTGAATTAATGAAGTTCTCTTTAATTATCACAGAACTACTAACTCTTCTACCAATGAATTCTCTACACATTTCTAAACATCAATAAGAAAATTGATGTAAACAAAAAAAATAGAAGCCTAAAAAAAAATTTAGGTACCTTGAATCATTGATAGCAATATTCAAATTCTAGATAGAGAAATTCATCAGGTTCTCCATTTTCTTGTTACGACTCAAATTTTATATGTTAATTAACTTGAAGAGAGAGATACAAAGTGTGTTTTCCATCAATAATAATAATTATAGAGCAAAATTTCATCTAAGGAAACCAACTAGATTTATTCTAATTTAAGAACAAGTGATAAACCCGTGACCTGAAGAATATCCAGTGCTAGCCAGATCTCTTTTCAAGATACAAGCTAGAACCAATTCAGTAGCACCCCACCAAAAACTTGCAGTTTCAAGATAGAAATATTTGAGGTGGTGAGCTATCTTGTTTGGCATGAAATAGTATTGAGGGGTTGTAATAATTACTTTTTAAAAGGGATAAATTAAAATCTTAGCACTAAATTGTAGTTTATGATAGTTTTATTTGTTGTTTGTTTGTTCACTTATTTCTTTATTATATACTAATAGTGGAACCATACCACTGATTTATTAAAAAATTATAATTGTATTTATCATTGTCAATTAGAGGTATCAAAGCATAAGTAAAATTCCCTCAAGGAGAAATCAACCTTATCAAAATCAAGGTTTAGCAATTTATGAACTTTATAGACAAATACAACAATTGCATGCTAGGTTAGTAATCTATAAAAGACATGAAAGGGAACCACAATCAAATTATTCATGAACATCACATTGAGCGTGATATAGATAATCCTACCAATCAAGAATATATATAATCATTCCATAATGATGACACTTTTGTCTGCTGTAGGAGAGAACTAAATAGAAAACATTAAGACTCTATGATCAAGATCGACATTTTTGATTTTGAGGGCAGCTAAACTCAGATGACTTTATTGATTGGCTACAAATCGTTGAGAGTATTTTTGATTATAAGGATATTCTAAATGAATAGCATGTAAAATTGATAGTCATTAAACTTAAGAAATAACATTCATTTTTTGTGACAATTTAAGGATGAGAGCATGGGAAGAAATAGTAAAATTGTGAAATGAAAGAAAATAAAAGATGCATTATAAAAGATTGTCTCCCCATTTTAAATAAGATGCCTTTATCAAAATTCATACGTTTTAAGAAAGAAATTTATCCATAGAATAATATATATAACATAATCTAAGCAATTAATGTTAAAATGTGAAATATTTGAACCTAAGGAGCATACTATTGCTAGATTTATAAGAAGATTGTGTCCATCTATTGCCAATGCCATTCAATTGTAATAATATTAGACATTATCTAACATTACTAAATTAGCTCTTTGAGTTGAACTTCAACAAAGCAAAACAAAACTTTCTTTTGCTAATAGAGGACAATATTATAGAATATTAGGCAAGATCCTTGAGAAGAGGCACTCATGTCTAAAATAAAACTTAACTACTCACTTAGTACCTCTAAAAGCAATAAAGCTAGCTCATTAAATTCTGAAATTTCATTAATAAAATATTTTCAATGATTAGAATTTGGACACATTGCATCTAATTGCCTAAATAAAAGAGTTGTATCCTTAATTAAAGAGGTTTAACCTGAAGATGAAAATGAAAATGACAATGCCATATATCAAGAAGAAGATGATCAATTGATATATAATCACAAGGAATTATTAGAGGTTTGAGTCATTTTAAATACATCAATCAATCTAGAGCTTGATTGGTGTCACTATAATATTTTTCATACTTAATGTACAGTGCGAGGGAAACATGATTATCGATAGTTGCAGTTAAGAGAATGTGTTGGGAAATAGAGATAAAAAAGTACATGAGGAAAACCAGTTCCAGTGTTTCAGTGCATACACAAAATAAATGAAAACTAAAGTAAAAGAAATCACACAGAAGACACTAGATTTAGCAAGGAAAAATATGAATATGGGAAAAAAAATCATGAAGTCACACCACTAAGAAATCTACTATAAAATAAAATTTGAGAACTATACAAATTAAATTTGTCTAGAGCCTCTCCATGCTTTAGTCATTATGGCACTCAGTTCAATCTCCAACACAAGAGAATAAGAGAAAAGATTACAAAAATTACATAAAAAATTGTCTAAATAAGAAATCTCCTGACTTATAGCACTGCAATGCCACAACCTTGATGCCTAGGTGCTGGCGCCGCTATTCTTCATGCCTTTTTGCATGGGTTTGAGCCTCACAACACTAGCATCTATGTCATTCTATCTTTGGCGCCTTGATCCTAGCATCACAACACTAATCTAAAGTGCCTACGTGTTGTCTTTTCTAATTTCTTAGTGCAAATCTAGCATCGTGGCTCTATCCTTCTAGCTATGTCCTTCTGGCATCGAGTCGCTACTTCTCCAACGCTGAGATGCTGACTTCAGAAATAAAATTAAGCTCCACAAAATAACAATCTCTCACTTGGAGACTGATTGCAATCAATCTTGTTCCTCCTCCAGATTTTCGATATCCATCATAGTCTAAGCTATAGTGTGGCACAACTCTATCTTAGCCTACCTGAACTCCAATTGAAACCAAGTAAAGCTTTAATTTCTCCTACGTTACACTTTTGGTCAGTATGGTTGCAAGATTTTTAGTAGTGTGTATCTTTTCTGAAGATATTTGTTTGTGTTCTAAGAATGTGTATATAAAATGATACCTTAGTTGTATGTGTTTTGTCCTGGCATGAATAACGATATTCTTGGTAAGATGAATGACACTCATATTGTCACTATGAAGCCTGTCATTTCCTTGCCCCTTGCCTAACTCTATCAAAAAACTCTGCAGCCAGATCATCTCTTTGCTAGCCTCAGCTATAGAAATGTACTCAGCTTCTATGATTGAAAGTGCAACTATCTTCTACAACTTGGAAATCTAACTCACCATCGTACTTCTTAATGTGAATATCTTGTTATACTCTTCTCCCAACCAAATCTCCTGCCATATCTGAATTTCTACGCCCTTATAATTTAATCCTTACACCTCTAAAACAAAGTGTCATGTTGATTGCTCCCTTTAGATATCTAATAATCCACTTGACTGCCACCCAATGATGTTTGTCAGGATTACTCATGTACTTACAAACTACTCTCACTGCATGTGCAATATTCGGTCTAGTACATATCAAGGCATACATTAGGTGCCCAATTGCTAAAGTATATGGAGTTCTCCTTATGTGCTCTTGCTCCGCTTTAGTTTTTGGCAATTAATCCTTGGAGTCTGAGAAACTAGCCAAAGAGGTGCTCATTGGATTTGCCTCACTCATGTTGAACCTCTGTAGTACCTTTTCAACATACTCCACCTGAGATAACTAAAGTTTTCCAACACTCCTATCTCTATTGATTCTCATACCTAGAATTTCTTGATTGGACCTAATTCCTTCATCTCAACTCCTTTAGGTCTTTAATCTTCTCCATATTTGATCATGAAATCCATATATCATCTCATACAGGAGAAGAATAATGTAACAGTCTTCATAACTCATGATATAGTAGCGGTGATCAGCCTGACATCTCGCATAGGAGAAGAATAATGTAACAGTCTTCATAACTCTTGACGTAGCAGCGGTGATCAGCTTGACACCTCGTGTATCCATTGTCTGATACCTGTCAAACATCATGTACCACTACCTCAGTGCAAGCTTCAAGCCAAACAAGCTCTTCTTGAATCTACAGACCATTGCTTCTTTATTTGGAACCACATAGCCTTGTGGTTGCTCCATATACAACTCTTCTTTAAAGTCCCCATGCAAGAAAGTTGGTTTACATCCATATGCTCTAAATATAGATCTTTCCCTACTACTATGCTCAAGACAACTCTGATCATTGTCAACTTAACTACAGGAGAAAAAGGATTAATGTAGTCAACTTCTTCCTTTATTAAAACCCCTTCATAACAAGCATTGCCTTGTAATGCTTGTTAGCATCAAGTTTTTCCTTCAATTTGTAAACCCACTTGTTGTGTAGTGTTCTTTTGCCATTGTTGTCAAATCCCATGTTTGATTTGGCATGAGTGATTGCATCTCGTCATCCATGGCATGCTCTAACTCTTCTGAGTTTTCTACTTTAATGGCTACATCATAGTACTCTGATTCACCACTATCAATTAGCAGTAAATAGTACACGAAAGGAGAATACCTCTATGTCGGTCAAGAGACTCTACTAAATCTTCTGACTTCAGCAGCAGGTGTCTGAGATACTTTTTGTGCTTCTTCAACCTAAGCACAACCCATATTATCCTCTTGTACATCTTCATAGTCTATCACAAAATACTTGGATGATTCTTTTGGAGTGAATGAAGAATCTTCCTGAGTCCTATTTTTGTCCTTATATATTTCTCTTTCATTGAATGTGACATCTCTTGTGACACAAACGTTTCTCAAAATCAATTTAGTTTCATGTCATATTGATCATGGATGCTCTACATTTGTTGAAAGGTTTGATGGAGAGGTATAGAGAAAGTAAGGAGATTCTACAAATGATATTTGTTGATTTAGAGAAAGCTTATGATAAAATTCCAAGAGAAGTCCTTTGGAGAGTTCTTGAAAAGAAAGGAGTTAATATTGGTTATATTCAAATCATTAAGGCTATGTATACTAGAACTATTACTTGTGTCCAAACACAAGAAAGATTGATAAAATATTTTCCTATTTCAGTTGGATTACATCAATGATCAGCTTTAAGCCCATATCTTTTTTTGCTTTACTTATAGGTGTTCTTACTAGGCATTTATAGGAGGATGTATCTTGGTATATGCTTAAGAGAAACTTGAATTTTGGAGGCCAACCATAGAGTTTAAAGGTTTTCATTTGAGTGGATCTAAAACTGAATATATAGAGTGAAATTTTAGTTATAGAAGTTCTACTGGTGATGTTGTGATATTGGGTGATCAAGTCATTAAAAAGAGTGAGCGTTTTAGATATTTCAGCTCTATTGTTCAAAATGATGGTGAAATAAATGGGGATGTTACTAGTAGAATTCAAGTTGGATGGTTGAAGTGGAGGAATGCATCTAGCTTATTGTGTGATAGAAAAGTATTGCTTAGAATTAAAGAATAGCTTTAGCGACAGATAAGATTAGAGAGAGTCAGCCGCCTTAGATGATTTGGCCACATAAAGTGTTAGCCATTCGATGACCCGATTAGGAGAGTAGATGTATTAGATTTGACTTATGTTAAGAAAAGTAGAGGTAGACCTAAAAAAGACTTAGTTAAGACGTGTAAAAAAATGACCTTAGTTTATTAGAATTAAATAAGAATAGACATAATAAAAAAGAAAAATTCATATAGCCGACCTCACATAGTGGGATAAAGCTTGGTGTTATTGTATTGAATATAATATCCCCACTCTTGATGAACTTCTGATTCTGATAATCCCAGAATTTGTACCCTAATTTATTTGAGTTGTATCCAATCAATGTATACTTGACAAACTTTGGATCAATCTTACTCTTGGACTTTACATCAACATGAACATGCAATGAATAACCAAATGCTTTTAAATTTGAAAAAAAATTACTTTTTATTCAGTCCACGCTTTTTCTGGTAAGCCTTCATGTTGAAGGGATTCTATTGATCAGATATTCTACAATATTCACTACTTCTGCCCAGAACTACTTGGGCAACCCTACACATAACCTCTTGCTCCTAACACACTTTTTGATAGCTCTGTTCATGCGCTCTATCACACTATTCTGCTACGATGTCTTCGGCATAGTCCTTAAACCTCTTATCATGATAGTTGCCACCATTATCCCTTCCTCCTTCTCTCATTTTCACAAGAGCCTCTCACTTCTTGAACACTTCAAATTTATATTTCAAGAAGTATACACATACCTTCCTAGTATGGTCATTAATAAATGTAATGAAATATGATGATCTACCAATAGATTGAATTAGAGTGGGACCCCATACATTGTGTGTATTAACTCAAGTTTCTTTAGCCTTAGTTTTACACCACTTTTAGAGAAGTTCACTCTCTTTACTTGTCATATATACAATCTTTAGAAAAATCTAAATCTATAGATTTTAAACTTTAAATTTTATTTTTTTGAGATTAATGACTTCATACATTCCTCACTTATATGGCCAAGCTTCCTATGCCACAGGCCTGCATCTACTCCTTTTCCAACAACTTCTATGAACTTTAAAGCTTGATTGATAAAATATAGCGTCCCTTCAATGTTGTCCAGAGTCATCACCAAAGCACCCTTAGTCATCTTTCATGAGTCCCTTGTGAAGATAGGCACAAACCCAAATTGTGCTAACTGGCTTACTGAGACTAGATTCTTCTTCCAGCATAGAACGTGTCTGACATTCTTTAGGTTCCAGATTAATCCATTTGGCAATTTGATATCCACTTCACATTTTCCTATGATGTTGCAAGCCTTATTGTCTCCTAGGTAAACCTTCACCAGATCTCCTTGGGTGAAATTTCTAAACACTTTTTGTTGGGACTTGCATGAAAAGAGGCACCTGAGTCAACTATCCGCAACTTAGTACTATCCAAGGATAAGATTAGAGAATCACCTTAAGTTTCTTTTGTGGAGATATTTGCAATGTGTCCCCTGTCTTGTCCTCCACGACTCCACATTGCCTTTTCCTCTTCCTGTCTTAGATTTTCCTCTCATTGACTTGGACTTGCTCCTACTTGAGTTCCTATTTGAACTCCTTCTTCTGCTTTCAACATTCAAAATCACATTTGAAATTATCCTGCTTACTTTTTTATGGACATCTTCATTCAACATCAATTCAACAACATCATTGATGTTTAATTTCATGTTGCCTAAAGAATTGCTCACCATCATGATTAGTTCATCCCAACTGTCAGACAAAGAAAATAAAAGTACTTGTACCTCATCATCAAACCTATTGCCTACCTGGCATAGTTGATTACTCACATTGTTGAAATTGTTCAAATGTTCAACGACTGGACTTCCATCAACCATTTTTATGTTAAAGAGCCTCATCATCAAGAACAATTTGTTCGAAGCCGATGGGTTCTCATACATTCTTATTAATGCAACCATAAGGTTCACTGTAGTCTTCCTATTCACAGTATTGAAAGCAACATATGAGGATAGTGACAGTCGAATCAAACCTAATGTCGTTCGATCGAATACTTCACATTCTTCCATAGACATCATCTTTGGTTTGTTGTCACCTAATCTAGTGGCAAATATAATTTCTTTTGGTACAATAAATCCTCCACTTGTATCTTCAAGAAAGTGAAGTTTGTTTCATTGAACTTCTTAATCTTGAACTTTGAATCATCGGCATTGCTCCCATTCGAACTAAATCTTCAAAACCTAGCTCTAATATCAATCATTGGGGGATAGAGATCACAATGTATGAGTGAAAAATCAGTTTTGTTGACCTCCACATATGCTTCACAAGTCAAATGAATCATGAAAGGTAAAATAAATAATTAATCAGAGGAAAATCACATGAATCGGGTTTAAAATGCCCTAATTGCGATTGGATTCGATCAAAATTATTTTGATTTAAATATTCGGCTTTATAATTGTGCTTAAAATATCAAAATTAATTAAATAAAAAATATTGGATCAATTAATATACAATTAATTAATTAAAATCAAATTTTGATGAAATTATGTATATATCGAGATCAGGAAGCCCCGACAATATCCAAACGACCTCCGTTCACAAAATTGACTGCATTGTTATCATCGAAACGTCAAAATCTATCAAACGGCACCTTCCGCGATTGATTCGACAAAGCCTACACAAACGTCGAGCGATTTGAATGCGACATCACATAATTTAAGCGATTTACCGACCGTCGTCGGCGTGGTCAAATGTCTCGATTGAAACGACGTAATGGTTGCGTTCATGATAATACCAAATTAATACCCATATTGATATGGTTCATCGTAAAAATAATTTCATAATATTCGACACAAAATTAATAATAATAATATTATTATCTTATTAATTCGTAATTAAGCAACTAACAACTGCTTAATTTCTTAACCCTTGCCCTAATCAATCGCTCAAACTCTCCAATTAAGCTTGCTGCCTAATCCATGCCATTGGATGCCATTTGAGGAGCCAATTGGAGCGTTTGGCTTACCCTTAAGTGCCAAAATGAGTGACAACCTCCCTCATTCACACGACATTCCTCTCTCGTGCAGATTTCCTGTCATGTTCTGTCCCTATTGAGTGGCTGAACGAATGGGCGACAACCTTGCTCATTTCATCCTTCCGTCCTAGTCGTCTGGCCGAACTATCCTCTCCATACGAACTCTCTTCTACTGAAGTCGAACAAGGCTCCTTCTCTCTCGTTCCATTGGTGCAAGCCCAGAAGCCGAAAGTCATTTCCCTCTTCCATTCAGCCTCCTCCATTAGTCTCAAGTTCCCCTCTTCCCGTTCATCCCAAGCAGTCGAGCACCGCACGTGATTTCCCTCTCCTGCTTTAGTCATCTTCGGTAGAACCTAGCCCAACCTTGAATCCCAAGTCACTGGAAACCATCCTTTGACTCTCACGATCCAACCCAAAATTGATCTCATGCTCAAACATTCAATATCCAAAAAATCCATCGCCACTCCAATTCTCTCTCTTGCTTGAGCTCTGTGATGCAGAGGGCTGAACGTTTGGTCATCAGGCTCGCCATTTTCTTGCAGATTCTCCTGATATCTCTAATCATCGCATAGAGATTTCTCTTCCCTCCCTATGATTCTTTAGTTCGATTTAACCCTAGCTGCCTTTCCTCTTCTTCCACCGCTAGTGATCTCTTGCAATTGGTAGAAGTTGATCGAGTCCTATAACTGTGGATTGGGATTGGGTCAGCGATTGAGGGAAGCATTGTGTGGGACATTGTTTACTTCATTCGAATTGCTGAATGCAGTTATGAATATGAGCAGAACTATGCTTTCCTTCCCCTCCTTCCTTTATCTATATCTTTGTTCTCGTGTTTTATTTTTCCTCCTTTGATCTCTATGATTGGATACGAAGCTGTGCTGGCGCAGTCGAGCTTTATTTGAATAACATTGCATTTGTGTTTGCTGTCATATATTTCTACAAGTCATCACTTTTAATATTAAAGAATTCAGCAGTTTCCTTGCAAGCATCTGTCTTATTCTGTTTTAACCCTGCTTCTATATTTTACTTATCAATATACTCAGAGAGCCTATGATTGAATCAATTAGTCATATGATTTGGAGCTTTCTTTCTTATGTTCGTGTATATAAATCTACTTATGTTTGAATGCAAATGGGTATATAGTTTGGGCATCCCGAGAATACAAAACTTTAATTAGCCCCAAAGAGGTCATTTGATTACCTCACTTTGGTTAACAATGACACATACCTATTTAATTTCATCCTTATATACTTTTGTATACAAATTTAGATAGAACTTTAAACTAATATAATTAAATAATTCAGTCACATAAAAGTATATAAACTTCAAATACTTATCCACATTCATCATATAAGTATGCTAAAATATATTATATATATATATATATATATATATACACTTAGAATTAAATCATATGTTACATGTGATGAAAATGAATGATTTAACATGTGTCATATGATAGTAATTCAATTAGATTAATCTTGAGATGTCTTTTGCATTGAATAGTGTTATTTGAGGTGAACCTAAACTTAGGGTTAATTAAATCATTTAATAAGTCATTCATTAAAGAGAATTAAATTAAATTAATGTGCTTTAGAAAGTGGCTTAAGGTCGAGATGAACGAGGGCAATTCTGTTTCTTCTCTTTACAACACTTAGTTGCTAAGTGTAATCAAATGAAACAAAAGAAAACACAAATTAAAAATCTCAAATCAATTAAATAACTTCAAGTGAAATCAACCCTTCAGGTTAAATTAAATCTTCTACACTTAGAAATTTATAACATTAATGCTTAATTAAGATATACCACACAAATCATAACACACACATTAGAATTAAGTCACCACGTTTAGTCCTAAGCTAGGATGATGTATAGTGTGATGTATGTTTTATTTTGTGATATATTATTTTAGACTTGATGTTAGGGTATATATTCCGTAGATTGGATGGTAGGCTGATATTAGCCTAATCATATTTTCTACAGAGGATTATGCTTAAGTGGGTGCTTAAAATAAATATAAATATTTTCTTTGCAGGTTGCTTAAACCCCTAAGCATAATCCAAGTTAGGACAGGTGGGTTTGGTTACCCTTGTGCAGGGTACTAAGTCTAAATTATAAATATAACTTCTTGGGATTATATGTATGTTTAGCTAACCTCTATTTTGCAGGTATAGTTAGATTTATTTTTTATATTTTAAATATAATTTTACATTAGAAATTAGGATTAGTGTTATGAGAGTTTAGGATGAGCAGTGGCTAGAAGGCTTTGTCTTGTGGTGCCATATGATGCCTTTGCAGTAGAGCAAATCAAATCAAATGAAGGAATAAAGATATGAAAACATGAAGAATGGAGAAAAGAAGACCCCATAGCATTTTATAAATTATAATTATTATTTTGTAATTCGTGTTGTATAAGAGTAGAGCTCATCTACACATCTCTTATTTTTAGGTTATATGGTGATACCCAACCACACCGGTCTGTTATTCTTTTATGATAGTTATAAAATTGATTGATGTTATGTTTAGTTTGTACATTAGGATGGCATGATTTTCTTAATTTCTTAAATGATTGATGTTTTAATGTGTGTGGCCTGGATGCGATTAAGCTCTTAGGAAAAAATTATTTTTTCTACCTCAATTAATCACTAATAGCTAAATTTTAAACAATTCATAACCTCACCATAAAGCTTAGGCTTTAAATAGGATAATTAAAAGATTTAGCACCATCTTAGCTGAATGTTGTATGTCTCATATCATGCATGCATATTTCTTCTTCCTTGAAATTGGGGGATCTCAATCCTTGTACGATAAGGAAATACTTGACCTGCGAGGGCATCCCTTGTGATGAAGAACACCCTCTTCTCGCCAATTCAGTCAATAATCTTATTTCATCATGCATATAGGCATCAAAATTCTAAAGACTTTATCAAAATTGAAATAAAACTTGTAAAGATTTTACATTATATTAAGTCATTATTCATATCACTCCTCTGTCTTGAAGTGAGTTTAAGGACTTAGTCTCTTTCTAATTAAATAACTAACATAGCTATCTTGCAATTCATATGACCAGATTATATAGTTTTAAAATCATAGGATGAGTTAGCTAACGTCCACTCCAGGCGGTTATAAGCCCAACAGTTGGGTGGTTTATCCTTTATTGTGAAGGTAAACCTCATACTCACCTTTGCTTAGATTTAGATCATGCTTTAGCCTATGCTAAAGCTATCTAGAATTAGGATCTAAGGTTGATGTTTTCTTTCAGGCTACAAGCAAATATCAGTACCTCTTAGGCATTTCCACAACCTTGTGTTGGTGGATCATAAGTACTTGCAATCTAATAAAATTCAACTATAGCAAACAAATCTCTTCAACTTCAAATATATAAAGCCCAACTATATGATAGATTGAAATGCTCACTAGGCTTGCTAGCATCATGAGCATTTCTTACTTTATCTCTTTGAATCCTAAAAAATAAGTCTTCTCCTTGAACTTTTCCAATTGATTTCTCAAAATAGTCAATACTTTGATAGTCTAACTTTAAAACTCGATTTAATATATATCATGTTTTATTCATCTATGAAAAGTAAGGAAAAAATCTCTGTTATATTTGAAGATCAATCATACCAGAAGTTATTGGGTGATTAGATCACAGAAGGGTGATCATCTATCTTTGAGATAGTATATACTCAATATTATCACCTTAATAAATACCCCTATCACGTGTAATGTCCCCCTCCCATATCGAAAATAAACACAATAATAAAACTAATTTAAGAAAATAAAATATTTTATTATAATTTAAATCTAAAAGATATAAATAAATTTGTGAGATTTTAAAATAGTTATTTGGAGCAAGTAAATCTAATGATTAAATCTTATATCGTCATTTCTTCATTTATAATAAGATTTCTTCATTTCTCAACTCTTGCTCAAAAGTTAATTAGCCTAAATTAATACCAAATAATTTCTTTGGGAAAGAGGTTTTTGGGAGATTAGATGCTTAAGTATTGTGAGTTTTAACTTTAATATTTTAATGAATATATATTCTAATGAATTATATCACAACACACATTGTACAGACAAATACATTCATAATATATATATATATATATATATATATATATATATATATATATATATATATATATATATATATATATAATTCAGAGGCTGTTGCAGAGGAATAAAGAATGATTAGAACTCCCGGAGTCAAATTCAATTAAAAATTTTATTTTATTTATTTATTTTAATTAGACGGAGCCTAAATTAGGGGTGTGCGTTTGGTTGATTTGGATGAATTGGATGATAAATTTTTAAAATCTATTGGTTTTGGATTCCCAAAAATATTAAACCAAATCGACTAAATAAAGTGCAAAACCAAACAAACCGAATAATAATTTGGTTCAGTTATTTTGGTTTGGTTTAGGATAAACCGAAGTTGGCTACCTTTAAAAATTATTTACATAATTTTTTATTGTATAATCAAAATATAATTAACTACTTCATGTGTTAAAAAAATATTTAAAACTAATTTTTACGTATCTGGAGGATGTTTTGAACTTAAAATTTGATGGAACCATATTATCATATTCTGAGACCATATAATTAACTACTTCATATTTCTTTTTATAAATTTGACAATATTAACTTACAAGTCTTTTATAATTTTTGTTAAAAACATTAATATTATGTGTTTTTATTCACTTAATTAAAAATTATTAGTAATATTTAATTCATATATTCTTTGATTATTCGAAATTTTTTCCTAATTCTGCTACAGTAAGCATTAATTTAAAACCGATATATACTTAAATGCGGACACCATAGCAGGAACAGGCGAATAAAGTGGTCTAACCCACCGGATTGCTGTGCGTGACTTAACTCATTCTGTTAAAATAGCCGTAATACTTGGGGAGAGGGCCAAGAAGAAGATCGCCGGAAAGCTGTGGAGGCTGTTGCAGAAGAAAATAGATATACAGTAAATCAAATATTTTTTTTAAAAAAACTTGAATTCTGTTGCGGGAATGTCACAGAATAATCGGCGACGCCAATTTTTCAGAATACTACTAATTCAGCAGTAGACGTAAAGTGGCACTACGCTCCCCGAAGCTGCCTATATATACACGGCAAAGTCACCGGATGCTCACAACGCTAACCCCAAACTGCTCTCCATACAGAAGAAGAAGAAGAAGAAACCTTCAATCACTCCTCATTCCTACCTAGCTCTCATGGACAAGAAGAAGGGTGTCCCTGCCTCATCGGCGGCTGCCGGAAGTTCCAAAAGTGCCGGAAGCAAAGCTATAGAAGAACTGAAAAACCTCAACACACAGCTCCTGAATGAAGTGGTGGAGAACCGGCAAGAAATTCAGCATCTCCAACACCAGCTGGCCGTAGCCACAGAACAGCTTGAGTCGGCTACCATCGAACTCAATGCGATCAAAATGGCTTCATGAGGCAGCAGGAGAGAAGAATGCGGCTCAGATGGAACTGGAGCGCATCCTTAAGCTGCAGAAGGATTTAAATCTTCGGTCCTTGGAAAAAGCTAAGCGTAAAAATAAATGGAACAAGTTGATTTATCCTGTGGCTGTTACGGCCGCCATCTTTGCTGCTACGGCTCTAGCCAGCTGCTGTTTCAAAAGCTGGAGATTTAACAATTAGCTGTAAAATTTAGGATTAAAATGGTTAAATAATTTGAAAATCATAGTATTTGTTGTCTTGCATGTGTATCAACTCAACTGAGTGAGTTTTGTTATTATTTTTTTATTTGAGAAATTGATTTATAATAAAAATTTTCCCAAATAATTTTTGAAGGTGAATTTAAACAGATTATCATACTGATATTTTCAAAATTCTTGATGCGACTTATCATGAGGTCAATCGACTGAGAGAAAGTTCTACAATTTTGTACTTGAGAAAGTGATTCTTATTTCAACACAAATATAAATGAATTACAACAATCATCCCTACTTGAAATATATATATATATATATATATATATATATATATATATATATATATATATATATATATATATAACTTTTTTTGAAAGAAACATTTGTTTCATACATCTTCCAACTTCTATTCAAATATTATAGTGAGTAGCGACTTTAAACTGTAAAAAGTTAAAACAAGAAATAAAAAAGCTTTCTTTTTTTTTTTCCTTCTTTGCCCTTCGGCTACTTTAAATTTCAAACATTCAAATGTAAAGAGTGAAAAAAAGTAATCATCATAAATCATTTTGGTGGAGTGATGGCTAAAATTTTTAAAGTACTCATCGTAAATCATTTTAAATAACTTCCATCTATATAACCTTAAGTTTAACCCTGAACTCTACGAATAATTATATTGTTTACCTGTGAGATCATCAACAGCTACTTTTGGTAATATAATATCAAAAATATTTTGAATTGTAACACAAATAATAAGAATCAGTAAGAACATCATGAACAACTATTAAATCATAACTATAAAGATTACTTTGAACTAAAATTTAATTCAAGCAAAACAAAAAATGAAATTTATATACCTTCATCTTTCGGGATGTTAGGTTGGTCGACCAAAAACTATCGAAGAGTTGCTATATCATCGACTAACAATAATAAAGCTTTGCATCGTTAATAGATTAAAGAGGTTGATTTACTATAATCAAAGGACAAAGAGTAAAAAAAATTTCATGCACATCTACTTTTTTATGAAAAGATGAATTTTTTAAAGATTGCCTTTGTAGATAGTAGTTTAAGCCACTCAATGTACCTTATCAAATGTTCTTAAACAATGCTATCATTCGGCTTTGATAGCGTCTAATAAAAGTGTAAGCGTAGGAATAAAGGGTGAGGGTGGCAATTTTTTCATTATTATTAGTAATAGAGATATAGAATTACATGCATATGAAAAAAATCAATTGAAACAAGAACATTCTTGATTACTAAAATTATGAAACTCATATAAAAGTCATAATCTTCATCTACATAGCATTTCTTTTATTTTGATAACTCTATCCACATATTGATATAGGGTAACTTTTTTTTTTTACTATTTTTTTTTTTTTTTTTTAGGGAAACCCCATTATACGGGGGTATTTTATTGCCGCAAAAATAAGGTTACAAGATCCTTAAAAGGAGTTACACTCGGAACTACGCCAAAGAGCTACAATCAACCTAAGGAAAAACCCCAATCTAAATACATCCAAAATCCAAAGAAAGCATTAAAACAATTAAAAGTAAAATAGTAACTCGAGCAAACCATTTGAAGCCAATGAAGCAATTAAGGTCAATGGCGAAGGAAGAGAGAGTCCATGACACTGAGCAACCTACAAAAATAGAGCTAAACACCGCAAGTTTTAAATCAAAGAGAAGTTTGAGCCAATTAGATAGTGCGACAAAATGTAAAGCGAATGAGGATAATCAAATTGATAATGAAGAAGAGGGATAAAGAAGGCTGGCTCATTCCGCGACAAGTTGGGGGATGCAAATATGAGCATCCAAACTTTAGTCGAAGGGTTACATCAGAAATGCTACTACCAACCAAAATGAAGTGAATTCCTCAATATCCTAACAACAAACCTATATAGAGCTATTGGTGATTTTCATTTGAGACATAATATATCTTTGTCGAAGGACAATAATCATCAATGAAGGTATCCGAATCAATGTTAGTGTATAGAATAATGCATAGCAAGCTTCGTATAAGGAGCAGGGCAAGACATCAAGCAACCGAGATAATGCCTAGAGTAAAGATAAGAGAGCATCGAAAATGAAAGTTATCCAATTCCAACACAATCCAACTACTACTGACCGGGCAATGGGATTAACGGGTCGAAGAGCCACCAGTTGGGAGCCAAACAAAATTCTGCAGAACAAACCGCAACCCCAAGCTGTAGTCAAGAAAAACCAACATTCCAAATAAAAGACAAATGACCATTAATCAAAAGAAAATAAGCGGATCGGTTTAAGACAGAGAGCATCAACCGGTAATGAACTAGATGGGGTGAGACCGAGTCCCAACAAAACCAAGTTAACATATACATACGATTATAATCGACCAACCAACACAAAAAACTTATCTGACCATAGGTTTGCAGTATCTGATGAATCCCAAACACCAACAACCCATTTAAAATTCTACTAGTCGAAGCACCAAAAACTTTAGATACTATCACCAAAAACTTTAGAAAGAGTCATTAAGTCTAATTATTATTGATATGACACTGAAAATTCTACTAGTCGAAGCACGAATCTTGACGTTAAAAGCAAACTGATCCGAAGTTAAAACTGGTCGAAATCAAGAACTTAAAATATCATTGGAAACTTTGGGATATCAGTTAAACCCCTAAAAAGCTCTCAAACATGGAGTGTTTATAATCAAATCGAGTGTCTCGACGAGCCGGATCTAACAAGCCCAAGATCTCAAAATTCCGACTTCATTTGAGCATTCAAATATTTCAAATACATCAAATGATCAAAGGGATCATTTGGAGCCATCCGATGAAGTGGAGTGGTACGGGTTTTGCATGTATTCTGAAACTCCTCCGATCTATAAATAGCCATCATTCCTCATGAGGGGAGCCAAGCATGAGAGGAGAGAGCAAAGCTTGAAGATCCTCCAAGCACAATGGTCTTACCACTCGGCATTAAACCACGCCATACGATCAAGATTATCTATTGCATATCTAACATTTTAACATTAATATATATATATATATATATATAAATTGAGTTAATATTAGTGCTATTTATTTTTATTTTTTTGACAAAATGATAAGAATTGAGTGTTAAATAAGTAAATATTAAAGTTTAAATATTAGATATTTAAATACATAAATTATGCTTCATGTATATAAATATCCCTTTAAATGAGCCAAGCCTCATTAAAACCTCATTATAAATAGCTCATTGAATTTTTTTTTAGCATATTTATCATCATTTGAAATTATTAATATAAGCAATTTGTTGCTATAAACTTATTTCTAAGATACACTACAAATTTTAAATTAAATTTGCTTGCGGTCAAAATAATACTAAAATAATATTTATATATAAATAATATGATTGATTAGATTATTCACATACTATTAATCAATTAAATTTATAAAGCCACTAGGATCAAGATTATCTATCAATTAATATTATATTGTCATTGCAAGTGATAGAGCTTACCTTTGGGACATTAATATTTATGAATCAAATATGTAAAATGAAGATATTAAAAGTAGAGAAATGATACATAATTTAGGATCTTTAGGTATTGATAGAGTTGATTTTCTGAATTTTCATACAAGCTAAGGCGTGAAGTTTTATTCTACCGTAATTGGTTTTCTGGCACACAACAGTTTGGCATTGTATGTGAGAAACATTCTCTTTATATAGTCACAATGGTTGACAATTTGACTTCAAGTTAAGAGTAACATCATTTATATGATGGAGAAAATCTTACTTGAAAGTAACATATATGAAGAATGAAGAAACGTCAAATTCCGATCTTTCAATTTTTATTAGAAGCTGGGGGGCAACCCTTAATCTCAAAAGATCATTCATATTAATATTCTCGATATTTAATTTATTGTCAATTTGAGAAACAAGTCGAGATTAAGGAAAATTTTCAACATTAAAGAAAAAGATAGTTTAATAAACTATGATCTTTCTATTATACTCATGGATAGGGCTGAGAAATTAGCTCGCAGATCGTGACTCGCTCGAAAGTCGACTTCACGGGCTCAGTCGAGATCGAAAGCAACGATTCGAGCAGTGGCTTTGAATTTATTTCGAGCCGACTTGAGAACCCGTGGCTTCAGCTTCATGGCGGATCGGCGAGCGGTGCGAGCAGCGAGTAACGTCCGATTAATTCGGGCGATCTAAAATCCCTATTCGTCGACTCGACCCCCCGAGGCCCCGACCTCTTCTCAGTTCTCACTTCTCACTTCTCACCTTCTCGGTTCTCTTCCGGTTCTCCTCCGTTCTCACTTGTCAATTGCAACTTGCGGCGTGCCGCGTACTTCGATATCGTCGGCCGTCGATCGATTAGTGTTTGGTTTGCTTGATTTGATCGTGGTGGATTCACGTATCCGTGTGCTTGGTTTGCTTCCTTGCTCGAAATACTTTCGATTTTGTTTCATTTCGATTACGTAAGTATTTCATGGAATCATTATGTTGGTTATTTCAATTGTTTACATTATTCCATTATTTGAGGTTACTTTATTGGATTTGGGGATGTTTCGGTTCTTTAATCATTCATGCCAATCATGCGTATCTATGTTTTTTTGGTTGGGGACGGTACTTACAATTTCTTGGGTTTGTAATGATTTTATGTTAGCATGTTCGCCGTTGGGGTTGTTTTGGTTCGGCCAGGTTTGTAAGTTTGTAACGATTGTTGCCTCACTTTGTTGGCTCATAGGCATTGAATGTTGTTGCAGTATTTGTTTCATTTCCTAATTGTATTTGTTTCCTCTTGTGGGCGCATCTCACGCCTCATTGAATGTCACTGCCTACTAGTTGTCTTTGCGATTCTGTTGCCTCATGCATTGGAGGTTATTTGGTGCTATAAAGGTTGTTTACTTGTTTACGGTCTTTGTGTGCATTCATGGGACATGTTATGATGTTCACATGCCTTTCCCGCTTTAGTGACTTGGTTGTTCTGTTGATTGTTGGTAAATGTTGTCATGTTGATAGATGCAGATTTCTTGGTTATAAATATATGGGGATCTTTTATGTATAATCCAATCTTTAAGCAGATTTCTTGGTTGGTTTTGAGTGATTCTATGCATTGCTTTTGTTTCATTTCTTATAGACACAATGGCAAGTCCTCCTCAAAGTAAATCTATTAGTTTTTCAAGTGGCGTAAGCTACCTATGATAATGCAACAACTCAAAATGAGTGTGGGTGAAATAGCTTGGCGTTAAGATCAAGGGTAAAGACAACGATCGAAGTTTGGCAACACGGAAATTACGTAAGAAAAGGGAAAAATGGTGCGAAGTTTAAATGTAATTATTGTGTTAAATCATATGTGAAACAAAAAACTAGAACCACATCTAGTGACACTTCAAATCAATCACAAGGTTGATAACAAGGGAAAGAAGCAAAACTATTTGATCCGATGCGAGAGGATTTAGAGGCGGTTCAATATCTAGTTTATGTGTTTATGCCTATGATCATTCTAGAATAAAGAATATTATGGCTAAGATGATTATTGTTCATGAATATCCATTTATGATAGTTGAACATTTATGGTTCAATATTACGATGAAATCGATGAATCCAAATTATCATAAAATTTCAAGATTTGGCATCAAAGAGGAGTGTATGAAAGTTTATGAAGGCGAAAAGATAAGTTGAAAAAAGTTTGAAAGTTGTTGAGAGAGTTTGATTACTAGTGACTGCTGGACTTCAAATCAAACAATTGGTTATATGTGTCTTACTGTGCATTACATTAGTTCTGATTGGAAATTACAATCTAGGATAATTAGTTTCATTGATTTGGATCCTCCTCATAGTGGGGCTGTGATTTCTGAGGCAATTTCAGAAAGTTTGTTGCAATGGGGTCTACAAAACAAAGTTAGTACCATAACTTTGGACAATGCATCATCTAATGATGTAGCAGCCAGAAATCTGAAAGCTTTATTCATTAGAAGATCTGGTTTTCTATTGATGGGTGATTTCTTTCATGTTCGATGTGCCGCTCATATTTTAAACTTAATGGTGCAGGATGGACTGAAAGAAATCAGTTCAATAACTGAAAGGGTAAGAGAGTCTATTTTATTTATAAAAAGATCTCCAGGTCACTTACATAAATTTGGAGAGATAGCAAGAGTTGGCTTATCCACATCAAAGGCACTTTGTATTGATGTGCCAACTTTGGAACTCCACATACAAGATGTTAGAGTGCTTTTATTATAAAAATGTGTTTTGAATATGCTGATCTGAATTATATATGGTTGCCCTCTCAAGAAGATTGGGTTAATTTTGAGAAAGTAAGAGAGTTGATTTTCATCGCATTCGAAATTTTTTCGTGTTCATCCTATCCTACTGAATAGATTGCTTCCCAATCTAGTTCTAATCAAGAGAATATTGGATCGAGAATGCTCATCTAATGCTTTTTTATTTCAAACATGGCAAGTAGCATGAAGGCTAAATTTGATAAGTACTGGACAGAGTGTTCATTGTTATTTTTGATTGCTTGCATTTTATATCCTAGAATGAAACTTTTTGCTATCAATTACTACTACCCACAAATTTATGATGTTCACATTGTGAATGAGAAGAAGGGCACTGTAAAACAAAAACTTTTTGAGCTATACTCTTATTACTCTGTTGATATGCGACTACGCAAGAAACTCTTGAAGCATCCACCTCTCAATCAGAAACACAATTGAAGGTGGTAATGCTTCACATGATGATTTGGTGGGTTTGTATGACTTCATAGATTCTCTTGGCCTCTTAGTACCACGGTCGATCACGGAGATATACCTTGATGAAGCATGTGTGAAATGCAGATTAATTTGACATTTTGGAATGGTGGAAAATATGCGCTATGAAATATAAGACTCTCTCAAAAATGGCCAAAGATATTTTTACCATCCCGGTAACCAGTTGCTTAATCGACTTTTAGTCTTTGGTGGTGGTGTACTAAGCGATTATAGAAGTTCAATTTCACCAAGAACATTAGATGCTTTAGTGTGTAGTGGAAGCGGATTGGTGCATATAAATCATCAAAAGATCCATTGGTAATATTATCTTACTTTTTTATTTTATAGTACAATTCTCTCTAGTCTCTTCTATTCATATATGAGTTTCATTTTTAATCTATTGCAATTTCAGTTCGATGCTCTTGTGGAAGAGAACTTAGTTATAAATGTACCTGAAAGTTTATCCACAGTCAAATATGAAAATCAGGTGATATCATTTCAGTTATGCTCTCTTTATTTTTGGAGACTTTTTCTACCAACAGACTATTTGATCATTTTTATGTGACTATTCAGTTTGTATATATTTTTGGAGACTATTTTCTTTCAGCAATGTAGGCTATGTAGCATCACATTATATTTTTTGCTGCTTCTGTGCTTTAATATTTTATGATAGTGGCAGATGGCGATATGATGCCCAATGATAAAATTGAACTGAGATTGATTAATGGAGGCTTTCGTGATTAATTTTTTATACTAATAGTGAAATGATTTGGTCGATGATCTAACTTTGAGGCCATTTCATCGTTTGGGGTGACATATTAGTATATTACTTGATAGTTGATATTGTATGTAAGTTTCACCTAGATTTGAAATTTTTGTTTGACATTATAAACATATTGTTTCATCTTACATTCTTACTATATTTTATCTACTGATGCATGCAATAATATAAAAATTTTGGTTTGCAATTTTATTTTGACTTTACAAACCTATTTGCTTCATCTTGTCATCTTACATAGTTACAAACTTACATTCTTACTATATTTTATGTACTAATGCATTCTACATTCTTACATGATTGGAGCCTTATTTTGGCATTTTGCTTGCTTAGTTAGTCACCCTAAAATAAAGAACTCAACTCAGTTTTGAGGGCACAAGTCATAGAGGTTACCATTTATAAGATTTCTTGAGGAGAGACTATTGTAGCAAATGATTTAGCCAAGTTTCATTCAAGATTATGTTGAGCTTCCCATGTAGATATTCTATCTTTCGATCATATGTGGTTGTCTTATTTTTGGTGGACTTATAGTGATAGTCTTGGCTTGGAGATTTCTACATTCTTACATGGTTGTGTGTTGTCTTTGCATTTTCCCTTTTGTAGTGATAGTCTGCTGATCCTCTCAGCCTCTTTCACTCTTTGGGAATTTGAAGAGTTTTTGTTTGCCTCTAGGCTCTAACCTTGTTCGGTTGTTCCTTTTGGGCCTTTGGTACCACTCGTTGCTTATTCAGTGTTGGATTTGGTGTGTAACACGTGTTGGATTTTTTTGGTACGTGTTGGACTGTTGGTTATTTTTGTGTGTTGGTTGATTGGTTCACTTGGTTGGCTATTTTGGAATTTGGATCACTTGGATGGGTGGATGTGTTGGGGGTGGTGTTCTTGTAACTTGTGTTGAAGTTGGGCCGTTAATTTTGAATTGGGTTCGATTTGAACCGATCACTCTTAGCTCTTAGCTTTCTTCTTTGCAGCTCACTCATCATTCTTTGTTGGGTGTTGGGCGCATGGTGGCTGGTGCTTTTGTTATTTTGTTGCCTTGTTGCCTTGTTGGTGGTGTGGAGCGTGGAGGATATGAGATCTAGCTTATCATGAAGAATTTTTGCTTTTTTAATTTTCGGCGATGATGAGAAGAGAATATATTTGTAATTTGGGTAAATTCATTTGTTTTGTTTGCCTCTAGGCTCTAACCTTATTCGGTTGTTCCTTTTTGGGCCTTTAACGTTAGTTGTCAGGCGTGTTGGATTTATTGGCTGTGTTGGACCTGTTGGTTATTTTGGCTGTGTTGGTTGATTGGTTCACTTGGTTGGCTATTTTGGAATTTGGATCACTTGGATGGGTGGATGTGTAACATGTGTTGGCTGGGTGGCTGTGTTACTGTGTAACCTGTGTTGGGCGGTTGGGCCGTTGGCTGAATTTTGGGGTTCTGATTTCTGAACTTCTGATGTGCTCTTAGGCTCTTACCTTTCTTGCACTCACACTCATCCCATTCTTTGTTGGGTGTTAGGCGCATGGTTGTTGCTCTGGGTGCTTTTTTTGTTATTTTGTTGCCTTGTTGGTGGTGTGGAGCCGTGGAGGATATGAGATCTAGTGGGCTTATCATGAAGAATTTTTGCTTTTTTTAATTTTCGACGATGATGAGAAGAGAATATATTTGTAATTTGGGTAAATTCATTTGTTTTGCTTCATTATTTGTGGCTACCAAACCTCTCATTGGATGGAAGCAACCTAGAGTCTTTATTCGCTTTTCGACTACTATATTAATGCATGATATTTTTGATTTGTGAGGTTTTGTCACTTTTGCAAAGGATTTATTTTTCTATCTTTAAGGCTCTAATGGATGGCTTTGGCAACCTAGAGGTTGGAGCATTCAATTATTGAAGTAAAATATAAAATTACAAATTTTCTAATTAGAATGCTTGAAGATGGATATTACTTTCTCGACTCAGTCCCACAAACAAAAGACATTTTCATATTTTGTTTTTTTTCTAGATTTGTATTTTAAACTCAATGTTTAGATGTATTATAATTTTTTTTTATTTTATGAAATGCTTAATTGTTGGCAAATGCTATGGAAATGATATCATAGAAAGGAGTTGGTTAGAGATTTAGTAAATTTATAGTGATTATCTCTTGCTAATTAGTTCAATGAAAAGATTATATCTCTAAAATGATAAATTCAAATTAAGTTTCATCATTAAAAAAATTGATAATAGTTATAGCATCAATCACAAGTATTTGTGTTAAAGTGGCTATGATCTTGATGAGAAATTCATGCAAAATTGTATCATTTTTTAGATTTGTATTTGTAATTTATAAAATTATAGTTTGCTATTATTATTAATTGCAATTTATATTATTACATATGACAAAATTTGCTATTAAAATTCACGGATTTTATTTTCGAGCAAACGAGCTCGTTTGCATTTCGCGGTTCGATTGGATTTGGCGGCATGATCGATTCAGCGGCTCGTTTCACATTCGAGCGGATCGAGCTCGAGCTCGATTCGATCGACTCGGCTCGAAATTTCGACTCGAGCTCGAGCGAATTATCAATTTTGAGCGATTTGAGCCGATGGCTCGCTCAAATCGGCTCGAACACACCCCTACTCATGGAAAATAAAACAAAGGTCAATGAGCAACTTCGGCTATAGTCACAAATGAATATTTTAATTTGATCTCTTCCACACAAGTTAACGTTATTGAGTAATACTCTGACAAATAATCTCGGAATAATCAAAATGTTTAACCTCTTCCACACAGGTTAACCTCATCGAATAACACTTTAAGAAAATAACATCGAATGAGAGTTAAAACTATTGACTTCTTCCACACAGATTAAATGTCACCTAGTAACACTCCTACAAATAACATCGGATAAGTCAAAAATTATTTATGGATTCCTCCCCTGGAAGGCATGCCCTTGAGGAAGCCTCAATTGGAAGCTAGTAGTGGACAATGTCCTCACTAGAAAGACTCCAAGAGAGTAAGTGGTTGGCAGCGTCTCCACTCATCAAAAATCTCAGTAGGCAAAAGTCTCAGAATCTACAGGTACATCAAAAACCTCAGTAGACAAAAGTCTCAGAAGGTACAGGTACATCAAAAATCTCAGAAGATAAAAGCTCAGAAGATACATATACATCAAAAATCTTAGTGGACAAAAACATCGGAAGGTACATGTATATCAAAAACCTCAGTAGGTAAAATACTCAGAAGGTACATATACATCAAAAATCTTAGTAGGTGAAAGCCTTAAAAGGTACATGTACATCAAAAATTTAAGAAGTCAAAAACCTCAGAAGATACAAGTACATCAAAAATCTCAAAAGGTAAAAGTCTTAGAAGGTACATGTACATCAAAAATATTAGAATGCAAAAGCCTTAAAAGGTACAGGTACCCCAATGGAGGAGATTAAGTTTGTTGCGATCTTTTAGGTGGAATAGACACCAAATTTTTTGAAAAATGAAATTTCTTCCTGAAGATTATCAAAGTATCATTGTTGATAGTTGACGTTACATCACTGGATCTCGCTATCCTCTGATGCTTCCGCAACCTATCATCTTGTATTTTTAGACATTGGGATATCCGTTAAAGGATGCTCACCTATAAAAATTCTCTCTATTTTTCAAACTTGGAATCACACTAGAGCTTGAATTTGGGATGTTCGTTGCCTAACATGATTAGTTGGAAACTCCGATATCAGGGAGAACTCGAGCCTACGAGGGGGGTCTACATCGTTATACAGGTTAGTGGAGGCGACTGAAGAGAAGAAGTGAAGCACATTGGAGCATGAATTCGGGATGCACATTGTTTAACCAAGTAAGTTGGGAACCCCTAGAGCGAAGAGAACTGGAGCCTGTGAGGGGGGTTGACACTATTATACAGGTTAGTGGAGGCTACCAAAGAGAAAAAAGCAGAAGCATACTAGACCCTGAATTCAGGATGCGCGCCGCCTAACCAGGTCAATTGGAAACCCTAAGATCGGAGGAGAACTAGAGCCTACGAGGGAGGTCGGCACCATTATATAGGTCATTGGAGGCTACCAAAGAGAAGAAAATGTAAGCACCACAGGCCTTGAGTGGGATGCAGCTGGGTTGGTTAAACCTCAAGATCGAGGAACGAAACTGCGAGAGGGGAGGTGTTCATTATACAAGTCAATAAAGGCTACCAAAGAGAAGAAACTAGAAGCATATTAGAGCTTGAATTGGGATCTTGCAGTTAGTTGGCCGAGATGGGAGGCTGGAGCTGCGAGGAGGGCAATTCTATACATGTCCTTTGAGATTGCCAAAGAGAAGGAAGAAATAAGCGAGTTTTTCCTTAGCCTTTGGGGGTATTTATACTTAAAAATTGACCTTCCAAATTCTTTTAAAAAATAAATAATACAGAAGAAAAAAAACTCTTCATATTTTAAAAAACATATATATATATATATATATATATATATATATATATATATATAAACTTTTCATCATTCTAAACAAAGAGAGATAAGACAAAATTATTGATATTTTAAACTAAAAAAACTATTCACATGCTTCATTAATATATAATAATAATTTTGTCTCTTACTCTCTCTTTCTCTCTCCATGTCTCTCTCTCCCCCCTCTCTCCCACTCACACACTCAGGACAAAATAAAAAAAAATCATTACAGTCTAACTACTACTGTATAGTTGTTGTAACTTGATTCTGGAATTATCATTGTCATGATTTCTCACAAATAACATTGTAATCCTGTTATTGAAAAAACTTAAACTTTGTACTCCAAAACATATATATAATTGAGCATGTTTACTGACAAGGTCCCGTGAGTTATTTCCCATCTTTCTGGAGTTTTTTCATGTAAAAATTATGAAGTTTCTTATTCTCTTTTCAACTATATGTGTGTGTTGAATTTTCATACAAACTAAGGCGTGAAGTTTTATTACCTGATTGATTTTCTAGCATAGGTATAAAACTGTATGAAAAAATAGTGATGAATGTGTCACAAAGAAGCTACTATTTAAAGAAGTTATAATGGACATCCTATTTTTTTATAAAAAACAAAACATAAAATTAGGCTGAAAAATATAACTTTTTCACCTTAAATTTCTTAAAAAATAGCTAAAATGCAATGTCACAAACAGTACTATGATGGAATACAGGTCGCACCACCCCGCGTCAAACAGGGCCTTAATCTAAACCATTTGTAGATTAAGGTATCGTGATTATAATTTCTAAAGAACTATAATAATATGCTGAAATAAAATTTGATTGAAAATTAAACGTATATAGCATACTGGATCATTAATTTTTTTAAAAAAAATTTCAGAAAATAATGAGTGGGTTTCACCATTTTAGCCTCTTCACATATGATTGCCCAATCTACTAAACAAGTTTGATTGCAATGGCAGCAATGTAAAAAACTGTAATATACTGTCTAATAATAATTAAAAAACAATAATTTTATTGTAGTTTTATACTCCATATTTAGTTTATCCAAATTTTTTTTAAAAAAGAAGCTTAGTTATGTATAAAAAATCCTGAAAATTTAATAAAATCTTATTACACAAACTCAATTAATGAGTGCAAACAAATATGGATGTCAAACTCCTCATAAGAGAGAAATTTTAAATTAAATATTATAATTTAATTTATAAAGTTTATCTTAATTAAAATCACTCTAAGATGTACAGAACTAATTTTTTTTTCTTTTAGAAAGTAGAAATTAAGCTAGTTTAATTGATAAATATTAATTTTTAAAAATATATATTAAGAATTTATTTGAAGAGCTAAAATTTTTATAAAGGTGATTATAAAATTATTTTGAAATAAAATTTTAAAAAGTTCAAATAATGCTATAAATATATATTTTTAAAAAAATTAATAATTTTTAATCATCATCATATTTTAATAATTTTAATTCTCAAAATTATTTTTTTATCATTGATATGGCTCTCAAAATACCACTAGTCAAAGCACAAATCTTGATGTCGAAGCGATATGATTTTGAGTCAAACCGTCGAGATCAAGCAATATCATTGGAATCTTTGGGACATCAATTAAATCCCAAAAAAGCTCTCAAATGTGGAGTGTTTATAGTCCATGTCTCGACGAGCGGTTAATGAGCCTAAGATCTCATAATTCTTCATTTGGGCATCCAAATGCTCAAAATACATCAAATGATCGAAGGAGTCATCACAGCCGTCCGTCGAGGTGGGCGCATGAATTCTTTAATCCTCCTCCATCCCAATAAATAGGCCTCACTCACTCCTCACATGGGGGGAGGGGGCCTAAGCTAAGCTAAGTGAAGTGAGGCCAAGTGAAGAGGAGCTGAAACAAGTGAAGAGGAGCTGAAACAGTGAAGAGAGCTACCGTTTGATTAATCAACCACCGGCCACCGCCGTCATCCTTGCGATCAATCTGTCCAAGCAAGGAAGAAGAGGAAGAGTCCAACAAGGAAGAAGAGGAAGAGCAGCAAGGAAGAAGAGGAAGAGTCAGCAAGGAAGAAAGGAAGAGTCACAAGAAGAGGAAAAGCAGTGAGGAGGAAGAGAGCTCGGCTTGAAGATCTCAGCAAGATCGCAAGCAAGATTGCACTCGCCGGACCATCAACCATCGCCACCGCCTTGTAATCACTAATTGTACACTTGTATGAAGTTAATCTCAATATGAATTCTGTCATCGTTGTTACACGTTGTTATTCTCTCTCATATGCAGTAATCGTTATCGAAGATTTTGTACTCAACAGATACATAGTGGAAGCTTTTTTTCTTGGGCTAGCGTGGTTTTCCCCTCTTTTGAGGTTTTAGTTAAAAATTGAGTGTCTCTTGTTACTCTTTAATTACTTGTGTGTGTCTGACTTCATACAAAGTAAACTTTCACTCTCTGGTATGGTTTTAACGCAATAAAATTTTACTGACAGTTAATACAATTATAATTATTTTCTGAAAAAAAAAATCAGAAAGCTGCCCTAAACTAAAGCATTTAAAAAAAAAATCTTTAGGGATCAATATGCAAAACCGCCAAAAAATTATCAAGCCTCGCAGATTCCGGGCCCAAAAGTCAGTAATTAAGAAAATGACAAAAATATATTCTTGCCTATCGCATTTCCGGTATCCTTCCTAGGAGCCGAATATATATATATATATATATATATATATATATATATATATATATATATATATATTATCGAGTATAAACTTTTAAAATGATGCTCAAACTTGAGTTTATTCATTATTATGGAGCTCGAGCTAGATTTAAATTTGTTCACTAGCTTGATTCAAATGGGATTATTGAGCTTGTTAATGAGCAGCTTATTTAATGAAATAAATGAGTTTTAATCAAACTTTAATCAAGCTTGTTTACGAATAACAACTTGTTGAAAAATATATATAAATTAAAACTTATTAAGTCTAAAAAATAATAATTTAAACAATACTGTTCATAAATTAATCTTAATCGAATAAAAGCTATAATCGAGTCGTAATTAAGCTTCTTAGTGAGCTTGTTGATTCATGAGTATTAAATGATAATATTTATGAATATAAATGAACCGAATGATAAATTAATTAAATTTATTTATTTATCAATTAAATATTTATTAAAATATATAAATATATTTAATTAATCAATTAAATGATTATGCCTATTAAGCTCTCTAATCTAATCGAGCAAAAAATTTGTCTACAGAGCACAGTTCATATGCAGCTCTAAACCTTCTATTTTAGGAAAATTATGGCCACCACGTCGGACCTGCTACTTTACTTATTACTTTTATTTTCCTCAGTTTTGTCAAAAATTTTTTTCATCAGATCGCCAAATTATGAAACATACCGAGTTCTGTTTAAGCGAGCGCGTGCGTCACACCTGCCGTTGGACTAGATCCGCTCAGCAGTGGCGTGGTCGTGATGCAGCAAAGTGTCCAGGTTCCCCGTGCTTGCTGAGGCAGTTGCAGACCAATAATGATTGACAGAAGGTGGGCCACGGATGGGAGCCAATGAAAATCAATAGCGAATAGGAAAACCCACCCACCAACTCCAATCTGTCTTTATTGATATATATATATATATATATATATATATATATATATATATATATATATATATATATATATATATATCTCTCTCTCTCTCTCTCTCTCTCTCTTTTTTGAAACTTGCATATTGCATTTAATAATAGTAAAAAGTAATACAAGAACTAGCAAAGGCTAGAGAGTCTAAAACAAGAAGCTAAATAGAAGCAACATGCTTCTTATCATCCTCAAATAACAAAATAAAAATAGAAGGTAAAGTAGAAACATCTAAAGACAACCAAGTAAAGTCTGCTTCGGTAGCCAAGCGAGCACAGTAGTCCGCCACCCGGTTGAAGTCCCGGAAGCGTGTGAGAACAGAACTTGGTGGAATGCTAGAAGAAAGCCCAAGTCTGGAGCTTGCTGAGGGAGAGAAGACCAGAAAGTCTGCTGCATGGTCTTCCTAAGTAAATTGACAACACTAATGTTGTCCCCCTCCAATATGATGCCCTTGTACTCATCATACATCCAAGGGTCAACAAGCTTCTTAACAAAGCATAGCACATTTCTATGAAAGCACTATCCCAATGGAGAAACCGGATACCAGTGACCTTGATGAAGTCACCAAAGATCATCCACGAAAATAACTCCAATGCCAAGCCGGAGGAGAGAGAGTACCATCTACATTCACCTTTAGCCATCCAGGAGTCAGAAGGGGAGTAGACAACCTAAGCGGCTGGTGGAGCTCCCATTGCCCCCGGAATAGAAAGGTAGATGCATTTGTAAAAGCCTCCAAAATAGTAGCAGCAATGACCTTTGGTGTCCCATGTTGGCTACCATGTGTCTTTGCATTTCGTGTCCTCCAAACTTGATATATCATCTTTGCTAAACTCTACCCCAAGCCATGTCGACTTGGTGGTCCGTTCAGCTTGAAATAGATCATGAGCATTAGAAAGAGGGGGAGGTTAACTCCCCAAGAGGACAAAACCTGTATGATAGAGGAAGTAAGAGAGCAGGTAGTGAGGATATGATCCAGGTCTTCAATCTCCATGCAGCCCCAGGGGCAATGAGTCTCCTCAGCAAGACCTCAAGAGTGGAGCCAGTGGTAGGTTGGTAAGGCATTCTTCAGGATGCGCCACCAGAAAAACTTCTCTCACGGGTGCAAACGGAACTTTTGTAGCCAAGAGTGGCTAGCGGGGGAAGGGGGGAAGAGGGCATCAAAGGCCAGCGCTGTTAGAGATTTCCCCAAAGGGAGGTGAAGAAGCTCTGATCTGTCTTCATCTAAGTCTGAATGAAGCTCCACCTTGGTAATGTGCTTCACAAGATCCTCGCCAAAATGCTGCTCTAGCTGTGTAATATCCCATGTCCTGTCCATATGGATGAAGCGTGCATCGATCCTCAAGGCTAGCATCTAAGAAAGTCGGTCTCAGGGCTAAGGGACAATCGTAACCATGTGTGATCCAAAATCGAACTTTCGCCATGATCTTCCAATGAATGAGAGGTTCAAGACTTTGAGCCCCACTAAGAATGACCCAAGTCTTGAGTCCCCCTCTTCAAGCTTCCACTCCAAATATCTTCCCCATAGCTCCCGAATGCTGTGAAGTAATGAAGTGGGCTTAAGAAAATCCCAAGCCAACCTTGGAGAGGGGCCAGAGGGGTAGAGTGAAAACCAAGCCCCCATGCTTAATAGGTAAGCAACAGTACCCCAACGACATAGTGAATGCCCCTCAGGTGGGACTCTTGTCCCATAGGAAGGACCTACATAACCGCTCAATCTCCTGCAACACATTCAAGGGAATAGTTGTATGTGTTAGCTGATAAACCGAACCTGGTATAAGAGTTGAGGAAATAAGGGTAGCCCGGCCTGCATAGGAGAGATGTCGAGTTCCCCAAGACATAATCTTCTCTTTGGCCCGGGTCAGCTGAAATCATGCTTGTAGAGCTTCCTCATAGCCAACTTAAGGCCAAGATACTCCATCTCTTGGACCTTCCTGAACCCAATAAGCCTAACAATCCGATTAGTCCTCCATCTCTTAGCGGATTTGCTAAAGAGAATGGCGGACTTAGCAGTTGATCCGTTGGCGTCACCACAATAATCATCAAGGATGGCTTTAATTTGCTTGGCATGCGAGAATAGAGGACGAGAGGTAATCGAATGTCATCGATATAAGAGATTAGAGATAGAGGTACCTCCGTCTTCACAGTCATACCAGTTCGCCCTCTCTGCAAAAGCTAAAGCATCAGAACATAGAATAAGCGGTGGGTGAGTGGACTACCCAAATCCACACTCTGCGTCAATCCAGGAGACCTTTCTACCATTCACAAGATGGAGAATCTAGGGTGAGTGACACCGTAGAATCCACTTCGAATCTATCGGGAACCCCATCAAGGTGAGCATCTTGCTCAATGCGCCCATCTTATCATAGGCTTGCTCCATATCAACTTTAATCGCCATGAAACCAACGGAAGAAGAATCTTTGGAATTTGTTGATGATTTCTTGGGCAAGGAGAGCATGGTGAGAGATGTTCCTCTCGGGCACAAAAGCACCTTGTTCTTAAACAAGGAGAGGTAGTAAATGCTTCAACTGTTCACCAAAATCTTGGCCACCACTTTATAGATCGCGCAGCTAATGGGCCGAAATTTGGAAGGAGTGCTAGCCCCAACAACTTTGGGGATGAGAACAATAAGTGTCTCATTGAATCCTCCATATGATCAAGTTCAAAGAACTCACGAGCGGCTGCGACATCCTTCTTCACACAAGGCCGAAATGCTTGTAAAAGAGGCAGTGATCCCATCGAGTCCAGGTGAATGGTTACTCCCCATAGAATGAATTGCCTCCCAAATATCTTGATCAGTCACCGGGGCTTCAAGGAGAGATTTGGCCGACGGAGGAACCTGCCTCTCTATAGGCAAAATAGGCCAATCATCAAGGGAGACATCCCCCTCAACCCATTTTTGCCTGAAGAAGGAAGTGAAAATATCAGAAATCTCAGAAGGGTTCTCAATCATACCTCCATCCACCGATTGCAAGCACTGAATCCTGTTGGTCCGGTGTCTGGCAGAGGCAACCGTATGGAAAAAATGAGTGTTCCCATCTCCATCCTTGAGCCATCTAGCTTTAGCCCTTTGTCTCCACCAAGTCGAGCACGTGTGAGTTAAGCTCAATAACCTTAGAGCGGAGCTCCCCTTCTTGGGTAGGAGTGAGTCCATCATCAGAACAATCAAGAGTTTGGAGACTCTCTCTCTCTTTATAGGTACCTCGCCGTGGCCAACTTCCCACATTTCCCAGCTGCGTCAGGTCTTCTTAGGTGGGTGGGTGGGGTTAGGGTTTGGAGGAGAGAAGATGCGAGGAGGGAGAGTTCACTGAAGAGGATCGAGAACAAGATAAATAGGTAGGTGGCGTTCTCGAAGAGGCTGGGGTTGCTCAAGAAGGCGCATGAGCTCTCCATCCTCTGCGACCTTGAGGTGGCTATCATCTTCTCAACCAAGGGAAAGCTCTATGAGTACTCTCGACTCCCCACCACGTCAATCCCACTCCCTTTCTCTCTCTCTCTCTCGCGCGTGACGCCCATCCGCACTCTTTATTATATGAAATAATTCATATTCTTGCTGTATGATTTAGGCAATATATACTCGTGATTTGGCATTATTTTTATTTGTGTTATCGATTGATTGTCTTTTGGCGTGGTGTTTTTTGATTGTACGGCGTGATTGGCGAAGGGAGGTAATTACTGGTTAATGATCGATTGATGTCGTTCATTGAAATGGAAATGATCGTGAGAGTGTTTTGATTTTTCTCTTTTATTTGTTGCTATTTTTGATATGGTGCCTTTGGGTGTTCAATTTTGATTTGTTTAGTTTCATTAATATTTTTTTTAGTTGCGATCTTGTTTATTGCAATTGGTAATATTGAGCGTATTTATTGAAAGAGTATGTATTCGATGCTACCGGTGTTGGCGTGCAGTTTATTCAATGGTCTTTTTTTGATGTCACTTTCAATTGATTTCAAGGTTTCTTTTCGCTCGCGTATGGTCATTTGGGATATCTTCGATCGGTTTGGAGTAGTCGGTTATATGTTTGATTCAGTTTACATAGTTCAAGGCCACGTGATTTAGATGTAATTTGAGTATTCTAATCATCAATATAGCATCAGTCCTAATGCAATGCCAATAAAAAAAGTACAAAATCTCTTCATATAAGTTACATCCTTTTTTTTGCATTTATTTATTTATTGTTCAGCTATCTTTAAGAAGCACACGGAATACTTCGACCATCCTCCTGCTACCCAATATCCTCTTGCTAGCGGAATGTTATTGAGTTACCTAGAAACTATTCATATGATGTTTAGAACTTAGGTCATCTCTAAAAGTGTGATGAATTGCAATTTGTAAGGGTCCAACACTAATAAGGTGATAGGAATGTTATAATCAGTAGTTCATGATTGAAAGAAGTAAATAGGGAGAAGAAGTTTGCATATTGATACTTATTAGGTCAATATATCAAGGAAAAGATAGCATTGGGATGACAAATTTAGACACCACCTCATAGAGTCATGTGATACCGATACTTTAAGATTGCTTGGGTTTTAGTGATTATGAGATGATATCTCTTAATTGGGATTTGTAATCTATGCTTGTAGACTTTCGGGACATATCAACTTTACTTAAAGGTTTCATTCATTTAGGAAGAAGAAACAAGACATACCCTAAAGGTTATGGTTTGTTGGAGTACAAAATATTGAATCTTGATTTCTCACTATAAATAACAATTGTAGGATTTCACTATTCGCAAGCGATTTTGAGGATTTGGTGGACTTATATATTGGTGGTAGGTATCTCTATTAGAGATAATCAACTTCTGTGTGAGAGATTCTACTTTTATTTAAGCATAGGTGCACTTGAGATTAATAAAGAGATGATGAGTGTTCTTTTATTCATCATATTTGTACCTTCCATGTTTTACCGGATCATATCCTCTTTCCTCTCGTATGGATGTAGGTTTGGTTGCAATCAAATCATATAAATTTTTGTCTTTTGTATCATGTTTACTTTTCTCTTTTATGCTTTTCTTTTGTGCATCACTCTCAATCTTAGAGATGCTTTCTTTTACTATTGAACAATAATGAATTGAATTCTTTCAAGGAATTTTTAGCCAAGATTACTAGAAAACATAGTGTTAGTGAACAAAACTATCAGGTTGCATGCAAACTTTTAGAAAATCCAACAATAATTTAAGAGAAATACTTTGATTTTTTTATTATTGTTATTATTTTTTTGTTAAGAAATTTTCTTATGTAAGTGGGAAAAAAATCCACCAATATCGTTGATATTTTTTAACCTATGAGCACTTTTCCCCCTAATTTCTTTCCCCTCTCTTTCCTTTGCAACTTCTTACCTTGTTTTGTAGCTTAGATTACTTCATCTAGGCTAGATTTACTCTATTTATCCAATAGATCTGAAGATAGAGTACGTTCTCTACCCACAAAAATTAAAGTTTCATTTGTTAACTTTAATGATTTTGTGATATATGCTTTGCTTTATAATATTTCTATATTTATAGGTTTTTCTTTAGATCTATATTATTTTTTTAGATAAATGTTTTTTCTTAGATCTATGATTACTTATAAGTTTTGAGATCATATTTTTAACTAAATCTACATTTAATTTAAGGGCTATACATTTTTATTCATATAATCATGTTAGATCCATTATTAGTAAAATAATTTTTATATTTATCTTTAATTTATTTAATCATGTTTATGAAAGTTTTAATTCAAACTTCTTTTGTTATATGCATGCAATTTAATTAGATAGTTGCATGTTATATTAAATTAAAGTTCTTTGGCTATTAAGATTATTGTATATGGGTATATGTTATGCAAATTATTTAAATAGTTTTATGTACTATTACATTTGTATTATTTTTGATATATGTATATAATTGAAGATGCATTTATGTAAATAATATATGAATTTTATTTGAAAAATAACTCATAATTTAATATGGTATTTGAATGTGTAATAAAAGGATAAATATTTAAAATATTTATAGCACATGGATATTATAACTCAACATTCATTGATGTATAATTGACGTCATCTTGACTAAGGTGATGAATAGATGAATTTCTTTAAAGAAGTTGGATTTGTTTGCCTCCATACCTTCTCATCGATCGATTTTTTATTCCAAAATTTTTTAGATGTTCATGGTTTTTAATGCAAGAAATCAAATATAGTCAACACCATATGAAATAAAAATTGATTTGTATTAGAAAGGATTAACCTGATTATTGGTTTTGGTCATCACATAGAAAGAGTGAGATGTTTGTTGGTATTCGCTTTGTCACTTCAGCTAATTATGTACCATTAAATGAAAAACAAACAAAGAGATTATAACATAAATTGGAAAAGCTAGTGAAGAGGCTCCTAATAACAAGAATTAAATATTTCATCATTTATTATGTGTGACTCAACTACTATTATGACATTGCTATATTGGGCTATCAAAAATGCTTATTGTTTGTGAACAACTTATGTTCAAGTCGTTAATTAACTTTTATTTGAATCATTCGCAAAGCAAATATGAACGTATAGAATTTGTAATTGCCCATGAATAGCCCTCTATTTTATTGTGTTTGACTTATTTCACTTTAAAATTATATATATATTACAGTAGTTTAATTACATACTAAAATTCTAATTAAATAAAATTTATTAAGTCATCATTTTTAAGAAATGCTTACTAAATAGAGCTAAAAATTTATTAAGTTTTAATAATTCAAGTCAATGTGAGCCTAAACAAACTCATTACGATTGATGCAAAACAAACATGAACAACAAACAAACTATCAAACTATTTTGAGGACGGTTGAATTCAAATAAATAAATTTTCGAATTAGCTAAACACAAATAAACAATTAATTTGCTCAAGCTTAGCTCATTTACATCCATATCTACACCAATCACTCTGAGTTATTTATTTCAATAAGAATGCTTATTATCAAAGTAAAATTTAACAAGTGTTAATATTTCGATCAATTTATTGGATTGCTAAAAGATATTAATCCAAAAGGTAATTAATGACAATTGATTTATACATTAATAACAAAATTAGTATCCTCTGTAAGCTGAATGCTAAAAAAAATAAATTATTACACTAATGACTACTTCTATTATAAAGATGATGTAATAATTAATGAATGCTAGCATTATAGATCACCTAGATGTCTCAAAAGAAGACTAAATAAAATGAGTAACATCCTTTCTAGTCATAGAAGGCAATTGTGGAAAGAATTTTTTGGGGCTTGAAGTTGACTCAAGAATTCTCCTATCCAAAGCGAAAATTAACTACCCTTTTTCATTAAAACCTCACAAATCAAGGAAGAAGTAGTTAAAGCTTGAAATACAAAAGATAATCAACTCTTTGGAGGAGTACGAAAGACTCGTTAAGTTAGAAGATTATATGATGAACATACAACTTGACATGAAAAATCTTTAAAAAAAAGAATTCAAAAGAAGCGTGTCGAGTTATAAGCATTCGTGAAAATCTTGACAAGGAAAATTTTCAGCTCAAGAAATCAAGGGGTATACTCCCCAATGAATGGGAATAGCCAATTCACTTCGTGCAAGCTTCCTAACACTAAGCCGAGCTTCCTTGTGAGTTCTAGAGCAATTCCAAGTTTCCCTCATTCAGCATTCTCTCTTCCCGTGCGAAACTGAAATAGGGGATGCTAGCTTCGATCCTAACTTCACCAATACCCCACCTCAATCAAATTCATCATTCCTACACCATCTCTACACCTCATCGAGGCCACCCCAATCATTTCCCGAGCTCCAAATCAACTCCAAGCTCAAGTTCAATCAAAGTTGAATGCCAAGGAGGAGGATCTTGGTCTCTTCACACCAAATCAGGGCTTGTGCTAATCGACAGAGTTTTGTCTCTACTAGACGAAGCTTCCTTAAGCGTAAACCTGGCCTTGGCTTCGTGAGGTATTTCCATGAAAGCTGATCTCTAGCTTAAGTGTGGTTGGTCTTTTCAAAAAAAAATTCCATTGCATGCAATCTTGATCGTCGAATGTTCTCGTCTCCTTCCCTTGATGGTGTGGGTTGATTTTGAAGTTTCGTGATGGACGAACGTTATCGTTTATCGCTCGTGAAAAGAAGGATCATGGGCAGTCCATTCTGCGTGATTGGAACGGACGGCTCTGATCAGATTATGCTAGATCAAACGAGATTATCCCCTTACGCCTCGGGTTTGATCTGCGCAGTCCAATCTGAGATTAGACGGCGAGGATAAATATCGCGTATGTCGCCAGCTGACTTGGCGTGTAGACGTGACAACTTAAATAACCAATCCCGTGGTGCCACATAGAAAGCGCGCCGCGTCAGCACGCCACGTGTCGCCAATGAAATCACGTTTAATTAAGGATTATTAATTGGATTTTAAGGCTGAAACTTTCATAATTTATAACTAATTGTAGAAAAACTCAAAATATAAATAATAGCTCATTTTAAAAGTATTTCAGGGAGGAATCCATTAAAATTATTCTTAATTAATTTGAAATAGTAATTTTGACAATTAAAATTTAATTAATTTAATTATTCCCTTATTAAGAACCTAATCAATTCCAAATTTTTTGAGGATGTTTAGGGGGATGACCTCTGCCTCCCCTATTTTTCTTGAAATGTATTTGTTGATTAATTAGGTAAATTGATTTATTAAGCTCTAATTACTTTCTTAACTTAATTAAGGTATAATTAAGCATATTGATAGTGATAAATTAACTATTTGGTCTCTCTAATCACTATTGAATGGTAAGAAGACTTAAGGAAGTGGATTGGAGCCTCCCTCTTAATCCTTTTCTCTAATTTTCCCTCTCTTTCCAACCAAAGTGCTAATTACTAATTAATTACTTAATTAATGACTTAATTAGCTAAGTTAAAATCCAAATCACATTAAGTCATGCTTGGTCAGTTAGGTGGCTTATGGAATTAGGTTGGGACCTCTTTCCCTATCTTTTAAGCCTATCTCATTTCCAAGATAATTATTTAACTTGTTAACTAATTAAAGAGAAATGAATTAATGGATTAATCACCTAATTAAGAATCTGATTTCCTTGTTTTAATCTTGGGTTTTAGAGCCTAAAAAGAGGTTAGTGTTATGATTAACTCACACGTGTAGGAAAATTATAAAAGTAAATAAAAATAATTTCTTAAGCTTAATTAATAAATAATTATGAGCTAATTACATTAGGCCCATTTCAATTCATAGGAGCATTGCTATTTACTTCTCAATGTATTTGCATATTACATTAGTTCATAATTATTTAATCAATTACCTTAAGGTAATATGGGCAAGGGTTTAATTAATTGATTTTATTCACACCTTATCCTAATTAATCTATAAAATCAACCTACTTGCTTTTCCTTAAATCAAATTAACTTACACATGGGGATTGGGATTTGGATTAGCAAATCTTTCTTACACCTCTTAAATCAAGTTAAACATAAAATCAAAAGTGAAGAAACATTGGTTTGTTTTAAATAAGCTTATTTTATATGATCCTTGGGAATTAGTTTAATTGAATGAAATTATATGCTTGTATCTCTTAATTTCTTCCCAATCATATTAAAATGTTGTATGTCACTTGATTCATGTGCTCTTTTTTTCAAAAATTAATTAAACATAAATGATTTCCTTTATGCCAAACTTGCATGTGTTGATTTAAATTAATATATGTGTGGCTATTATCACTATTAAATCCAAATCTACTTTCCAAATCTTATAAACAAGTGATTATATATGTTATAAATGTAAGTTATGAATACATAGGAAATACATTTGATTATAGTTTAAATGCATGAAGTAAAGTTCTATTCTTTCATTCACATATATTGATTTATGTAAGTAAGAATATTAATGGGTATTTAAATGATATCTCGATAAAGTAGCCCCAAGGGAATTTGATTACCTCACTTGGTTAACAATGATATGTACTCCATTTGATTTCATTCTTACATATTTCAATATTAGAATTTAAGTAAGACCTGAACACTTGATCATTCTAGGAAATTGTGTAAAACACACCAATATGCATTTTGGCATCACTATTCTATGATAATTATGATTTATAATATTTGAATTAGACGTTTCAGTACAAAGAAAGCCATAAATTAAAGCTTATTTAAGTAATGACATGATTTTTTAAATAACAATTTTTTTTTCATTCATTGAAATAACCTCTAAGATGAAATGATGATATTGTGTACATCAACACCTTCCTAAATCCTCTACATTAAGAGGAAGGTTAATGCTGATATAGAAAAAAAAATCACAACTCTAAAATAGGACATGAACATGGTTATATGACATTTAAATGCACCTACATGATTTGTAGGTAGCTAGCATTCATTTGCATCTATTCTTTAAAAAAAAATTGTATTCTATAATGATTCTTGAACCATTCTGTTACAACTTTCAAGACAATTGAGAAAGCACAACGAATTTTGCTCCATTTTTCCCTTTTTCTTTTTGGGAGAAGCAGGAGTCAAGGCCTTTTAAAAAAGATAAATTAGCTAGCATCAATTAATGTAAACCATCATTTAACAGGTTCGCCGATTTAGGTATTTCTAGTCCTAAATGAAAATTGTGCATTAGATCTCATTTTATATAAATTTATTTAGTATGATGAACTTATTTAGTTTGATTTACATAGAAAATATGTGTTAGATCTCATTTTAAATGTGGTGTTTATTTGGAAGTATGATGAACTTGTTTAGTTTTTGTCTGCCGAGATCTCTTTTCATAATGGTATTTTCAGAGACTTCACTTGTAAGATAATTATTACTTTTGTTGGTCCTCTTTCTCCATATTTAGTTATTTTTGCTGAATTGATGACTATCAACTATGAGGGTAATTTATGTCTTTCAATGAATATAATGAATATTTGGATTGAACTAGATGGTTTATTTCTTGTATGTTATATTAATTTTGATGAAAAGGGTAATTCAAAAAAGTTTTACTTGATTAATAATATTAGAAAGCTCCTTTCTTCCTTTAATTATAATATTTCTCATATATCTAGAGAAGATAATATTTATGCAGATTTTTTTTTTTGGCAAAAATAAAGGTGATTTAGATATTTTTGATCGATTTCAATCGTAAAAATATTCTCATACAACTTTGTGGAATAATGTATCCTAATAAAATTTGTTTTCTTTTATGTTAGATACAATTAGCTTGTTGTAACTCCGATGGACTCTATGTCTTTATACAGATGTGATGTTACTAACTTTTTAAGTAAAATTTTTTGTTGTGCTGTTATTTTTTTTTTTTTTTTTGGGACAAATGTTGGAAGTTCCCCTCAAATATTGTGTTATTCTATCGATCTTATATTGCATTTGATGATATATTAATCAGTATGAGTATGAATTAATTTTCAACGTCATATATTTTAAACCTTCATTTGGATGCTAATTATAATTTAACCTCACTCAACTATTTATTTTGCTTATCATTAATATAAGAATCGTCTATATATAACTCTTTGCTCAAGCTTGCATTATATTATTTTAAAGACATTTTACTTCAATGCAAATGTCATTATTATTGGGTTTGAAATTTATGAGAAGAGTTTTTTTGGTATTGATTATATTAAATGGTAGAATATTAATAGTCTATGACCAAATAACTTTTGAATTTGGTCATTAATCATTAACCCTATGAGAACAGTTTTTTTGTTATGTCATTAATCATTAATCCTATGACCAAATAAGTTTTGAATTGTTGGACTTTGCTTTCTAATAAGATTTGACTGACTATTTGCTTTAGTGAAGAATGTATTTTGTGGATTCACATTAGGATTTATGATTATTTCTGTATTGAATTATGTACATTGACCAGGTGAGACGAAGGATTCTGTGTTGTGTTACTTAGAAATGAGTTCAGATAATATCTGTATAGTTCTCTATTATTGGGGTAAACTCAATGTAAGCGAAAATTTCATTCCAACGTATGTTGGTGGGAAAAATCATTCAATCCAGATCCCATGACGTATTAAATTCGAGGAGTTAGGAAAGCGAATAATGTGGTTGTTGAAGCTAGATCTAGCAAAATTCTTTGTTAATCTCATAGGTCATTTTCCTATTGGTACTGGTAACTCACATTAATGATGAAGAATTCTATGAAGCTGTAATTAATGCAGCATGCATGTAGCCTATTATGATTTATGTTGAAGTTGAGGAACTGTCATGTGAAGATAGAGAGGTGAACAATATTGAGAAATGTTAGAGAGCTCGAACTAGTACTGAGTACATCATACCGGCTTCTCAGCTAAGTACTCACGTGGAAGAATATGGGTTTGCACCAACAAAATATGCTTACTTTGCTAGGACAAGTTCTGCTACTATGGGTGACCCAAAAGGTGATCACATGAATCCATTATTGCAACTCACATTAATGATGAAGAAGTGAAGCGTAATTAATGCAAAGCATGTAGTATTATGATTTATGTTGAAATTGAGGAACCGTGTGTGAAGATATAGGTGAACAATATTGAGAAATGTCGAGAGCTCGAACCGATTTCTACATCACACCGCCTAAGTACTGTGGAAGAATATGAATTTGCACCAACAAAACATGCTTACTTTGCTGGGACAAGTTCTGCTACTATGGGTGACCCAAAAGGTGATCACGTGAATCCACTATCTCCTGAACATGTTGGATATGAAACTATGCCTATTGGAACTAGTAATGATGATGATGAGGAGGATGATAATGATGTAGAGCAGGCTGTTTTAGGGGCCACATAACCACTCCTCATTTTAACCATTATATTTAGTAGTAGAAGTTTGGTTAAGTAAGAACATGTAGTATGGCAATGGCTTGCCTTTTGCATGGTGAATCGAAACAAATGTCACGCATATCGTGATATGGTTGGTATGAAGAAACTTTAATGGTGATGCACAAATAGTGATGAGAGAATTTGGAGCTCAAAAATGAAAGAATTAAATATGATGAGGCACAAAAGTATGAAAAAAATAAAAACACCTAAAGCAGAAAGCTACCTGCAACCTAGTAATAATGGAAGAGGCATTCACAAATAGTGAAAGAAATTGACATTGAAGTTCATCCCACTAAACCATTGCACTTTTAACCCTTACATAATTTTGTTGAAGCTTCTTCAACAACACCGTCATCTTCAAATCTACAAATGAAAGAATGGCAGAAGTGAAATACAGGGATCAACAAGCTTCAAAAAGAACAATAAAGAAGTTTGTAAGTTTCCACATATATCATCATTAACCTTATCCCAACATGTTTCCTACAAACAATATGTATAAAAAAATTATATTAAATTTAAACAACTAAAAGCTTGTTCGGTTTATATGCTATTTTTTTAATCAACCTCTAATATTTTTTACACAAACAATTTGGTTTACAATAAATTTCAAACACATGCAATATGAGGACATGAATTCTTTGTCCGACATATAACCTATATCTCTCTCTCGTCAATCACAAATTGTGTTTTAAGATAAATTGTACATAACACCTTCACACTAATTTAATGATATAATCAAATTGAAAATCAAGTAGCAAATTTAAACACATCTCAAAATAATGGTGAAGCAGAGAACAAACTTGTGATTACAAAGGTGAAAAGAAAAGTTAAAAATGCACTCATAAGATGAATTTATAAACATAAAAAAGCTGAAAAAAGCAAGCATAAAATTTGTGCAAAAATATTTACACATAAGAGGTTTAATCGTGGCGACTTGAAATTAACAAATAGATAAATATTTATAAGGTCGATCCCCAATAGTTGGGGCATGGCTAATTGATAATTATGATGATAATGCTACATAATATTATGAAGTTATGTGTTATATGCCTTAATACAGCCAAATTACAATCATAAATGGTAAAATCTGTCAGCACGGTGGCAATATTATAATTTTGTCATGAGACAATGAAATAAATCTTAAAACTTGCATGCCAAAAAATATAATATTAATTGGAAGCCATTATGCAATATAAAACCATGACATGCTTTGAAATAAACTCTACTATCGAACAAAAACATAAAAAATTGTTAATACATATGACATAGTTGTCTTCATAATGTGCGTCACATATAAGGAAGAGTTAAGAGCCAAATTGGTCACTCAACTATTTATGAAAAGTCAAAATAGTCTTAGACTAAATAAAAGAGTCAATTCAGTACCTTAACTATTTGAAAAGGGACCAACTTCCGGTGATTTCTGGTTCTAAACATAATTATTGTGCGTGATCAAAGAAGTTGCAAGCCAATGGCATGAACTGACGACTCTGACGGTGGGGAGACTACCAGGGTTCCCTATCATCAGTGTGTACCCCTTTAGACTATTTTCTTTCTTTCTTTACGGTTAGATAGATTATGAAATAGTCTCCATAAAGTTTAACTCGGCATGTACTTTTATATTCCTTTTAAAATAAAAATTGTTAATTTAATCTAATCTTATAACACACACAAATGGAAGGAAAGTTAAAAGAATGGATTTTTAATGCTTGGAAATCATTTCAGAGATTGATTTGTATTTGATATTATAGATTGGTGGGTGTTGTGCTTCTCTAACTAGCTCTGATCTTGTCTTGTTACCTTCCTTATAGAGTTAAAGATCTAATTTGTCTCGTAACCATTTATGGAGGACTAAAATAGTCCTAGACTAAATAGAAGGATCAATTTAGTCTTTTGATTATTTGAAAATGGACTAATTTAGTAATATATTTGGATTTTGATGGAAATGAGTAGATATGTAACGGAGAAGGTGGGGCAATATCAAAATTACAAAATAAGTTAACATTATAATTATGTTTAATATAATATAAATACATCAATTTTATGCTTAAAAAATTTATTTACTCAAAATTCTGCATAATATTGATCCAATTTTTTAAATATGTTTGTATTTGTATCACACAAGAAAGAAAAATTAATAATAATAAAAAAATTTCCTAAAAATGCCCCTGCTTTTAATACCTCTAATTGTTACTTTCGATGATAGGACCAAATTGGTCCTTTTTCAAATAGTGAAGGGACTGAATTGACCATTTTATTTAGTCTGAGACTATTTTGACTTTTCATAAATAGTTGAGTGACCAATTTGGCTCTTAACTCTTCCTTATATGTGACGCGACACTTATGAAGACAACTATGCCATTTTGTATCAATAATTTTTTATATTTTTGTTCGATAGTGTAGTTGATTTCAAAGCATGTCATGGTTTTATATTGCAGAACGGCTTCCAATTAACATTATATTTTTTGGCGTGCAAGTTTTAAGATTTATTTTATTGTCTCATGACAAAATTGTAATATTGACACCGTGCTAGCAGGTTTTACCATTTATGACTATAATTTGGTTGTATTAAGGCACACATAACCATAATGTTATGTAGCATTTTCATCATAATTATCAATTAGCCATGCAAACTAGGGACCGCCTTATAAATATTTATCTATTTGTTAATTTCAAGTTCCGCCTACGGTATTAAACCTCTTGTGTGTAAATATTTTTGCACAAATTTTATGCTTGCTTTTTTTAGGTTTCTTATGAGTGCATTTTCAACTTTTCTTTTCACCTTTGTAGTCACAAGTTTGTTATCTGATTCACCATTATTTTGAGATGTGTTTAAATTTGCTACTTGATTTTCAATTTGATTATACCATTAAATTTAGTGTGAAGGTGCTTTGTACAATTTATCTTAAAACACAATTAGTGATTGGAAAAGCCAGAGGATATAGTTGTTATATGGGCAAAGAATTCATGTCTCATATTGCATGTTTTGAAATTTATTATACCAAATTGTTTGTGTAAAATATTAGAGGTTGATTAAAAAAATAGCATATAAACCGAACAAGCTTTTAGTTGTTTAAATTTTATCGAATTTTTTTGTACAAATTGTTTGTAGGAAACATATTGGGATAAGGCTAATGATGATATATGTGGAACTTACAAACTTCTTTATTGTTCTTCTTGAAGCTTGTTGATCCCTGTATTTCACTTCTGCCATTCTTTCATTTGTGGATTTGAAGATGATGTGTTATTGAAGAAGCTTCAACAAAAATATAAAGGGTTGAAGGTGCAATGGTTCATGGGATGAACTTCAATCTCAATTGCTTTTACTATTTGGGAATGCCTCTTCCATTATTACTAGGTTGCAGGTAGCTTTTTGCTTTAGATGTTTTTTATTTTTTTTTATATTTTTTTGCCTCATCATATTATATTAATTCTTTCATTTTTGAGCTCTAAATTATCTCATCACTATTTGTGCATCACCATTAAAGTTTCTTCATACCAACCATATCACACTAATATCTGGGACATTTGTTTTGATTCACCAGCAAAAGACAATACTTTGCCATGTTCATCTTTATTACATTTGCCTTTTACTTAACCAAGCTTCTACTACTGAATATAATGGTTAAAATGGGATGTTTTCTTCAAGGAAAAATAAATAATCTTCTTTGACGATATTGAGCACTTCAATGCAAAACTTAATCAATTCAATGAAGTACATTTAGCATGCAAGTTTTATAAAAGTTTATGCTTGTCAAAAATTTCTTTGAATGTATGTCTTTTTGTACTCTCTTATTTTCTATTAGCAGTAAGAGGCAACCAAGTTTATAATTGCTTAGAGTTGTACGCTTTTAGTCATTTATTTATTTTTGGTTGTTGTACTTTCTTTGACATGATTATTGTAATCTATTGATAATATTAGAAAAAAAAATAAAGTTATGAAAAGCTTCTTTTTGCTGAATATTATGTTTTTCAAATCGATACCAATGTAAATTTATAAAAACTTATGTTTCTATTTGAACACTATCGTGTGGTATTATGCTATTAACAACTAAAAATTGTCACATTCATTTCAAATTAATTTTTTTTATTACGTATTACTTTCTATTTATTTTGTTGGTTATAATTGTTACTGAAATTATACTTTGTTATGATTTTATTGAATAGATTTATTGCATTACATACTTTTTTTTAACATTGTGGAGTAACTTATAAAGGTTATTATGTATTTATTTCATCAGTTGAATAATAATTATGATGCTCTAGAAGTTTTACTTGGTATTAAAGAGACCTTTCTTGCTAAATAGATTGAAACATTGGAAATGATATTTATATCCATGAGGCGTAATGTGAGTTTTTTCATTATATCATCATTTTTTGTTGTGTTATTATTCTTGAAATAAAAGAGAAACAATGTGATAATTTTCATGAAGGCTTTCTGAATACCTAATGTTTATTAAATATTTGCACCGTGCGCATTCATATTTCTATTTGAGTTAAATTCCAAAATAGTTTCACGACTATTTGCATTTGAAGTTTAGTATCATTTTCTCTAATTTAGTCCCGACTATTCAAAATTGATCCAAGATGGTCTCACGAGGGCTAAATACTAATCGATTTTGTATAGTTGAGGGACTAAACTAAGATCAATTTTGTATCACTTTGACCGATTGAATCTATCTCTTTGACTCTGAACCTTTATTTTTGGTGTTCTATTTGAATTGTAGGAAGAGTTTCATCGATTGTTTTGTCATTCAATAAAATTGTAAGAGATCGACCAACTACTAAGGATCAACTCCATACCGGATGCAACTTCATGTTGGTATACAACCAAGTCTTCAACAATGTCTAGGCTTAATACTTTCCATAAGATGCATAGATCGAGTAAGAATGAGTTTATCCATTTATTTAAAGATTGAACTTCTAAGATCGATGTCTTCATATTCTCTAGTTTTGTTTACTTTCTTACACTTAAGTATTTATGTTTCTTTTTTTATTATATAGTTTTTCATGTTCTCCACTATTCATTTTTTTTTGTCTTTTTGGTCTACTTGATGAGGGAGTATGCATCCTAACTAACCGCAATTGTGACATCTATGGATGTATTTAGTCTGAAATAATTTGTAAATATAGATCTTATTGCTTTACCTACTTTCATATTAAGTGTACTTTTTTATATATCAAGCAAATTCGGTTAATAAATATCTATAACCGCAAAGAAGAGGATTTACTCATATTTCTCCATCATCGATGAAGAACATCTCTCCATGTTTTTTAACTTCTGAAATAACTCATAAGTTTTAGCACTCAAAATGACATTTTTTATGCTAATTGCCAGAGAGGCAGACCAGTTTGTCATGGATGCTCTGCTGCATTAGCATCATAATAAGTAGCAAGAATCTCCCGGTAAAACCCTTTAAGAGTCATCCTCTTCCAAGTAGCCATCTCTAGCATTGAGTGTCAGTATCTGGTATGCAAGTCTGAATGGATCTGCAACAAGATGGTTAGGAAAGCAAGCCACCAAAGAGTCCAGTCTTGGCAGTTGGGCATGTGTAATTCATATTGTAATGTTAATTTTGAGTGTGATGAAAACTTTTAATATTTTTTACCTACGTCATTATGACTTTTGTGAGCAAACTCGCTAATTTGGCCCCACCATGTCAATGCATCATAATATTAGCAAATCATAAATCAAACATGCAGAAATTGTTGAACAATTGATGGATGGAGAAAAGTGCGTAGTAACAAAATTGCTCCTCAAATGATCAATGTGCAATTTTATTTGACAAATTATTAAACGATATATACCTATTTGATATGGGGATAAGTTCTTGATGTCGAGATATTAAATTAATTCAATGATTTTCAAAAGACCAATGAACTTCCATTGGATAAAAGGTTCTTAAAAGTTGAAACCTCGAGTAAAGCTAAACATCTTTTTGTAATTTGTCACTATGTTGGGGTCATGTTGCATCCTTATCACGCATCAGTTTTCTTGATAGATTTGTTGAAGCGTATTGTATGCTAGAGCAGAATAAAATTTTAGGATCCCTATCAACTTCTTATTCTATACTTTTTTTGCAATGCTTATGGTCAATTTCTTTTGCACCTTGCACTAATGAGCAATTTCTCGATATTTGTTGATTCCTTCTTAAATCGTCAATTCTTTCTTCATTGATGTTGAAGTACTTCAAATGCAGGTCAGTTAGACATGCATTTCTTATTCTTCAATGAACTTTTTTTAGTTCGTTATAATTTTGTTGAATATGTCAATACACGACATTGATACATGAAGATCATTGAAGATTGATTGTCACTTGAATTTTTAAGTGAAAAAAATAAATTATGTTTTATATTAGAAAGAGAGATGATAGGAGTATTTGCTCATTTTATTAAATTCTTTTGAATTCCAGACATTTATGTGCCTATATATAGATGAAGGAAAAGAGCAAGAAAATATAAAAAAAATCTTTATTACAAATACATATAAGAAAATAAAAAAAATCTTTATTACAAATATATTATATATATATATATATATATATATATATATATATATATATATATATATATATATATATATATGTATATATATGTAAGCTTTGAGTTTGTTAGCACCTCAATGGTCACTAATCTCAATCAACTTAAGACAATATCAGGCAAGGGAGAGGCATGCTGATGGAAGCTATAGGAACATATATGGAGGAAGGAGAGGCTTGCAGTTTGCTGGAGTCATAAACGTGAGAGGGAAGGGAAAGAAATGGGAAAGTCTGGAGGCAGGAACTCATTTGATGACAGTTACATCTCCAGTTTTATTAGTGATAGTGGACAAGGAGTTAGGGGCATATAGTTTTAGGGAAAATGGGAGCGCGAATCTGAAGAGGAATCGGGGCGAAAACTTCGGTTTATGGTTAGATCGAAACGAGCTGAGTGTGAGCGTCATCTGGTTCCTGATTGAGGAAACGGAAGCATGAGAAGAGCAGATGGAATGAAGAGAGTTTTAGGTTTTAAAGGGGAACGAGTGTGGGGAATGGGTGAGGTCGTTGATCAGTTCGTCAGTTGGGAGTCGGAGGAGAAAGAGCGAAGGCTTGGGTGTAAGGGAGAGCAGTGGTTTTTGATTGACTCTAGCGTGTGGAGAACCCGATTGATGTTCATTTTTCTTTCTTTTGTTATTATATATATATATATATATTAAATTCATCATATTATTGGACTAGTGATGAAAAATGAGTGATGAATAAGAAAATAAATAAACTTCTTTCCAAAATGGTCAATAAATGACATATATAGTGATGAAAAAGGAAACCCAGGAGTCATGAAGTTGTGACTATCTATGTGCATTCACCAAGAAGTTGCATTTTTATGATTTAATGGACTAGTGGTTTTATTGGGTTCCAAGGTTACATGCTTTATGGAGAAGGGGATCCAATGTGTTTTGAACAAATCGAAAGGAGAGAGAGGGGAATGTTCATATATTTTGAGAGAGAGAAAAGATTGTGGAAGATGTGGTTTCAAGGTCAAAAGGTGATGTGGAGTTCAAATGGTTAGGTGGAGGCTAATGGCCATAAATGGGTAAAAGGGGTTCATATGGATATGATTTAGCTTTGGTTTTACCATCACTACATACATAAGGCCTAATGACTAAGGACATTAGCCATGATGATAACCCAACAAATAGATTGTAAGACTTAAATAGGGATTCTATGACTCATACATGCAAGAGTCAAATAAGTATTCAAAATGGATAGAATATATATAGATTTTACTTGATCTTCTAAGTATATATAATAATTAGACTTAATGACTCTCTCTAAAGTTTTTGGTGATAGTATCTGAAGTTGCCCTATATCAATATGTGGATAGAGTTATTGAAATAAAAGAAATGCTATGTAGAGGAAGATTATGACTTTTATATGAGTTTCATAATTTTAGTAATCAAGAATGTTCTTGTTTCAATTAATTTTTTTCATATGCATGTAATTCTATATCTCTATTACTAATAATAATGAAAAAATTGCGACCCTCACCCTTTATTCCAGCTTACACTTTATTAGGCTATCAAATGAATGATAGTATTGTTTAAGAACATTTGATAAGGTACATTGAGTGGCTTAAACTACTATCTACAAATGCAATATTCAACAAATTCATCTTTTCATAAAAAAGTAGATGTGCATGATAATTTTTTTTTACTCTTTGTCCTTTGATTATAGCAGTCAACTTCTTTGATCAATTAACGGATGCAAAGCTTTATTATTGTTAGTGATATAGAACTCTTCTCTTGGTCAACCAATTCTCGAAAGATGAAGGTATATAAATTTCTTTTTTTTTTTGTTTTGCTTGAATTAAATTTTAGTTCAAAATAATCTTTATAGTCAGGATTCAATAGTTGTTCATGATGTTCTTACTAATTCTTATTATTGTGTGTTCACTATTATTTTGACATTATATTACCAAAGGTATTTGATGATCTCATGATAAACTATAATTTTTAGTAGAGTTGAGGGTTAAACTTAAGGTATATAGATAGAAGTTATTTAAAATGGTTTATGATGAGTAGTTTTAAAAATTTAGCCATCACTCCACCAAAATGATTTATGATGAGTACTTTTTTTCACTCTTGTTTTAACTTTTACATTTTAAAACATTTGACTAAAATATTTGAATAGAAGTTGGAAGATGTATCAAATAAATGTTTCTTTTATTATATATATATATATATATATATATATATTCATTTATATTTGTGTCTCTTAATGTAATGAGCGATCAATAATTGTGTAATGTTTCAAAATCATATGCATATCATGAAGCAATAATTTTGATGTTTTAAATCAAAACAAATTTATATTTTTTATATATTATTTTTTTTAGACTCTTGCATTGGTGAGAGTTCAAAGCGTCATTTATGGAAACATGTGTTAATTTTTTTTTTATAATGTTCTCATGTTTTCATTCATTGATATTTGGTTGACTTCGACTTTGCAAAAGTCAGATATGCAAATTTTATTTTTCTAATAAATTCACTTTCTTAACTATCTCTCTCTCTCTCTCTCTCTCTCTCTCTCTCTCTCTCTCTCTCTCTCTATATATATATATATATATATATATATATATATATATATATTAAAGAAAGTAGAGTACCCTTAATTTATTACACCATCTTTAATTCTAATCTAACTATTTGCAATATGATATGCAATTTGATTGGTTTCATCTAATCACATTAGAATTTATTTGCACAATTTCTTTTATGCATATTCTTAAATTTGAAAATTAAATTATATAAAAATATTTATTTAAATGATAAATTCTGGAAAGGGCTTTGAGATTATAGCAACTTCAAGCTTGCATGTTTCATTTAAGAATCATTGCAAATTATTAATTCTAATGCAATTTAAGCAATTTTTTTTTCTTGATAAAATATTTCTATCAACCTCAAAATTTGCATTAAGAATAACTCTCAATGCAGTCGCTTTTCGTTGCTAAAAAGTGGCTTATTAAGGTGGGAGGGTTTTCGGAAAATAAAATATTGTAAGATTAAGTTTTGTAACCGCCTCCCCTAAATTTCATTGTATTATTATATAATATAAGTATTGACAAAAAAAATTTATTTTTTCAGCAGGATAAAAAATTGCAATAATATCTTTACCCTTCATTTATTTATTTATTTATTATTATTATTTTTTTTAAGGAAACCCCATTATACGGGGGTATTTTATTGCCACAAAAAAAGGTTACAAGGTCCTTAAAATAAACTCAACTCATAAATTCGACTAAGGAGTAAATCCCAACTAAGTACATCAGAAAAAAGAAAACATAATGCAAACAAAAGATGAAGATGATTAACATAATAAGCTAAAGAAAAGATAAGTCCAAAGCTCGATGGTTGTAAAAGTGCTTGGTAATATTACAGATAAAAGGGGCAAAGTGATAGTGAGAGAGAGATTAGAGCATTAATGTAATACTACAAAAGGTAGAAGGAAACAATGTAATAGAGTATGATAATAAAATGTGAGAGAAGCTCAATCACCATGTTAATAGTATGAGCATCCAAACTTGATGAAGGGTTACATCACAAGAGCTACTAAACCAAGAAGGTGTGAGAACATCACGACCATCATAGACAAACACATGAGAAGAGTACCCAATTGTTGATAATCATGTGAGCTTTTTACGCAAACCTAAACAAAAGATCTGTGATCAAAGAAATATCCTTGGAAAATAGCGGCCATAGCCGAAATCTCAAGCAGTCAATGGGTCCTTAAAAGACACCATCCGATTATAAGGTAAATAAATGAATCGGTCGGGCAAGAAGTATAGCAGGGGTAGATGTATCAATGCATTTTGGTGCAAAGATTAGATCCAATTCAATAGTTTGCGAGAAACAATAGTAGGAAGGCAGCAAAACCGAAGATAGCCAATAAACATGTCGGAAAATCAGAATTAAACCATAAAAGGGAAAAGACAGATAGTTCATAATACCACCCTTTAATGATAGAGATCATATTCCAAGGAGTATGCACTAAGTGGTCAGTGAAAAAGCGGAGGCCAAATAATTTCCATATGAGAATCATCTGAAAACAAGAGAATAGCAAGAGGAAAGGAGTAGTAGCGACAAGCAAACCAAGAGGGATAAGAATGCATTCAGGATAAATTCCCAAGACAAAAAGATAGTATAGCACAAGCCATTCAGTTAGTTGGAAATAGAAATAACGGGTAAAGCGGATCATGAGTTTTGAGATAATGAGCAATACCCAGATAATAGCAAGGGCACTCCAAATAAATAGCTAATTAGCAAATACAAATTAGAATCCACATTAGAATCATTTTGACAATCAATCAAAGAACAAAAGGCAAAAAAAAAATCTCATTAGAACATCTTTGACATGGAACCACTACAATAAAAAGAAACCAAGCGAGAGACAAGGAAAAAACAAAAGATAAATCTCCAAGACAAGAGACAACCAAACAAAAAAAAGTTAACTTCGCCATGTTGCCACTCATCCGAATAATCCAAAGTTTGGGAAAAGGATGAAGTAAACAATATGATCAATGAATTCCAATGATAAGCATAAAAGAGAAGGTGATTCAAAGCAAAACAACCAAACAATAACATCAATAGAACTTGAACCAAGTAATCAACGGGGAGTAAGGTGGGTATTGATCCGGAAAACCAACCAACAATGCTTAAAACCAACAACCTGGCCAAGATTCCACCCATAAACATATATAGGATAATGAATATCTCCCCACCATAATCTATCCGTAGGTGACATTGAGAAATGGTTGTGGATGCTTATTCACCATAATCCAATTCAGGTAAGAACAATAATAACCTGGGTTTGTTAATGAATTATTCATATAAAATCATTGATTAATTCCAAGCATAACAAAGAAATGTGCTTCAAGTTGTACATATTCCAATCATAGCATAGGATGGGAGAACAAGAAGGAAAAGCAACAACATCAAGATGGACAAATTAACACTCCCATAAAGAAAAGGAATATTACTAAGAAGGATATATAGAAGAAATTGAATAAGTTCAAGGATTTTCCATCGAGTGCATTATAATCCCAACGATGCATGATAATCCGAAAAACTCCAAAAGCGATCATGGGAAGCAAAACCAAAGCATGACTAATATTGAAAAGAATAACACAATTCCATTCCAAGAGATATTAGTGTAGAGATGGGATATCCCAATGAGCCAATAAAAGCGAACCAATAGGTGTTCAATAGTAGTCTAAGAGCAAGCAGTTATTCTCATGCATTGATTAAAAAACCAATGAAAGGTAAATCAAAGTCCCAACCTAAATTACAGAACTTATAGCGATTAAGGTTTGCATTAAGAGATAAAGGATAATGTCACACCTGAGAAAATCGATGTGAAAATCGAAGGTTACCACATAAGGAACATTCATACTTGATAGCAACACTATCCCAATTTCAATCCTTGGAGAAATACCCCAGCTTTCCATAATAACAATCGGAGTATACAAACCATAGGTTAAGCTCTAGTAGAACAATTGAGTACGCTGATGCACAATATTAGAAGCAAAAGGGATACTATAGCATTTGATTAATGATAAGCCAAATCCACAAACATCTAAAATCTTAAGACATCAACAACATCGGACTATAATACTTTACAGAAATGACACTCCAATCCAAGAAGGTAACAACACAAAACCATTAGATGCGGATTACAATATAAACAATGGAAATATTGATTACCACAGAAATGAGCATCAAGCGACCAAAATAAGAGTCACTCCCATGAGGGCAACTAATGCAACATTGTAAGCCACTAGAATATAAAATAAGAAGATGATTCCCAGTGACATCATTGCCAATCGAATTTTAAGAAAATAAAGGTCCCCTTTTGCTGATGTCAAGATGGCAAAAAAAGAGAGGAAAACTGGGAGGAGTAGATAAAAGCTGAGAACCCATGATGAAAAAACCAAATCAACAAACAAATCAACAAACAACCATGGCATAAACCTCCAAAACCCAAAAGCAATTAAACCCAATCCATTCCAGATAAGGATTTAGACCAAAATAACCATTAAAAGAGACCGGTATTACAATTTCTTCCTTGCGAAAGCATGATTTTGACATTATACAAGCAGGATAGCCTACCGCAGAGAAGCACCAACCAACCAAAATCCTTTCATGAGTGATGAAACCTTTATGAATAAGGCCTTTAAGGAGTAAAGAGTCCCAAGGAATGTAAGCATTAAAAAATACTATAATCATCAAAATAAAATTGCAACATAATGCACACTTGCCAGAGTCAACATAGTTAGTATGATATATTGTTTGAAAAAGGTTAAAGGAGTTAGTATAAAATCTAAGCCCATCCATAACTTCCTCGAATTAATTAAGGTAAAAGGAGTTGTGCCAAAAGTACCAAATTTATTAAGATTGAAGAGAGAAAGGAAAGAGAGGAAAGAAGTGATGACACATTACTTTTTTGGGGTGGAAGAAGCGAGTGGTTCTAAAAGTTATTATTAGAAATTTTGCTTTGTGGGATTTTTTTTATTTAACAATTTGAAAAGTTTATCGATTCCAAATTATCTCCATGAAGAGATTGATTTTGAGTTCGAATAATAGAAGGATCTATCAATGTTTTAGGAGAGGATTTCACCTTCTTCCCTGTCGGATAGAGTGTGAGAAATTGGGTTTATTGTTGATTATCACTCAGGGGAATAGATGGGGAAGTTCTAGCACCATTGTAATACAAATATCTTTCTCAATTTGTTAGCCATAGGTTCATCATTGTTTTGGTCCATTATATGATTCTCATTCAAATTGTTTAGTTGGGTGTCCAATATAAGGCTACCATTGGTTTTCAATAATTTAAATGCGAAAGAACTATCGTGGGAAACCGATTATTACAATGAGGTTGGTAAATTGTCATTGGTATCGTCACACCCCTAATGGCGTTTTAGTACCAAGGTTTTCCACTAGACAAATCAGTAGGAGGTGTGGGAAGGAGAGGTTCTTTTTGAGTATCTTTAGGCACATATGCTAGAGAAGTGGTTTTCCCAATTCCATTAATGGTAGTTTATTACTGCTAAATTTTTAGAGATTAGGATGAAGCACAAAACATTCGAGTGGTGTGCGTGAATCTTGCTGAGTGCAAAAAAAGAAAAATTTTTTGATATCTGAGCCAATCCAAACCTCTTTGGGATATTTTTTTTGTGATGTCTATCTCAGCGAGAATCTGATGGCTAGATCTGGTAATGATCTTGATTTGGAGAGGCCTACCAAAAGGCCAACAAAAAACTTAATGATGACATAATGTATCATGTTAGGAAAAGCAAGCCAAGAGGGACAATGGGAGATTCCTCTTTGACATCAAAGAGGCGACCATTTCAATAAGCATATGATTATGCACAAAATAAGAAACGGGCACCAGCGAATAATCTAAATCATTTGAGAGTTGAATAATGACGGGATCTATCAAGATGTGTACATAATTTTAAGCTATGAAAGAAAAGATATTATCAAGTCAAGGAGAATTTTCCTTCGAAGGGCTTAGCAAGTTTCTCAACATCGATCGAACACATTCTTGCCTCCACGATAAGATGTAGAAATGAGATTAACCGAAGCATTCGGGGTAGGTATCTTACTAGATAAAGCGTCTTTGAATGATTTAACAACATGCATTAACGTGAATCCATAAAACGTGGAGTCGAGAAAGCTTTTCCGATTAGCGTCAGCAGAGACCAAAAGCCTCGCCATTTCTCTAATCCGAGGGCGCCACACCATGAGAGCCAGCTCAGCAAGAGGCAGATCACCGAGCGACCAATCCAGGGGAACTTCATATGCCAGAGAGGAGCTTGAGCCTTTTGGGTTTAAGTTTGGCTCTCTTATGTTGGTGACTTTACCCTTCATTTATGTTATTAAAAATAATTATGAATCAACTATTTAGTATTCTATTTTGATGATATATGATTTCTTAATTTGATTTTGTAAGACTAAATTTTAAATAAAATAAATATAATGGACTCATAATTTCTGATCTAGTGATTTGAGTAACGCGTCCTTCAATGCATTTTAGTTTTAAATTATTTTTTTTACAATTCAGGAAAATAAAAATATTTTATTAGAAAATATGAAGAAAAAATCACATTTAAAAATTATCTGCAAAATTTATTTATTCCAACAGAGATTGAATATTTGTTATTATCTTTTCTGAAATTGAAATTAGACTAATGAAATATCTCTGTAAAAGCTCAATTTTAAGAATCAAGAATCACTTTCTATTAAAGGACGAGAACATAATATTTATAATTGCTAACTAATAATAGTAATACATCAAAAAGATTAAATAAAGCTACGGATTAATCTAAATTCTAGAACTAAGATTTAAGAGTAGAGTTCTTGGAACAGAAGAAGATCACTGTAGCAGTGGCTACAAGAATGAAGCCGCAGCAACTGCAGGGTAGATCCATTTCTCCACATTCTTCCACCATGCTCGAGCTCAGGAGGATCTGTAGCCCTTCTCTTTTGCTCTAAAGATCGAAGCGTTGAATCCCTCTCCTCAACAATGCGCATCTTCTCCTGAATTTTATCCTTCTCTCTATGGAGAGAGATCAGACATTTCCACAGCATTCAGTTCGGCAGTGGCTGACTCAGTCTTCTTCATTACTGCAGCCATCTCCGTGTTCTCGCGCGTGGTGGCTTGAGTAAGGGCGGAGGAGATGACGAGTCTGATAACATTGCGCTCCATATCCGCAAGAAAATCTTGCTCGGCGGTCTGTGAAGCCAACTCAAGGTCTAGTTGTTCAATCTGTTTCCGGTGCTCTTTTACTTCTTTTAGAGTTTGTTATTTTGGGTTTTCAGCAGCTCAAAGCGGAGCTGCTCGATCTGTTTCCGGCTCTTTCCACTTCCCTCTGAAGTTGCTCATTGAGAGTTTTGAGGTTCTGAATTTCTTTGCTTCTGGAACTTCCGGCAGCACAGACTATGGCGGAGGTATGCTTCTTCTTGCCCATTTGGAGAGAACTGGATGAGGCTTCTTCTCCTTCTTCTTCTTCTCCACAACGAAGCGAACAGGTGGGTTGAGTAATTTAGAATGTAGCAAGATCGAATGCCGTGCCCTTTATTTTATAGATAGTTTCGGGGAGGGCTCGCCGCTGAATCAGTTCTAATCCTGAGACGACGGTTTAGGCTCCTTAAAAAAAAACTTAAATTTTGATTTGAATTACACTATAAGAGTTCTAATTATCAACTGCAATGGCCTCCCGCTTCCTTTCCGGCATCTTCGGCTTCCTCAAGCATTTCGGCGGGCTCTAACCGATCGAGATAGAAGTTCTAATTATTATTATTTCTTTTGATTAACAACAACGGCCTCTCACTTCCCCGAGCATTTCGGCCGCCTCAACAGATCCACGCGTCTACCTTTCCTGGATTTTCATTTATTTTTATTATGTATTTTTTTCATGCACACTCTGTTAAAGCTACACTTAAACATAATCATAATTTAAAATCAATCATCTTTTAAGACTAATTATTAATTATATATTTTTTATTAATAATAATCTATTTATCATATATTAAACATAAGTAAATAATATAGTTTTCTTATTTAATTTAAATCAATAACATTAATAATAATTTTAAAAAGCTCTCAAAATGCTTAGGCCACTAAACTATCGAAAACTTCTCATAAATTGTTTGACATTAACTTAGATTAAATATTAAGTAATAATAAAATTTCATTAAAATCAAACAAACAAGCAACTCTTCCGAAATTCAGAAATCCAATCAAATCTTAATACAAATGAAAAAAAATTGAGATTATAGGATTTGATCATTCCAACATTTAGGTATTTAGCACTAATATAAGATTCACTTACACCCAAAAAAAAAAACTATATATATTATAATCCCAATATTATATTTATAAATTTTAGAACCAAATTAAATAACTATTTTATTTCACTTATTAATTTTACAAGTGCATGATCTTGAGTAATGATTATGTGTTTGTTTAGGATAGGTATAATTGTATGATAAGGTAATGATAAAATTATTACAGAAGAAGCTGCGAAAGTTATACAAATTTACATAATTTTATAGAAATCAAATTATAACTTTTTGGCCTCAATCGCAGATAGTCAAATCAGGTTAAAAAATATAATTTTCCCACCATAGATTCCTCATATATCAAAGCGTGGCAGAACAGTTTTCAAATGGCGTAATAGTATTTTTCATCTGCGTCATCGCACCCTTCGAGACACACCCTAAATCTCTTTTAAATCTTGCAAACAAACTGCACTTCAAGATTTCTCAAATAAATCTTCTCGAATAATTTTGTTTGCATAAATGATGTCCTTTTAAGTTACTTTTCAAAAAATCATCAAATAAGGAGAGTCATTGACTAAGAAGTAAAGAATATAAGTTATGATGTAATAATCTCATTTAACTTTATTTTGGCTCTGAATTTTATGATTGATATTTTAAACATTACAAATTATCTTTATCAAGCATTTATATAGAAATCATCAATGATCAAACATCTTTAATGCAATATATCATATCAATAATCAAACTTTTTCAAAATTTAGAGATAGAGGATGAGATTTTTTTTCTTTAAATGATGGAATTATTTGGTGAAAAGCTATATATACATATTGTATATATATATGAATGCCCTATGTTAGAGGGATGCTCTTATCATATAAATGTACTAATATAATAGAATATTATTATAAAATTGATATTTTTATGACCACTTTAGGTTCATAATTACAAGAACTGAACATGTTGGAGAGCTATCAATTCTTAATTCACTCTGAATATTTTAGATGGGCACCAATCATTCAAAATTATTGAAAATTATTCATAAAATTCATTTGAAGTATATTTATAAATTCAAGTTCACCAAATTCAATTTTTTTAAACCTTGCCACAATTTTTATTTACATCAAATATTTAAAAATTGAGAAAATCATTTATGTACATCTTTTTGATCGATTGATTTAATTGGGCTTAACTTTATGAATATTGGCTACAAACAATTAAACATGCATTTTTAACAATAAAAATATTGCTAAGATAAGATTGCAAGACAAGATGGACAAGCAGTTAGTTTTATACATAACAAAGAGGATATTGCAATTAGTTTTGGCATAGAATATTTGATTGATGTTTGTAATATAGTGAACAAGCATCATCCATAATTCAAGATGGTATTAGCTTGATTATAAATAAAATAAAATAAAAAATTTAACTTTAAAGTTGTTCTTAGTGACAATTTATTTATTTTATCTTTATCTATGTTAATTTAAGATTTTAAACTTATAAATTAATTTATTTCAATAATTTTGATTTTGCCACCACTCTCTCTAGGAGTTGATCGCATTGAGTTCGACGGTAGCCGACTCAAGCCGTTCTGTGGCTACAGCGAGCTGGTGTTGGAGATGCTGAATTTCTTGCCGGTTCTCCACCACTTTATTGAAGTTATTGAGGTTTTTCTTCTATAGCTTTGTTTCTCGCCGGAACTTGGCAGGTAGGTAGGGCACCTTTCTTCTTGTCCATGAGAGCTTGGAAGGAATGAGGAGTGATTGAAGGTTCTACTTCTCCCATGGAAGCGGTTGGGGATAGCGTTGTGAGCATCTGGTGACTTTGCTGTATTTATAGGCTTTGGGGAGCGTAGTGCCGTCTTAGTTGAATATGTAGTATTTCTGAAAATCGGTGTCGCGAATTCAATTTTTTTAAAATATTTGATTTCTTGTGTATATTTTCTTCGCCGCCTCCACGGCTTTCCGATCTTCTTCTTGGACCTCTCCCAAGTATTAACTATCTTAATGAGTTAAGTAACGCCGAGAATCGGTTAAACCACTTTATTCACATGTTCCTCCTTTAGCGTCTGAATTAGGACAAAATATTACGTCCAGAGTCCGCACGTAGCTTTATGTGCGGACTCCTGGCGACGCATGGTGGTTTTCCCATTTTAGCGCTTATGCTGGGCGGGCGGTGACGCCGTTTATCTGCGGACGGCGACCGCCTCATTCAAATAGCGGGAGAAGAAAAATGAGATGCCGTTATCCTCCAGCAGTTTAGGGCTTAGCTCGCTCTCGGCCAACGGCGTGGCCGTCGCTTCGATGGTTTGAGCAGTATTGCTTTGTATTGTAGCGTCATGAGGTATTTACACATGTGTTTCCGAACTTTAATGAATTTAGGATTTTCTCTATTCTTCTTACCATCCAGTATGTGAACATTTTAGAACAATTGAGTTCTTTAAATGAACGGGATGTATTTTAGTTATTTTTTGGAGATATTTTGCATGTGTACTCTCTATACTGTCAAGATGGTACATGCATTATTTTCAAATTTTTGAACTGATTAGCCTTATGAAATGTTTAGTATATCACATGGTAGGATGTTTGGTCATGTTTCAAGATGAATTACGTGGCGATTAGGGATGATAGTATGTTCAACGATGGAATTAAAATTTTGTGGCTGATTTCGCATTTGGACTCTCTGTACTCTCAAATCTGAGCATTTGGTCTTTCTGTTTCTTTGGCTTGTTTGGAGGGAATTTGTTCATTGCAATCCATCAGGAATAATTTGGAGGCTGTTTGGTTGGTTTTTTTAGTGTTATTTTTGCATCGCTCTTGAGAATCTGAGATGATTTAATTTTTTCCAGTTTCTTTGGCCTGATTGTTCAGATTATGTTCATTACATTATATTATAATCAATATGGTGGGATGTTTGATTGGTTTAGTAGTGTTATTTTGTATCTATACTCTCTGTACTCTCTTGAGAGTACAGATGATTTTGCGAACATTTTTTCCAGTTTCTTTGGCCTGGTTGTTCAGATTATGTTCATTACATTCTAGTGGAAGCAATTTGGTGGCTGTTTGGTTGGTTTTTGGGGAATTTTTGCATCTGTACTCCCGTGTACTCTTAAGAGAGTATATATGATTTTGTGGACATTTTTTAAAGTTTCTTTGGCCTAGTTGTTCAGATTATGTTCATTACATTCTAGTGGAAGCAATTTGGTGGCTGTTTGGTTGGTTTAGTAGTGTTACTTTGCATCTGTACTCTCTGTACTCTTTTGAGAGTACAGATGATTTTATGGATATTTTTTCCGAATTCTTTGGCCTTGTTGTTCAGATTATGTTCATTACATTACATTGAAAGCAATTTGGTGGGATGTTTGGTTGGTTTAGTAGTGTTATTTTGTATATCATACTCTACTCTCTTGAGTGATTATAATGGATATTTTTCCGGTTTCTTTGGCACGGTTGTTCAGATTATGTTCATTACATTCCAGTGGAAGCAATTTGGTGGCTATTTGGTTGGTTTCTGGGAGATTTTTGCATTTGTACTCTCTTATACTCTCAAGAGAGTACAGATAATTTTGTGGATATTTTTTTCCAGTTTCTTTGGCTTGGTTGTTCAGATTATGTTCATTACATTCCAGTGGAAGCAATTTGATGGCTGTTTGGTTGGTTTAGTAGTGTTATTTTGTATATGTACTCTCTGTACTCTCTTGAGAGTACAGATGATTTTGTGGATATTTTCTCCAGTTTCTTTGGCCTGATTGTTTAGATTATGTTCATTACATTCCAGTGGAAGCAATTTGGTGGTTGTTTGGTTGGTTTAATAATCTTTTTTTGCATCTGTACTCACTGTGCTCTCTTGAGAGTACAGATAATTTTGTGGACATTTTTTCCAGTTTCTTTGGCCTGGTTGTTCAGATTATGCATTATTTTCACTATGAAATATTCTACTTATTTTCTTGTTTGAATGCTACGACCATGCTCCTACTTGGTGTTTCTGGTGCAGCTAGATCAAATAGAGTCATTAATGCTAGTTATTTATGCTTTAAAGCATTGCTTCAAGCTTTTGAGGCCATCACCGATAAGGGAAGCATCAAAGTTTACTCATAGAAATTTTTTTTAGTCTAAAAGAATGACTCTCATTGCACAGCTATTTTTTTCATGTAGAACTTGTTTTGCTATTTAGATGGTATCAAATTAAATAAAAAAATCCTTGCAGAAATTATTTTCAGCTTTTATCAAATAGCAAGTCTGCCATCTGATTAGAGCAAAAGAAAAGGGCAATGAAGGTTAGAGCCATTAATGCTGGTTATTTCTGCTTTAAAGCATTGCTTCAAGCTTATGATGTCATCACCAATAAAGGAAGCATCAAAGTTTACTCATTGAAAGTTTTTTTTAGTCTAAAAGAATGACTCTCATTGCACAGCTATTTTTCTATGTAAAACTTATTTTGCTATTTAGATGGTATCAAAATAAATAAAAAAAATCCTTGCAAAAATTCTTTTCAATTTTCATCAAATAGCTAGTCTGCCATCTGATTAGAGCAAAAGAAAAGGGCAATGAAGGTTAAGGCCATGAAAGATATGAACCTTTGTTTTTTGATTATTCAACAAAAAGGAAAGTTGAAATTTATTTGGGTTTGAACATCTTTATGATACAATTTAGTTGCCTTTATTGTTTCACATGATGTGAATTGAATTCCATGTAGATCTGCATATCAAATCAAATCTTTTTATGGCAAGTAAGATGGTAAAGTTTTAATCTTTGAAGGATTTAAAATTGCATTCTTCCCATTGTTGGAGATGCAAATTTACCTTTGTATGGCCACTAAATCATTATTTTACTTGCATACTTTTAAGAGTGAGGTTCTCATTTTGCTATTCACAAGTAACTATTAGTTGAAAGCTATCAAAGTTGTACTACTAAAAATGTTCTTGTTCTTAAATCATTATAAGATGAAGCTGAAACAAAATCTAAATTTTTAGATGTTCAATATTGTAATATTATGATGTTTCATGCGACATTCAACTTGATACTTCATTTATCCGATTTGAAAGAGAATGGAAGGAAAGGTAACATATTCTATGAGGCCTCTTTACTCTTATTTGGCCTCTTTTGATATTGTCAAAGCTGAAAATTCATTTACATTTTATCATCAAAGTGCTCTTTTGATTTGTTAAATTTAAAGAAGGAAGCAATATTTTTGAAATTCAACTGAAATGATGATGAAAATTATGCTATAGCAAGGGGGTTTTGGTTGTATTTTATTTCATGCACATATGAATGTAAATTTGTAAAATATGCATTGTGATAAGTACCCGTTCACATTATTTTAATGTGGCAGGGAAACTTGTGTTATAAGTACTTGCTCACGTTATTCCAATATGGTGAGAAAATGTGCTTTGTGATAAGTATCAATTCCCATTGTTCCAATGCGGCGGAGAAATTTATGATATAAGTATTTGTTTACGTTGTTCCAACGTGGCAAGAAAATGTACTTTGTGATCCATTCACATTATTCCAATTTGGCGTGAAAACTTGTGCTATAAGTACTTGCTCACGTTGTTCTAACATGGCAATGAAATCTTCTTTGTGATAAGTACCCATTCACATTATTTTAATGTGGCGAAGAAATTTGTTATATAAGTACTTGCTTACATTGTTCCAACGTAGCAAGAAAATTTGCTTGTGATAAGTACCCGTTCGCATTATTCAAATGTGGCGAAAAAATTTATTATATAAGTATTTGTTCACGTTGTTCCAACATGACAAGAAAATTTGCTTATGATAAGTACCCGCTCACATTGTTCCAATGCGATAGATAAATTTATAATATAAGTACTTGTTCAGGTTGTTCCAATGTGGCAAGGAAATGCTATGTTATGCAAACCCATGTACATTTTTCTTTGCATGATGGGCAAATAAAATTTTCGGCCACGGTGTCTTATGACACCTACCATGCACACCTTTTTTTGGCGTGATGGAAATACCTAGTCTCCCGAAGTAGCCCCTTACGCGGGGATGACGCCGGGAGGCTACCAAAATTTTTGATAGAAAAAAAAGAAATCATGCAAGGGATAGAAAATAAAAAAAATACACTTTCAAATTAAGATGATTTGGACAAAGCATTTGAATTTCATAGCATCATGTTTCTGAAATGTCTAGTGATTACTTGTAATGATAATTTTGAAATACATTGTGATAAGTAACATTTGGGTGAAATCCTATTTAATTCGTTTCTATTAAATGTTGCTATTAAATCCATGCATGCCTTTAATTTGATGCATAAAGGGTTAAATGTTGTAAGCTTTGAGATTGTCAATTGCTATTTTACTTGATTAAATCTTGTTTAAATTGTCATTGTGGAATTGAAATAAAGTAGAAAGTGTATGGGGTTTAACATTGAGCTAAATTCATCATTTCCATGTGAATCCCTTGCTTTTACCTAGTGGTTTTGTTGGTTTTCATCTTTTATGCGACCAAGTTTTCATAATATCTTTAGTTGAAAGTTATTGTGAAATGGGAAGAAGCCCAAGCTTATTGGGATAATGAACTTCCAAATATAAGCTTCATTATATTTTTAGTTTTGAAGTTATCATATTGTTGTCTAAGTGAATTGAATATTGCAAGGTCTAGAGTGGCTACTTATTGTCTTGCTCAATTAAACTTTGCTTAAACTCTATTATAATTGTGAAATGTATGGATTTAGCATTGATTTAAAAGCCCTCATTCTATTGTTTAAATTCCCTCATTTTGTTATAAGGCTTGATTAAGCTAATTATTATTACAACTTATTGATAACTAATTATCTCATTATGAAATTTGATTCAAAATGGAGAAAAGGATTTCAATATGTTTGGGCTAAAATAAGAATGAATGAAAGGGATTGTTAAAGATGCACGTCTATATATAAAAGAGATTTCTATGTTTGCTGCCCATGAACAATTGAAGGCTGAAATCATGCAAGTTATGTTATTTTATGTCTTTTTATTCTTAAAGTATGAAAGCATATTGTGATAATAAAATCCTAGTTTCATTAGCTTAAGCATTGCCATCTTTGAAAACTCAATTTTTCCATTGATTATGTGATGCTTAAACTCTATTACAATTATGAAATGTATGGATTTAGCATTGATTTAAAAGCCCTCATTCTATTGTTTAAATTCCCTCATTTTGTTATAAGGCTTAATTAAGCTAATTATTATTACAACTTATTGATAAATTATTATCTCATTATGAAATTCGATTCAAAATGGAGACAAGGATTTCAATATGTTTGGGCTAAAATAAGAATGAATGAAAGGGATTGTTAAAGATGCATGCCTATATAAAAAAGAGATTTCTATGTTTGTTGCCCATGAACAATTAAAGGCTGAAATCATGCAAGTTATGTTATTTTATGCCTTTTTGTTCTTAAAGTATGAAAGCATATTGTGATAATGAAATCCTAGTTTCATTAGCTTAAGCATTGCCATCTTTGAAAACTCAATTTGTCCATTGATTTTGTGATGCTTGTTTCTTTCTCTTGATTTGTGGAATAATGAAAAGAGAGCAAGTGTTAATCTGTAGGCTTGTTCAACTTATGTTTAACTTGATTCTTACTTGAATCTTGATGTCATGTGGGCAATTACTTATTTGAATCCAGATTTTTTACTTATCTATGTGTTACATGGCTCAAACCTTGCCTTATTATCAAACATCCATTCATGACATGTTGGTTTGCCTTTGTCTAAGTTTTGGAATAAGGTTAAAATGAAAATCAGCAAAGGGGTTCATTTCTTTGTATTACTTAGCTATGTTTAACTTGATTCCTGCTTCAATCTTGATGTCATGTGAGTAATTGCTTGGTTAAGTCAAGAATTTCAGATTTATGTATTATAGATTTGGTGTGGATGCTTGATCCATATATAGTCATGCTCTATTTGCTTATCTTGTGAAAAGAAAGGGAAAAGGGGAAGGTGAATTCAGATTTTGATTTTTAATTTGCTCTTTTCGCTATGTTTAGATTCATAATAATCACCATGTCATATGAAATGAGTTTTGGCTTATTCTTTTGTGAAAGTCAAAGTTTCATTACCTCATGATAGTTGGTTTTCAATCATATTAAATTGTGATCTCATCATTATGTTAAAGTAAACTTCATGGTGATAGCATTCATGAAATATATTTCTCCTTCTTCTAACAAATCAAGTTCTTCTTTATATGGTATGACAAGATTTCAATTTAAAAAAAGGGGAATCTACCTTTGCATTTCTCCTATTGTTTGGAATTGAAAGTTTACTTGTGTATGGCCATCCAATTATATCATTTGCTAATTCTTGAGAAGGGTATTGCCATTTGCTACGAAAATTTGTCATGTGATGTTTCTACTCAATCAATTATTACCTAAAAGTTATGATCATTATGGCATCAAAGTAAGATCAGCAAGTGCATGAAGTTTAAATTGATTTAAACTCCTCATTTTTTATGTGAATCTCATGCTTCTTTTATCTTGCAATTTTGTTGGCCAAATAGAACATCAAATTAAATAATAAGGTTTAAACTTATAACATCAAATTAAACATGACTTATAGATCGATGTGATATGATTTGAAATCAATTCTAATTATTGGCAAGTTCTTTTAGAAGTTGGTAAGCTTCCTTAGCTTAGAAAACTTTAGACATGCAATGTTCCTTGTGAGAAAGATGTGAAGGAAATGAGAGAGTAAATCTTCATGAGGGAAAAATGCTCTCATAGTTATAATACATGGTAGCTTAGTCTTAAGCTCTCTTCCTAAGTAAAGTGTCATCCAAGCCCCTTTGTATGAATCCAAAAATGTTTAATATCATATATGATAAAATACATAGAGAGGATTTATGTCATCCCATTAATGTCTTATTGCTTTTTCTGCATGATATTAAGGAGGAGAATTTTTTTCTCCTCCCTTTTCTCTTCACAAAATCATGTCATATAAAAATACAAAAAGATATATAATAATGCATATATGCATGCATAGATGACAAAAAAAGGGGTAGGGAAGAAGATTCGTCTCTTTTAATTTCTTTTATCATTCCTCCTTAAATTACACATGAAATAGGATGTGTGACGAAATACATAAAGTGGATTTATGTCATCTCATTAATGTCATATGGCTTTTTTGCATGATATTAAGAAAGAGAAAACTTCTTCTCCCTTTCTCTTCACGACATCATGACATGCAAATAAAAAATAAATATACATAAATGACAAAACATGGGGAGAGAAAATCCATCCTCCTTTAATTTTCTTGTCATTTTTTTTAAATTACCCATAAAAGGGCATGAATTTAAGGAGAAAGAAATAAGGTAAAAAAAAAAAGAGGGAAGCTTCTTTCTTTTCTCAATGGGATTATGTCGCAAAGAAAAAAAAGAGAAGAGTGTGGAGAAAATCAATGGAATGTGGATCTTTTTATCTTTCCATAAATTACCCATAAATGGGTGTCATTAAAAAAAGTGGGGAGGAGAAGCCACTTCCTCCTCTTTATAGGATCATGTCATGACAAAATAATAAAAAAATGAGAGAGAAAGAAATGCATATAAAACAAAAAAATAAATTAAAATAAAATAAAATATTATTTAAAAAAAAGAGAAGGAGAGGTGTCATGATAAAAAAAATGATGATGATAATGACATGAAAGTTTGAAATCTCTTTTTTCCATTCATGATGACATGAGAGTTTGAAACCCCTTTTTTCATGCAAAGAAAAAAATGATGATGATAAATACTTTCAAATTCTAATTTACATGGAAGGATTTGAATGTGGTTAGCTCTCATATATAACTTATAATATTCTGTTTCTCTCTTTTGATTTCGATGTGTGTTATGGGAAACATCATACACTTGATTTCATAAGTGAATACTTGAATAAAGTGAGCTTCCATATGTCTTATGACATAACATCCTATAATGAAGATCCACACTAGATCTATAATGTGCATCTAAATTTTTATTAGAATTCTAATAAGATAGATACTACACTTTATATTTAGCAAGTGTTTAGAATAATTGAATATACATATTCCAAAATTAATATACTTGATTTATGACAAGCTTAAAAAAGATTGAATTTACATCCTTCTGAATAGATCTAAACTTGATTTGCAAATAAATATTTGATATCCTCTAGCGTAGATACATGCTTGATCATTTAGAATAGATGCTCATTTAATTTGCAATAGGTATTTGAGAAAGTTAAGCTCATATTTTATAGAACATATCTTCACTTGATTTATAACTAGCGTTTGAATGAGTTGAAATGCTCATATTCTATAAAATAGAATTACACTTGATTTGTGATTTTAGGTATCAAAATCTATGCTTGTTATCAAAACTTATGCTTGCAATTTGACAAATATGTCATACCAAACATAACTACTATACATCTTAATGTCCATAAAAAAGAACAGATACCTGTATGTATGTTGAAGTGTTCACTAAATCAAATATCTAGGGAAATGTGCAAGTCATATGCACAAAATGAACTAATAGATATTTATACCCTGATTGGATTTTAGGACTGGGTCCGGGTTAACAAAACTTAAAAAATCTAATGATGCTATTATAATAATTTCATCTTAATAAAATTTGAGAAGCTAATTCTGTTATAAAATGATAAAACATAAATCTATCAACATCATTGTTAATGTAGCTTCTCATTTTAAAGCTCTCAAGAGGAAAGTCCCAAACCCGATCCTCTATGCTCAAGCTAGAGTTGACAAAATTTGGATGAGTTTAAATTTTAAAGCAATGAATTACCCCGGTTGGGTCTTAAAATAAGATTCGGGTTAACAAAACTTAAAAATCTAATGATACTATTATAATATTTTCAACTTAATAAAATTTAAGAAGTTAATTCTATCATAGAATTACAAAAGATAAATCTACCAGCATCATTATTAATGTAATTTCTCAAGTTTAAACCCTTAAGAGGAAAGTCCCCAACCTGATCCTCTATGCTAAACCTAGAGTTGATAAGATTTGGAGGACTATAAAATTTGAAGCAATAAATCACCCAGTTTGGTCTTAGGACAGGGTCCAGGTTAAAAAAACCTAAAATTCAAATTATAATATTATAAGAATTTTAATTTGATAAAATCTGAGAAGTTAATTCTGTCATATAATTATAAAAGATAAATCTATTGACATAACTTCTCAAGTTCAAGCTCTTAAGAGAAAAGTTTCAAACCCGATCCTCTATGCTCAAGCTAGAGATGATAAGGTTTGAATGACTATAAATGTGGAAGTAATGAATTTAGGCATGATCCCCTATAAGAAAATAGATAGAGTTCTTAATGTCTACTACATTCAAAAGGTTATCATTTTTATGGTTTTAAATGATTAATGATTGTATATATTCAAATTTAAATCAATTACAAGATAATCATGTGTCCAAATAAAAAAAAATTAAATTAAATTAATTATTTAAATTTAAAATTAAATTCACTCACCTCTCCGCAACTGTTTGTTTGGGGGTGACACATTAAGAAAATTTTTGCTCACAAAGAACCAATGTCAAATCAAATACATAACTATTTTCACACTCAAATAATCTTAAGCTCATATGGACGTGGCCCGCGTCCTCTGTTCACATGATTTTGCTACAAAATAGTACCACATAAATGACGATTATGATCAGAGCCCTTTGCATAGGTGGCTTGTGGCAAAATGATATCACTAAATTACGGTCATGGCTACAACCCGTATGTCCCCCAACAGCTTTGCTTTTTAAGCTATGAATTATATAATGTATTTGATTGGACAAAAAGTCATCTGTTAGCTAAGGTTGTCTTATATTTGTCTCCTTAGACAAACTCCATCCTAGGTCCATCCTAGGTCTACAAAGACACCTTGGATGACGTAACCTGTGGTTGCTGACAAGGATCCTTCAATCAGGTTGGGTCGTCTATCTCATCTGACTAAGGGGACCAGGGACCGCGATAGCCCGGGATGACGAAATCATGGGATCTTGCTTAGGCGCGTCATCGTTCCCTCAAACAAAAGCTTTAAATTAAATTAATGAATCTCATAATATTCAAACTCCACTCACTGCTATTATACACTCGTTATTTAACGATTCATCGATTACCCTTAATTGAAAGTGCTCTCTCAGTATTAAGAGGGGTAATTAACTATAGGTGCTTGCGCCTATAGGAAACCTAGAACCAGATCTAAAGTCCTCGCAAAATGAGGATGAAATCTCTTTGAGTAGTGCCTTATCTATTATTCCATCTACCCTCTGAAAATTTTACCGACATTTTAAACACACTCTTCATCATGAGAAGTTGGTGGTGAATTTTCAGAGTCCACAGATTTCTGGCGACTTCGCTAGGGATAGGTTTTTCTTTTCATCATTGGCTAGTTGAACATAAGCTATAATTGTAGTGGAGTATAAAAAAGGAAATGACAAATAAAAATGAAATTGAAAATAAAAAGGTAAAATGGCTCACTAAAAAGAACCATTAATAAAACTTAAATGATTTTTATGTAGGGTCTTGAAAAACTTAAGAGCTTATTTAGCTCTTGTATTTTAGTACGTTTATTTTTATCTCCACATTTTGGAGGAGTGGGGTAGCATATTGATTTTTAATTGCTAATCCTTATCTTTCATCTCCAAGATGGCTCTACAAAACACCCCTTTCATAATTGCCCTTGAAAGTTGTGCCAACATCTGGTTGCTAACCCCATTATTAACACTAGAAGCATTGGGGCTACCATCTAGTTTGGTAGCATTAACTTCCCAGCTATTGTGGCCCAAGGTCAAGCTATCAAGCCTCAATCTGTTGAAGTCTGTGCACATCTTACACACCGTGTGCAGCAAGCTCTGAAGAGGCCTGTTGAAGTTACTACCCCTACTACTGCTGGGGCACCTCAAAAGAAGTCTTCTATCTTTGAGAGGCTTGACCACTCAAAACCCCTGTCATGAAGAGAGTTGTTACTGGGAGGACTATCTCTTTAGTCCCCCAAAATAACATAATCCTGCCAACTGAACCCTTCACCCTAGGAAGGCACGATGCTGAAGCTTCTTCATCTGGAAGCAAGCCCAGGCGGAGGCAAAGAAGAAAGAGAAGCCTTGAGCTTCGTGCATAACAATTATTGCATGTACAACTAACTACAAAAGTGACTGTAGAACCAGCAATGAGTGTTCCAACCCACAATATGTTTGTCAGACTAAAGTGGGTAAAATGGAACTGCTCTACTGGTCAGATTAAGTTGTCTTTCTTGACCCGATAGTATCAGGCTCCAGCTCCTCCAATGATGAAATCCAAAACTATATTTGTAAGAGTGCTTCGGGTCCTCTAAGTTGCTAAGGAGAGAAGACTGATGAAAAGAAAATATCAATGTCCTATTATCAGGGAGGCTAGAATTGCTCCTCTAAGGAGATCTCATCCCATAATCTGAGCAAGATGCCAACCAATCCATGTCCTACGCGATGAGCATTGGGGCATGACACTTGGACCACGTGTCGAGGAATCTGCCGCTGAAAGGTCTCGGTGGCAAGGCAAGAAAATATGGAGGCCTAAGCCTCAAAAAGAAGTCTTCGAGAAATGGAAAGGCGTGACATCTAGTGTGCTCTCCCGAAGATACGCCCCAACTCAAATTTATTAGCGATGAGATCCTAAAAAGAAGGCCCCATATGATAAAGTATCTAACGGCTTACTTATACCCCTAATCTAAAGCATACAATACAATTAGTTTAAAATTTTGAATTAAGTATGAAAAATCAAGCAATATGATAGTGAATTGCGTGGTATAATTAGTTTAAAAATTTTGAATTAGCAAACTTAATTATGATAATTTATTAATTAACAAAAAAATAGTCAATCATGTGGTACGATAGTATGTTGTATGGTATGATTTTCAAAAATAATAATTTTTAAAAATAATTTTTAGTTTTTACTTCTCTCAAGAGAGTATGTGTGCTTGGTTATTTTTTTCAACATTCACATGCCTATTATAAGAAAATATAATAAAATATAGACCCTAAATAATTATGTGGCTTTGTGCATGACTTAGTATATTTGGATTAATGAAGTCTTCTTATATTCCAGCTCTTTGAGCAAACTACCATTGAATGTACTTTCTCAAGCAACATCTATTTGGCTGCTTAATTATGATATATGTATGGATAACTCATTATAGCCTACATATATTCAATTTATTGGTATAAACAAGTACTCAGCTAAAAATATTTGTGATCATCAAAACCTAAGATAAGAATGAAGGCTCACGGGTGTGAGATTATATTGGGGTTGTACTCACTTAGTATGGGAGAATATATTATGTTGCACCTATTTAAGAAAAAGAGTATTGTGTATGTCTTCTCCATCCGGTGAATGAGATTTTATTTTTAGTAGTGGGTTATTAGCAAGGTTGTGAAAACCGGACCGAATAAAGAACTGGAAGAAAGAGAGGTTTAAGGTCCAATAGTTCAACCGGGGTTAAACTAAGGGGTTGAATCGGATGATGTAATAAATATTTAAATTATTAAAAATAATCTAAATGTTGAAATAATAGAAATATATGATAAACGTAAAATAAAATAAATAATCTATAAGTAATATTTTTAATAATTATAAATTTAAAATCAAATTAAAATTTATTAAGATATAATTATACATTTATTATATATCTAAATATATGTATATTAAATATATTTAAAAATTAAGAATAAGTTTTATATAGATTTATAAATATTAATATAATTTATAATAAAAATATAAAGTTTTAAATGTAAAATATTTATTTAAAATTTTATAAAATATAAATAATAATATAATATATAATTTGTTAAATATTTATAATATATTATTACAAATTTTATATTCCTAAAATAATTTATTTATATTATAAAAAAATTTATAATAAGAGTATAGATTTAAAAATTAAAATATTATTATTATTATTCTTAGATTTAAAAGCTCATTTAATATTTTAAAAGCTCAAATCTTTAGTTTAATTCTTAATTCCTATAGTTCAAGTCAAGTTTCAACATGTTTCTAAAACCTTTTATCCCATATCATAAAAGAATTAGTTATACTCTTTATATAGAAGAAAAGAGCTTAAGAAAAAAAGCTTTGGACTCACCTAATTGATGTCTTCACATGATGGCTTGATATTTATATTATAAATTAATTTGACTAAATTTATATTAATAATAATAAAACTTTTAAGATGTATTAAATTTATTTTAAAAATATTTAATTAAAATATTATGTTTAATTATTAGTTAAAAAATTTTAATCATTTCATTAAAAATTTTTAAAAAAATTAAATGAGATTCATTTGAGCGAATTGATTTATATAATCGAGGCGAGGTTAATCGGTCGCGTTGGTCGGATGCAAAAGGGGTTTTTATAATTAACCGGACCAACTCTATGGCCAGTTCACGGTTAAACCGATTGAATCGGTCGGTCCGGTCTGATTTTTAAAACAGTGGTTATTAGTCAAATTAACAATTTCTACACTTATTTATTAACTTATTGTAAATAACTTTTATATTATAATGTTTATGATGTGGTTTGAGGTGAATTATACATATAAGAGTACACGATCATGTCTTATAATAAGTGAGAGTTGAGAATCGTTTCATTGAGAAATAAAAATCAAGTACTGAAATTAGGTTGATTCTCTATTATTTGGATGATGAAATAAGTGGCCAAGGCAAAAGTTGCAACCTACTTCTAACTCTATTAAAAAGAGTAAAGAATTTAATAAGAGCAAGCATTCACGAGGGTGATCTTAATATGAACAAGCTTAGGGATTGGATTTCACTAATGTTGATTTATTAAATTAAAATTTAATAAAATATAAATTAATTTTATCAAAATATGATCAAGGTGATTAATATCTTTCTCTTTAAAATCTAGGGTTATCAATTTTCTCACACAACCTATCTATCTTTTGGTGATAAATTCAATGCAAGAAAAATCTGTTAAAGCTCATGGGCTCTCAAAAAGGATTACACGACTTCGTCATTAAAGTTGTGAAAATCAAACCAGATATTAAACCAGAAGAAGAAGAGTTTAAATGTTTAATGATTCGATCGAGATTGAATCGAATGACTTAGTAAAAATTAAAATTATTAAATATTGATCTAATTAAATATAAAATAATATAAATATATAATAAAAGTTAAAAAGGACAACCACATAAATAATATTTCTAATAATTATAAGTTTCAAGATCAATATAAAGTTCAATAAGATATATTTATATGTATATATTAAATATATTTAAAATATAAAAATGTATATTATAAATTTTTAAATATAAGTATAATTTATAATAATAATATAATAATCTATAAAATTTATATTTTACAATAAAAATATAAATTTTATAATATAAAAGATTGTTTAAAAATCTTGTAAAATATAGTTAATATAAAAATATAATATACAAAATATTTTAAAATATTATTATAAATATAAGTATATGTATATTCAAAATGTTTAAAAACTTAATTTTTTTTATAACAGAGATTTATGAATATAAAAATAATAGATTATAACAACAAAAGCATTTTAGAAAATTTATAAATTATTTACAAAATATTATTATAAATTTAATATTTAAAAAATATTATAAATATAATTGTTAATGAAAATATAAAGTTAAAATAAAATAATTATTCTTATATTTTAAAGCCTATTTTATATTACTAAAGCCAATTTCATATATTTCAAATATCTCAATCATAAACCCCAACTCTATAGGTTTCACAATTTTCAACCTGTTTAGTCCCACATCATGAAGGAGACTTAATGTTGCACTTTTTATATTAAAGTAGAGCGTCAAAGTATGAGTGTGTAACATAATTAGTTATGAGTTGTTAGATATATCATCATTAATTTAGTTAAAGCTCATTATAATAATAAAAATAGTTTAAAAATTTATAAAATTTCTTATAAAAATATTTAAATTATATATTTTTGTTAAATTTGATATTTAAATATAATTATTTAATATATCTAAGTAATATATTTAAATGATACAATAATAATATAATAATAATAATAGTTTTATACTGTATAAGATTTCTTATAAAAATATTTAAATTACATAATTTATTAAGTTTGATATTAAAATATAATTATTAAGAGAAGGTTTTCTAAAATTGGAACTGGTGCGCTAGTTGAATCAACAGTTTAGTCCCGTTCTAGTCTATTTAATGCAAAGGGAAGTTTTTAAAGTGCTCAGACTGGTCATATAGTTATCCTGGTTTGATTTAGTACTCCACATTCGTTCACAAATAACCAACTATATTTTTTAACATAGATTATAAAATACAATAAAATATATCACAATTTTTGGTCTCATTCTCCATCATAATGATAATAAAAATTAAACATTTTAGCTAAACATTAAGTAAATAAGAAGACAAAATAAAAGTAAATTGATTTAATAAACATATGTATAATGTATTAAAAACAAAAATAGAAATGAGATTAGTAAATTAAAATTGGAGTTAAAAAATCATAAAAGATACAAAAAATAGCAAATTACAATAATGACTACCCATGAATACAATCAGGACTCCTAAAAATATCTAAGCTACTCCCCTCCCACTCTTAAACTATGCATTGTCCCCAATGCATCAAGAAAAAATAGAAATAATGATAGGGGATAGAAACTTCTCAATAAAGTCGAGCTACTCATTATCTTCATCATACTTCTCTTCTCCTTCTTGTTCTTACAAATGGATAGGTAGCATAGGGTATTGTGGCAAAGGTGGAAACAGGGCATTGCTTGCTCCTGCATGCAGGTTCAAATTGGAGAACATATTTACTAGGGAGGTGATAAATCTCCCCACAGTCTTGCTTTTAGTTAGTGGCCACTTAGGATAGACCACCTCTTCCAAATCACTTTTTGTTACACTTATTTATAAATGCAATCCATGGATGAGAGAATTGTAGCTCAAACCTCCAATAGTTGTTGACTTCATTGTATACAAGATGTTGTAGAGAATGAGTGCTCTAATGCCAATTGTCATGTTTTGTTGAATTGCAAAATTCAATGCAACTCTCTCCTTCATGATGTCACTTAGACTGTCACTGGGCAGTAGCCTAAATGAAATGAATGTGTACTAGGGTTAGACTCAACTATAAGGCTTGAGATATTAAATTTTATGATGTTTTTCATTGCACATTTTTCATTATGTTCCCAATGTAGGAAGTGAATGACTTCATCATAGTAAATACTTCTTAGGTATCACATACCTATTATAGCATTTCCCCTCATATTTGTATTTAGTGATTTGTACCTTGATGATCTACTAGATATGTTGGATTCAATTTTTTATGTGGGTGAGGCAAGACCTACTTAGGCGCTTGAGAAGTTAGATTTAGATTTATGAGATAGTGGGAGGAAGTATAGAAGTATAAGAGATTGCATTCTATCAAGAAATATGAGTACAAATAGTCCTTCATTTCCTCTATGAGGTGCTATAATAAAGTGAAAATTTAATGATCCTCGATAAAAGAAGGTATATAAAAGGAAGAATAAGCCCCCACTCCCAAAGAAATCAAGGGTTTAACCCCCTAAATTGTCTAAGGTCCACCCAAGTAGATAAAAAAAGTATATCTTAACCTTGAGAGGTGAGTTCATAATGATTGGGTGAGGAGTTTCGTTGGTTGGGTACTATAGTGTTTATTTTCGATTATATATATGAGGGACACCACGTAGATCTGAGGGTGTACTTATTGAGGTGATCGGGTATGACATCAAGGAATTGTGTACTATCTCAAAATATTGAAATCATCACCTTACAATAGACCTAATTACCTAATAAGGACTCTTAAGGTATGACGGGTCTTCGAATATACTATAGATTTTTTCCCATTTTAATTGGATGAATAAAGCAGATTTTTCCCATAAAGTTTCTTATGGGGACAAGCCCCCATAGTTAATTATATCTTAAGGAAGATGAGTTTTTTAGGAATACTCTCAATTAAAGTAGACAATTATCATCTTCAAAGATTTAAAATATATGACTATTAATAAATTGGCTTTGTTTGAAAAATCAATCGGGATAGATTAGAAAGGAGAGACTTATTATCGAAGCCAAATGGAAATGAGTAGTGAATGCTCATGATATTAGTAAACCTACTAAGCATTCCAACTTATCCTATGGTTGAGTTTTATATATTTGAAGTTGAGGAGAATTATATGTTTGAATTGGAATTTTGTTAAAAAGCTAAGACTTATAATCTCACAATACAAGGTTGTGAAAACATCTAAGAGATGAGAACTTATGCTTGTAGCCCGAGGGGAAACAACTTTAGATCCTAAATCTATAGAGTTTTAGTGAGGGCCAAAACACGTCCTAAATCTAAGCGAAGATGGGAATATAGTTTACCTCCACAATAGAGGATAAACTACCTGACTATTGGACTTATAATTGCCTAGAGTGACAGCCAGCTAACTCCTCCTATGCTTTAAAGCCATGTGGTCAAGTCATATATTTTGGAAGATGGTTAAGTTGTTATTATTAGAAAGAAATTAAAGTCCCTAAACTCATTCCTTAAGAGACTAAAGCATGAGTGGTATGAATAATTATGTAGTCTAATGCAAATCTTTTCAATTTTTATTTGATTTTGGACTCTTCATTTTGACAAAGGCTATGTGATTTTTATATGCCTAAATGTATGTTGAAATGAGGTTATTGGCTAAATCAGAGAGAAATAGTATTTTTCACCACAGAGGAGACCCTTAAAGGTCAAGTCTTTCCCTATCGTGCAAGGATGTAAACCCTCTCTTAGCAAAAATAAAACAAGATGACATGCATGATATTAAGCATACAACATCCAACTAAGGGGTTGCTAAATCTTTTATTTATCTTAATTTAATGTCTAGGCTTTATGTGAGGTTATGCGTTATTTATAAAATTTAGTTATGAGTTGTAGTTGTGATAGAAAATTTATTTTTTTCTTAAGAGCCTAATCAGATCCAGGCCGCACATTAAATCACCATATATGAAATAACTAAGAAAAGGCATTTCATTTCTATTGCGCAATTATAAACAAAATATCAAACAAATTTATAAATCTAATATAAAAGAATAATAGGACAGTGTAATCGGGTACCATCGTATAACCCGGAAAGAGAAATGGATATCTGAGCTCTATCTTTATACAACCCGGTATATGAAAAAATAGTTACAATTTTTTTACAAATGACTAAACGCTATGAGGGGTCTTCTTATCTTCTTTCTTCATATCTTTTACATTTCTTCATTTGGGTTTGCTTATTCCAAAGGCATCACGGGGGCCTCCCAAGATAAAGTATTCTAGCCTTCGCTCATCCTTATCCCCCCATAACACTAATCCTAATTCTTAATGCATAATTACATTATAAATAAGGAAAGTAAATCTAACTACACCTGTAAAATAAGTGTTAGCTAAACACATCATATAACCCAAACAGTTATATGAATAATTTGGACTTAGCATTCTACACATGGGTAATCAAGTCCACCTGTCCTAACTTAGATTAAGCTTAGGGGTTAAGCAACCTGCAAAAGAGAACATTTATATTTATTCTTAAGCGCCACTTAAGCACAATCTCTTGCAGAAAAAATAATTAGGGTAATCACGGCCTAACATATAGTCTACAATAATACATCATAAAATCAAACATACATCAAACTATGCACTGCCCTAACATAAAGTTAAAGTTGTGACTTAATTATAAGGTGTGTGTATTAAGGCTTGTATGGTATGCCTTAATTAGGCTTTCTTATAATTTTCTAAGTAAGAAATGATTTTATTTGAAGGATGGTTTCACTTTAAATGATTTAGTTAATTTAGAAATTTTCACTTAATATTTTCTTTTGTTCCACTTGACTAACTCTTAACAACTAAATGTTATAAAGAGAAGAAAAGAGAGGATCACCCTCTTTTATCCCTACTTTATGCCACATCTAAGCATATTAATTAATCACTTCTCTTTAGTGAATAACTTATTACATATTTTAAATTAATTTTAAGTTTAGGTTCATTTTAAATAGACTTATTTAATAAGAAAGATATCTTAAGATTAATTGAAATTAATTACTATCACATAACATATGTTTATTCATTTCTTCCCATAATATGTAATATGCATATGATCAAGTCCTAAAGATATATATACATGCAATATATTTTTAGCACACTTAAATGCAGTTTGCATAAATGAGTTTTATAGAAAAAATAGGATTCTCATTCATTAGCTAAATACACATTCAAATGTATGAAAGTTTTAAGCAAGTACTTCATCATGATTTGACTAGGGGAATGAGGTAGGAACCTCCTTCGGGCTACTTAAAGTCGTGCATCCCCGTGTGTCCAAACTCGTTATACCTATTATTTTTAAATTCAAATGGATGTATAAATAACTATAAGAATAGAGAACCATGCAAAAATTATATTTTTATTTTGAGTTATATATATAGAATAAGGTGAGATTTTCATTCATTAGCCAAATGCACACACAAGTATATAAAAGTTATAAGCAAGTACTTTGCCATTGTTTGACCAGGGGAACGAGGTAGACCTCCTTGGGGCTACTTAAAGCCGTGTGTCCCTGGGTGTCCAGGCTAAATATACCCGTCATCCTTAAATACTCATGAGAATACAAACAACTATAAGAATGAAAATAATACAATAATTGTATTTGGATTTATTTATACATGTGAACTAGAGTTCCATCTAAATTCTAACATGGATATACATAAGAATAAACCCAAACAAGTGGTGTCCTTTTCAAATAAATTATATATTTGTTAATATTCATATCCTTATGTAAATTCATGAAGATTAAAGAAAAGTGAACTTCATATCACCTGTTTTAAAGTGTAAGCACATGCAAGCACATAAATATTTATAAGTATCATCACTCCACATGTTATGGTTGATTTATATTTTTTTGCAAATAATTTTTTTATTTAATAGTGATAATAGCCACACATATTTTTAATTAGGTCAACGCATGCAAATTTGACTTAAAGGAAATCATTTATTTTAATTGATTTTTGAAAGAAATGAATGGATGACTACAAGTGGCATACAACATTTTAATATGATTAGAAAGAAATAAAGAAATACAAGCATGTAATTTCATTCAATCCAACTAATTCTTAAGGACAATCACATTAAATAATTTTATTTAAAATAAATTAAAGTTTCTTAAAGTCACTTTTGATTTTATGTTTAATTTGATTTAAGAGAGATGTGAGAAACATGTTCTAATCCTAATCACATTCCTCATATGTATGAATTAATTTGATTTAATAAGAAGCAATTAGATAATTTTTATGGATTGATTAAGTTAAGCATGGATTAAATCAATTAATTAATCCTTACTTATGTTACCTTAAGATAATTGATTAAATAATTATGAGCTAATGTAGTATGCAAATGAATTGAAAGGAAAATAGCAATGCTCTTATGAAATGAAAGGGGCCTAATGCAATTAGCTCATTATTATTTAATAATTAAACTTAAGGAACCATTTTAATTAATTTCATGATTTTCTCACACATGTGAGATAATCATAATTTTATTAAGCTTCTTTAAGTTCTTGAACACCTAAAGCTCTTCCCAAGATGGATTAAGAAAAAAAAATCAAATTTAATTAGATTTTTCAAATCAATTAAACCAGTAATCCATTAATCCACCTCTCCTAAAAAAAGGACTAACCGAAGTTAATAATTATCTTGAAGTTAAATAGGCTTAAGGGAAAAGGCAGAGAAAGAGGTCTCTACCTATTTCCATAAGCCATCCACTGGATTAAGCATGATTTAATTTGATTTGAAATTCAATTTAGCTAATTAAGTTTCTAATTAGTTAATTAATTAATAATTAGGACTTTAGTTGAAAAGAGGGGGAGAATTAGAGAAAGGATGAGGAGGGAGACTCCAATCCACTTCCCTAAGTTTTCTTACTATCAAACAGTGATTAGGGAGTTCAAATGATTAATTAATCACTGTTCATATGCTTAATCACCCTTTAATGAAGTTAAGATGGCAATTAGGGCTTAATCATTCAATCCTCCTAATTTAACAACTAATAAATCTCAAAAAAATTAGAAGAGGTAGAAGTCATCATCTCAAACATTCTCAAAAAATTTGGGATCAATCACTTGAGAGATTAGAGAATAATTAAGCTAATTAAGCTTTTAATTAAATCATAATTGAGCTCTATTTACTGTTTAAAATTCATTGGAAATATTTTTATTAAATTCTTCTCTGAAATACCTTTAAAATGAGTCATTATTTGTATTTTTTTTGGATTTTTCTACAATTAGTTATGAATTATAGAAGATTCAGCCTAAAAAACAAATTAATTAACCATAATTAAACTAAATCCCATCGGCAATATGTGGCACGCTGACGTGGCGTACTTTTCACGTGGTATCACGGGATTTGGTTATTTAAGTTATCACATCCGCACGTCGAGACAACTGGTGGCGAACATGACATTGATCCCCGTCGTTCGATCTTGGATTGGATGGCGCGGATCAAACCCGGTAAAGGGAGAATTCTCGTTTGATCTAATGTGATTTGATTATGGCCATATGTTCCAATCGCATGAAATAGATGGCCCGTTATCCTCCTCGCAAGCGACAAATGATAACGTCCGTCTACCATGGATCGTTCGATCTGAGCTCACCCGAGCTCAAATGAACTTCAAAATCAACCCACACCATCAAGTGAAGGAGACGAGCACATCCAACGGTCAAGATCGCATGAAATGAAAATTTTCTTCAAAAAGGACCAACCACACTTAAGCTATAGATTGGTTTTCATGTAAATACCTCACCGGAGCTAAGATCGGCAACTCGCATGCTTGAGGAAGCATCGTCTAGTTAAAGTGAAGCCCTGTTGGTCAGCACGAGACTTGATTTGGTGTGAATTTCTTTGGATACCAAGATCCTCCTCCTTGGCATTTGGCTTTGATCGAACTTGAACTTGGAGTTGATTTGGATCTCGGGAAATGATTTGGGCAGCCTCGATGAGGTGTAGTGATGGTGTAAAGTTCTCGTTCGATTTAGGGGAGTATACCCCCTTGATGTGTTGAGTTGGACGGACGAGATGGCCTCCTATTTTTTGGTTGGCCAACTACCATTAGAGTGTTGAAGGTATCTCAATCGAGTCCACATGGCTCAATTGGGTTAGAGGAAGCCATGAGAGGTGGCTCAAGGTCTGATGTGGGGAGATCTCTTGGCTTGGATCCATGGGGTGCTCGGCTTGTATGAGAGGTGAGTCAACTCACCTCCCCTTGGTCCATGGCTGACCTAGCTTGGATTAGCTGGCCTAGGGTTAGGTGCACCCTCATTTGAAAGTTGAATGACAGCTAAGGTGATGGGAGAGTGGTCTTTGCCATTTATGAGTATAATCCTATGTAAAGAGGGCTTAACCAATGGTGGGGTCCACTTTACTTTTGGGATGATTTTGGTTCGACCTAGGGTCAATTTGGGTTGGGTTTGGTCAGCCACCAAAGTCCCATGGGTTGGTTTTATGGGTTTTAGCTTCATTTGGTCAAATGGGTTCATATGAGTTCATGTTGGGTTGGGTTGGGTTGGGTTGGCCAATTGGTCAAATTGGGTCAAACCAAGGCCTGTGTTAGATTCAAATGATGATTTGAAGAATTTTAGTTCAAGTGGTTTCAATTAATTTGGCCTAGGTTTGATTTTGGCTCACTTGGATTCATATAGATCAAATGGGCTAAGTTGACCAATTTGATCAAATTGGGTTGGGTTAGGTGTTGATTCATATTCAATTGGTCAATTAAAAATAATTATAGGCTTTGGTTTGAATTAATTTGAATCTTGGTGAGCTTGAGCCATTAGTTACAATTAATTTGGGTTAAATCATGATTTGACTCATTTTAGTTTTTTAGGCCGATTTAAGTCAACTTAGGTCAAATGGTCAATTGAACTTGGTTTAGCTCAATTGAGGGTCAAGTCATATTCAAATATTAATCATGAGTTGGTTTGAATTAATGGTTTCAATTAATTTGGTGTATGGTGAATTTTGGCTTGTTTAGATTTTGTTTGGGCTAAAGGTTAACTTAGTTTGACCCAATTCAAGGTAGTTGATAATCCTAGGGTGATTGTTGATCATGATATAAGGTTTGGATGGACTTAGTTCAATCCAATTTCGGTTGAATTAGAACTTGGCTCAAAAAGGTTCAGTAGGCCACTTTGGGTCAAGTGGACCTAAATGGGTCGATTGATTTGATTTTGACTTGATTCAAGTTTAGTTATGTTCATATATGAGCCTGGGGTTGAAATATAAATCCAACTACAATCAATTTGGAGTGTAATAGATTTTGCCTCATTTGAAGTTTTTAAGTCAAAGGGCTAACTTGTGCTTGACTTGAGTTTGGCTTGATAATTGTAGGTTTTATTTATATTTGGATAAATGATTGAAGGAATGATTGATCCAAGAGAAAAATCATTAGTTTTGACTTGATTTGGATAGGATTTGGACAAGCCCAAGAAATTAGCTTAAAAGGCTTGAATTGGGTTTTGGTTTAATTTTGGATTTGGTTTTGGCTATTTGAATTTATATTTCATTTATATTTGGGAATATAAATGAAGATATAAATGATTCATGAGAAAATCACTTGAGTTTGGAGTGATTTGGAAGCAAATTTGACTAAGCTTAAGGATGTTGGTCAAAAGGGCTTAAGTAGAGAATTGATTTAGTTTGATTTATTTTTGATCATTGGAGGGTAGGTTTCATTTATATTTATGAATATAAACGAAGGAGTAATTGGTTTATAAAGAAACCAATTGATTTTGAGTTGATTTAGGTTAAGATTTGAGTAAGCTTATGAAGGTAGGTCCATAGGGCTTAAGAAGAGGTTTGGTTTAGTTTGATTTAGTTTGATTTGGTTTTGATTATTTGGGTATGAATTTTATTTATATTTGTGAATATAAATGAAGGAATAATTGATTTATAAAGAAATCAAATAATTTTGGGACAATCTAGGTGGGGATTTGGCTAAGTTTATGAGAGTGGGTCATAAGGCTTAAGAGGGAAATTTGGACTTAGATTTGATTTGGGGATTGAATCATTTGGAATTGGGTTTGAATTGGGATTTGATAAATAATTGAGAGATAAGCATAACCTATTCATATGGCTAACCCTTCTAAGTCTCTAGGCTTAGGTTAAGTATTCACCTAATCACTAGAAGTGTCTTAAGACTAAGGAGCTCTTAGTGTTTACAAGAGCCTCAGATTTATGATGACGAAGTTGAGAACTCACTCCAAAAGTGAGGTCAAGAAAAAGACCCCCAATAGGTGTGGTGTAACTGGCAAGGCGTACTGCATGATCGAGATGATCAACAATGTCCGATGGATTGCAAGCGTTAACAAAGACGATCTACCCTTAAACCCGAGATGTAGACGGAATGAAGATCTTAGTGCAATGCAACTAAACTTATGCCAAGAGTATAAGAGAAGAAGAAAGGATCCACTGAGGGATCAAGTATGTAAAACTTCCACTAGGGAAGCAGGTTCTAATTATCCATAGAGAGGATAAGGGTTTAAGTTTGATCATAAACATGATTTGGGGAGATCTGCGAGGAATTAAGATTTGTATCCCGCCGGGGATGAGTGCATGAACCTTCCACTAGGGAAGCAGGTTCAGATTATTCACCAAGGATAAGGTAGATTTAATTTATGGTTTTCTTTGGTTTATTTCAGGGAAGCATCCGCTAGAGATAAGAGTGGATGGATTTAATTCAGGCTCCACTAGGGAAAGATGGTGGATTTAATTTATAGTTTTCTTTGGTTTATTTCAGGGAAACATTCACTAGGGATAAGAGTGGATGGATTTAATTCAGGCTCCACTGGGGAAGGATGGTGAATTTAATAAAATGGATTCTGTCGGTATGCAATGGATCTACTAAGGAGGGGCTATATTAGCCTAGGTCTATCTCAAATTTACAAATCTAAAGGGATAGTCTACCGGCCATCAGGTAGGACTATCCAACCTAAGGATGACTACCGAGAGAGTGCCGCTTAGGATTTATCTCAACTCAAGAGTAGCCAGGAATATCATTTTAATTTAAAATGGACCATGTCGATGTGCGATGGATCTACTGAGGAGAGGCTATATCAGCCTAGACCTATCTCATATTTATAAATCCAAAGGAATAATCTACTGGCCATTAGGTAGGACTATCCAACCTAAGGATGACTATCGAGAGAGTGCCGCTTGGGATTTATCTCAACTCAAGAATAGCCAAGAATATCATTTTAATTTAAAATGGACCCTATCCGTGTGTAATGGATTCACTAAGAAGAGGCTAATATCAGCCTAGTCCTATCTTAAATTGACAATCCAAAGGGATAGTCTTCCGATCACTGGGTAGAGCTAACCAACCTAAGGGGTGCCTTTTTGGTGTGCAACGATTGTGCTAGGAAGAAAGCATGTAGACCTACATCTTCCAAAGTGAGAAGCAACCACTGGGGTTATTAGTTGAAAATACAACAAATCGAACCTGCCCTAGGGCTGCCTGTCGATGTGCAATGGTCGTGCTGGAGAGAATGCATGATAAACTTATATCTTCCAAAGCAAGGATGATCACCGGGGTGACCTGTTGGGGGCACAATAAGTTGAACCCGACCTAAGGGCGACTACTAAGAGAGTGTCGACTTGAGGATTTATCTCAACTGAAAAGTAGTCAGCCGATTCCTATAAGGAGTTTTGCTGACACTGCCTTAAAGATAAGATGTTTGCTTGGGAAAAAGTACAGCTGGGGGTTTCCTCCTAATCCATGAGCAAAAATATAGATTTTGTTTATATGTTTGCGTGGACTCTGTTGGTGTGCAAGGGATCACACTGAGAAGGGGCTCATATCAGCCTAGTCTTATCTCAGATTTACCAGACTATGGGAGAATCTGCACATCTATAAGATGGGTTCTCCAACCACAGTGGTGGCTACTAGGAAAGGGGGATTGTCCAATCTAAAAGTAACCAGAGTATTGTCTAAATGGGGTCGCTATGGATGTGATCCAAATAGAGTGCCCATATGGGAGGTGTCACTAGGGGCTTTATCTATGACAGTGCAAAACATCCAGTCGGCAAGATTTTTGGCCTGACCAAAAAGTCTTATGTCCTCCGAGTCGCACGGCGTTTTAACCAAAAGAACTTCTTGCACAATTCTTGTACTTTTTTAAGGAGTTGTGATTTCACGTCTCGCGCAGGAAGAAAGTCTATAGGTATACGGTGGCCAACTCCAGGAGAAATCTTGTAGACTTATTTTTGCCATGAGTGGTGTATCCATCGGGTGAGTCGCTGCCAGCATAATGATAACCAACTAACCTAAGGTGCCTGTCAGTTTGCGACGATCAATTTAAGAAGAAGGCTTGTAAACTTACATCTTCACAAACGAAAATGATCACCAGGATAGTATGTCATCGGCGGGATAGATGCTATCCGACCTAGGGTGACTACCAAGTGGAGAGTCTCGTGTAAGGACTAGACCCAGGCTTGAAGTAGTCAGGAGGAAAGGAGCCACTTGGGGACTTATCCTAAACCTCATATATACTCAACCTAGTTAGTGCATGATATCTAATTCAAGAAGAAAGCGTGTAGCCTTACAACCTCTTAAACAAGTCAACATGATGTAGCTTATCGGCCACGTGATAAGACCTACCAAGCTAACAAGGTGCTCCTCAATTTGCAATGGTCAAGTTAAGAAGAAGGCTTGTAGACTTATATCCTCTAAACAAGGAACCACTATGGTGACTCACTAGCAAGGTAGCATGTCAGCCTGACCTACAGCAGCTAATGAGTGAGTGTCATAGGGGGCTTTATCCCACATCAAAATTGCCCGAGATAAAAGATATATATTTGTTTTATATGTTTGTGTGTAGTTTGTGTTGGTGCTATGTCACTAAAGGATAGGACGCCACTTGGGTTCCTTACACCTACCCTAAACACACCATGGACGAATCACAAACAAAGATGTTCCTCACCAATATGAAGAGATGTAATATGATATGAAAGAAATTTTATTGATAATTATTTTCAAACAAGATTTATGTATAATATTTTTTTAGGTAGAGTCCGTTGATTGGAAGCATAAGGTGCTCTCCTTTACAATTTATAAGTTGATAATATCCTACTTGGTAGGCTTCCTCTATGGAAAAAGGGCCTTCTGAAGTGGGTTCAACCTTTCCTCCCATCTTTCGGCAGGCAACAATTGGTCTCCTTAGAACTAAAATAAGCTCTCATACTTGAAAAGCTCTAGAACAGACCAACTTGTTATGAGCTTGAATCATTTTGGCTTTGTATAACAAGAGGTTCTGGCATGCTTGGAGGTGTCTCTCTTCCAAACCTTCGAGCACTTCTAACCGTAACTTGGTGTTCTGATCCGTTGTGATCTTACTACCTACAGTTATCCTTAATGATAAGAGTTGGACTTCTAATGGTAGGACTACTTCAGACCCACACACTAAGGAGAATGGGGTAGATTGAGTTGGAGTTTTATATGTTGTGCGGTAAGCTCACAAGGCTTCAACTAACTGCTCATGCCACTATCTCTTATTATCATTGAGTATCTTCTTTAATATCTGGATGAGAGTTTTGTTAAAGGCTTCTGCTAAGTTATTTGCCCATAGATGGTCGAGTATCTCCAATCTATGTCGTGTCTCTAGGCAAAGCTATTGATTTTGGTGCTTTTAAATGCAGTGCCATTATTGGATATAATTCATCGAGGCACTCCGAACCTATATACGATATGGTTCCTGAAAAACTAGAGCACATGCTGAGCTGTGACCTCTTTGAGTGGGATTGCCTCCGCCCACTTGGAAAAGTAGGCGGTGACAGCAAGAATGAACTAATGACCCTTGGTGGGAGGATTGTTTGGACCCACTATGTCAGTACCCCAACACTCAAATGTCCATGAGGCTAATGTAGGGTATAGAATGTTAGGTGGTTGGTGTAAGACTACATCGTGTACTTGACATTCGTGGCATCTCCTAGCTATGTTCATGTAGTTTGTAATCATCGAAGGCTAGTAGTATTCTAGTCTCTTGATCTCAGCTTTCATCTTCAGACTAGATTGATGCACTCCACATAAACTTGAGTATACCTCTATCACGATCTTGCGGGCTTCGTGTTTGTCCAAACAACGTAATCACATATGATCGAAGGATCGCCAGTACAAGGTGCCATCCACAAGAGCATAGGAAAGGGCTCTCTCCTTCTCCTGATGTGCTAATGAATTCTCTTGAGGTAGTTTGCCTATATTTAGATAATATGTGAATGATTTCCTCTAATCCAACTCTTCATCCTTTTTGGCAAGGGAAACCTCCCCTTCAAGAGAGAGAGTCTCTCGATAAGACTTGTCTATTTTGTACCCTTATTGGTATGGACCCATCTTCTGGACATGCTAACTCTTTGGCAAGCTTGGTTAATGCATCTGCTACCGCATTCTCTCCTTGAGAAATCTTATAAATATTAACCTTGAGAAAATTTTAGGTGATATTTTTATTCTCTTTTCATTGAAATATTTATTTTAGAAAATGATCCCACTACTTTTGATGAAGCTATGAATTCTATAAATGCATCATTTTGGAAAGAAGCTATTAATAATGAAATAAATTCTATTATATCAAATAAGACTTGGGGTACTTTGTGATTTACCTTCAGGTTATAAAATTATTGGATGTAAATGGATATTCAAAAAGAAATTAAAATCAAATGGATATATAGATAAATATAAAGCAAGATTAGTAGCCAAATTATATACACAAAAAAGTGGTATTGACTATTTTGATATTTATTCTCTGGTTGTTAGAATTTCTAGTTTAGGGTTTAGTATTTAAATTTGGAAGTCATTTGATCATCCAGTAGTGTTTCAAAGTTTTCATATGTAGCTTTTGGACTTAATTTGAGCTCATTTGAGCTTGATCTGACCCATTTCTAGCATTGTTGAGCACGTCTCACTGAGTCGTTTAATTTGATTGTATACATGCTTTAATTTGAGATTTGTGCTTCATTTATAAATTTTAGAGGGATATATCATTTGCCCCCTATTTTTAGATGATAAAATTTATTTCATCTAAAAATAAAATCACTTTAACTAAAAATTATTAGGATTAGTTATTAATATTTATTTATTTTATTATATTATATATATATATATATATATATATATATATATATATATATATATATATATATATATAATTTGATATGAAAGTTTTAGGTTAAGCTAATGTAATATTAGGTATAAAGATTTATAGAAATGCAAATAACATTTGTTTGACTCAATCACATTATATCTAAAAACTTCTTAAAAAATTTTCAAGATGTGAGTACTGTAGACACTCCATATAACTCTAGCTTACATCTTATAAATAATTTAGGTGATAGTGTAAATATTCTCAAATAATTGATTGTTTAATACATCTAGCAAATTATTCTCGACTTGATATTGCTTATGCTATAGGTAAATTAAGTAGATATGCTAGTAATCATAGTGAAACTGATTGGAAAGCATTAAAAAGAATTTTTAAATGTTTAAAAGGTACAATAAACTATTGCATTCATTATAGTGATTTTCCTATAGTACAAGAAGGATATTATGATGCTAGTGGATTGCCGACACTAGTGAAACAAAAGCCACTAGTGGTTATGTCTTCACATTTTATGGCGGTGCAATATCATGAAAATCTACTAAACAAATATTAATCACTAGATCTACTATGGAAGATGAATTTATAGCACTTGATCTTGCTACTTCTGAAGTTGAGTGGCTTAAAAGTTTATTAATTTGTTTACCTTGTATTGAAAAATCTATACGTGCTATTTTATTAAATTGTGATAATCAAGTTGCTATAGCAAAGCAGAAAGTGTAAAATGCAATAATAAAAAATTTCATATGAGAATAAGACATGAATCTTTACTTGAGTTATATAGAAGAGGTATTGTTACTTACCATTTTATTTGCTCTGAGAAAAATATTATAGATCCATTGACGAAAGGGTTTGCAAAGACTTCTATATTGAGATCATTAGAAGGGATGGGATTAAAATAGTTATCACAGTGGAAACCCAACCTTCAAATTGAAAACACTGTGATAGAAGGTTTAATGTGATAAAAATGAAGCTGATCGGATGATTGGTAAAAGTACAATTTTAAAATATCATCTTTATATATATTTGTGCTAAATTATAATGAAAATAAGGTTGAGCTATAACTCTTAATGAGATCAAATGCAAAAATTTTGCTTGATATTATAATTATAGTGTATCTTAGAGATCTCTCCTATATAAGTGTTGCAGTAATAGGCCACTGCAATGAGTTCTTATTAAGATCCTAAAACACTTATGAATTGAGATGAAAGCACATGACCTTTAAAGCACACCCTTGAGTAGAACTTATAGCGTGTCTCATATTATGTGTATACCGAATGACACAATAATTTATATACTTAGTTCAAAACTTCGGTTACTATTGTATTTATTTTTATTAGATTTTGGTTATACTGCATGGAAGTTCAAACCTGAAAGGTACTTTCATCGAATGCATGATAAAAATTATCCAAAATGAAAAAATTGATTTTTGATCACTTATTTTATTAACCTCAAGTTTATTAATAAATATATTTTTTTTATTGAAGAGGGAATTGTTACAGAAAAATAAAGAAAAAATATATATTATTTTAACATTATATTATAACATTAATATAATGTTATAACATTATATCATAACATTATTCTTAAAATGTTATTAAAAAATATTAAATTTTATAATTTATAACATAAATTAAATAAATACAAATAAATTAATTTCTAACTTAAAATATCGGAAGCAATTTTTTGGTATTGTTCATACCTTTTGGTGATTTTTTCTATCTTTTTTTTTATGTGAGCCAAAGAAATCAAAGAATTCTATCACAAGCATTCTTTCGAATAATCTCAAATGGTGTAGTCATCCAAAAATTAGGTTTTGCTTTGAAAAAGTTTTAAATGGTTATTCAATAAAATTCACAATCAAAGGATGAGATTTTGGAAAGAATTTGAATATATGTAATTTAATTTCTTTGAAAACAATGAGTAGCTGACTCCCACATGTGATTGAATCAAAATATGAAAGGATATTATGCTTCAAATGATCAAAATGATTGAGAGTGAATATGGAATTCAAGTAAGGGTGTTTAGAAGAAAAAATAATTTAGAGAAAATAGAATTAAATTGACATAATTTCAACCAACGCAAGAAATCGTGATTTTGGTATATTAGGAAACAACTAAGGCATTATATTATACATATATAAGTATATAAATTTATATTTAAAAAGTATAAAAAAAACTTTCAAGTAATATATGATTGAATTGATTCAATAAATTTGATAGTGCTTAAAAATCTCATGAGAGTGACCTAAGAGAGCATGGTCCAATTGGGATAAATCAGTGAAATCAAAGATTAATCAAATAAAATTTACTCAATTCAATTTAATAATATTGGTAAATTTGACATAAATGATTTATTTGGATCAAATTAAGTTGATTGAGTTAATAACTAGATTAGAAAAGCTCAAGAATCAATCAATTGATCTTGTCATTTATGATGTTATGTATATTTTTCTCATGAGGTAATATTAGAAATTGCTTACTACCTTAAGATGCTATATGATTCCTCATGTTCATGGATTTCATTATAAAGGCAATACACATGATTTAGTTTATATTCCATTGATTTTTATGAAAGATGCTAAGAGCTCAAGATAAGTTTTTGTCTTCAAGGATAGTATGATTCAATCAATATGACTCCACCATATTGCATGAGTCTCTTTCAACGTCCATAAATCTTTGTAGAGCCCCAAGGAATGTCTTATCGAATAACATTTAGCCCTTCAAACTCTAGACCTACTTTGTGCCTTGGTCAACTATAACATCTACTTTACATCCTTGCTTGTTCTTTCCCCATTGGCCTCATCTTGTTCTCTGAATCAATGTTGACTATTAAAACATGGAAGTTTACTTAAAAGATACATGTTTGTCATCTCAAGGGATTTACTTGCTAGTAAATATATTTGAATATATTTAAACATATGAAGTAACTAAAACAAAACAAATAGTTAATTTACTATGAAATAAATTTCTTAAAATTACTAATTTAAAAGTTCATAAACTAAAACTAAAAAATATACCTTTTTAAATGAACTATTATTAATATTAATTTTTCTAAGTTTCTAATTAATTATAATTAAGAATGGGATTATTAAGTTATGAATAAATTTTAGCAATCCAAATGATCTACCAAAGCTTATCAGGTCCATCACACTAATTAATGGTGTTACCTATGTGTATCTCCTATTACTTAAAAGATACACGTTTGTCATCTCAAGGGATTTACTAGCTAGTAAATATATTTGAATAGATCTAAACATATGAAGTAACTAAAATAAAACAAATAGTTAATTTTTTATGAAATAAATTTCTTAAAATTATTAATTTAAAAGTTCATAAACTAAAACTAAAATATATACTTTTTTAAATCAGCTATTAATAATAATAATTTTTCTAAGCTTCTAATTAATTATAATTAAGAATGGGATTATTAAGTTATGAATAAATTTTAGCAATCCAAATGATCTAATCAAAGCTTATTGGATCCCTAGGTCCATCAATTTGGGGTTGAAAAGCCCTATTGTAAAATTAAATAGGTTTAATTCCACTAATTATCACTAATTAATGATGCTATTAATTAAAAAAATTATTGCAACCTTTTTTATTAGTCAATTAGTGCTCAAGTATCTCTTATTTAGTAATATAAAAGTATTGGCTGTGTTGCTTAATTTTAAAATCTAATATTAATATTTTCAAAAAATTTTAAATACTAATTATCCCTAAGTCCATCAATTTGGGGTTGAAAAGCCCTATTGTAAAATTAAATAGGTTTAATTACACTAATTAGCACTAATTAATGATATTATTAATTAAAAAAATTATTGCAACCTTTTTTATTAGTCAATTAGTGCTCAAGTATCTCCTATTTAGTAATATAAAAGTATTGGCTATGTTGCTTAATTTTAAAATCTAATATTAATATTTTCAAAAAAGTTTAAATACTAATTATCCCTAGGTCCATCAATTTGGGGTTGAAAAGCCCTATTGTAAAATTAAATAGGTTTAATTATACTAATTATCACTAATTAATGATGCTATTAATTAAAAAAATTATTGCAACCTTTTTTATTAGTCAATTAGTGCTCAAGTATCTCCTATTTAGTAATATAAAAGTATTGGCTGTGTTGCTTAATTTTAAAATCTAATACTAATATTTTCAAAAAAGTTTAAATACTAATTAGTTAATAAATTTGGGTAATCAAATTTCTAATTACATGAGCAATTCATATCAACAATGGACATCTTTGATTAAGATAATTTAGCTCTGAGGGTTCATATTTAAAACTTAAACCTATTGATTGAAATATTTAAATGAATTTCTTTAAATTTTCAAGAATCTAAATAATTATAAATAAAATTTAATTAATATTTCAAAGCATATTATAAAATAGTATTTATTTTTTCAAAAAGACATGTGCTTTAAAATATTCAAGTCATATTGACTTTAAATCTATACAAAATACATTAAAACATAAAAATCATGTTATAGAAATTATTTCATTAAACTTGATTCAATATAAATAACACATTTCTAAAATTTAAATCATTAAATTAATATGAACATCATTTTGGATATCATCTTAATGGAATTGAGCTAACTTATCTAGCTCTTGTGAAAAAAGAAATTGATATGCATTATTTTTTTTAATTAATGAACATGTATACAACTTAGCCACCAAACAGTTACTATGGATGAACTCGAAGAAATCAACCTAGGAGCTAAAGATGAACTCCGTCCAATTTTTGTAAGTGCCCTTCTACCTGATGAGAAAGTTGAAGAGCAAAAAATGCTACTTTGTGAATTTAGGGATTGCTTCGCCTGGACATATTCTGAAATGTCAGGCTTATCCTCTGATGTAGTAGTTCATAAACTTGTCATTAAACCTAATGTGATGCCTATTAAGCAAGCTCCTAGGAAAATGAGATTGGAGATTGAAGAACAAGTAATTGTAGAAACTAAGAAGCTGATCGAAGCAGGCTTCATCCGGGAGGAGAAGTATGCAAATTGGATAGCCAACATTGTCCCAGTTAAAATGAAGAACGCCAAATCCATGTCTATAATGACTTTTGGGACCTAAATAAGGCATGCCCAAAAGATGACTTTTCACTTCCAATATCAAAACTACTAGTGGACAATGTTTCCAACTACTACATGTTCTCATTCATGGACATATCATCAGGATATAATCAAATCAAGATGGCTCCTAAAGATGAGAAGTACACATCATTTAGGATGTCAATTGGTATATACTGCTACACGGTCATGCCTTTTGGGTTGAAAAATACTGGAGCTACTTACCAAAGAGCCATCACGCGTATTTTGGATTAATTGATTCACCAGAATGTGGAATGTTATGTTGATGATTTGGTGGTGAAGAGCTTAAATTATGAAAATCACTTTAAAAACTTGAGAATTGTATTATAGAGAATCAAAAAAATATGATCTCAAGATGAATCCTCTAAAATGGGCATTCAGGGTAACCTCTGAAAAATTTCTTGGGTATATTGTATGCCATAGAGGAATTGAGATCGATCATGCTAAAATCAAGACAATTGTGGAGATGCCTCCACCTAAGAGTTTACGTCAGCTTCATTCTTTACAATGATATTTTGCATTCATCTATTGATTTATATCAAACCTATCAGGATGCTATCAACCATTTGCAAAATTGATGAAGAAAGATGCTTCATTCAAATGGGACAAGCAGTGTCAAGAAACCTTCAATAACATTAAAAACTACATACTAAATCCACCAATCCTTGCAGCTTCTACTCTTGGGAAGCCCCTCATTCTATACACAACTGCATTAGAAGAATACCTTTGAGCATTATTGGCACAACAAAATGAAGAAAGAAAAGAGAATGCTCTTTATTATATCAGTTAGAGGCTGATAGGAGCAGAAATGAGATACTCTCTGATAGAGAAGCATTGTCTGGCATTAATCTTTGCAGTCAAAAAGCTCTGTCATTATATGTTATCTCACAAGATTACCCTCATCTCAAGGATCGATCCAAGTGATGACAAGACCGGATAATGTGTCGTGGCAAGATGAGCAGTATTTCTTTTACAATTTGATATCACATATTTTCCATAGAAAGTAGTGAAGGAACAAGTCTTAATAGATTTTCTTACTGCACATCCCATCCCTGCGGACTCTTCTCTTAACAATGATTTACCTTATGAGCGAATTATGCTCATTCATCAAAAAGAAAAATCACAAATTTAGGAAATGTACTTTGATGGAGCCTCATCGATCAAACAAGTCCAACCTCTAAATTTCCCAAGGGTAGGAGCAGGAATCGACATCGTCTTCATAACACTAGAATGAGGGATAATGAGATGATCATATGGGTTGACCAAGCCAAGAACTAATAATGAAGCCGAGTATGAAGCATTAGTGGCAGGTCTTGAAGAAGTTATTTTCATAGGCATTCAAAACTTGCATATTTTTGATGATTTTTAGCTTATTATAAATTAAGAGCTTGGCATTTATAAAATCAACAAGCTTGAGTTAGCTTCCTATCACAAGGGAGTTCTCGAGCTTATGAATTAAATACTAAATATCACATTAACTCGAGTCTCTCAATCCGAGAATAGAAAAGAAGGTTGCTAAGCAAAATTAGCTAAGGAAATGACAAGTATGAATGGTGATTATGCCATGATCATGATATTTACTCGATGAATTCTAGAGCCAGCAAAGTACCAATCCCCGCAGGTAGAGGGGTTACTAAATTCAACATAGCAGGATGTGACTCAGGTTGCTCCTCATTTTTTAGTTTTGTTGGGAGCATTGGATTGAAATTTTACAGAAGAATGGAATGAAGAGAGTTGGTGGAGGTTTTGGCAAGAAGGCATTTTCATACATTCTTGGGTTTTAATAAGATTTCTTTCATAGAGAACTTGCTCTCTTATACTAATGAAATTTTATATTTGGTGCTTGTTAACTTTATTTTAAGAGGATTTAGTATTTAATTTTTTTTTAATTTTTTTCTTGTTTTCTCTCATGGATATTGGTCATTCTTGACCAAACCACATAAAATTTTGGTTTTCATGTTTTTTTTGGTTTTTTTGGTTCACATTATATTTGTGTAGTGCAAGTTTTCTCTCCTATTTCAAGTTCATCTCTGTCATGAAAGTGCATTTGATTTTAATGTCCTAATGTTTGAATGTAAATTATTCTAATTTCATATTAAATTTAGAGTATTTATTGCATCTGTCCTTGTAAGGTTTTAATATGTATGCTTCATGTTTGTTTTGTGATTTCATAAACATAACTAATAGCCAATTATTATATGAAAGAAGTCTCAGAAAACTTTTTTTTTAACAAGAACAAATGGCCTAACCTGCTCCATAAAGTATATTGGAGAAAAAATAACACTCTTGATCATCAATCCTTTATTTCATACTGCACATTTTTTTATTACAATAAGTGTCCCTTATTATGCAAACTCTTGTTTTTGTAACCTTTAAGATTTTAAGAGCAAGATCTTTATGGTGATGTAGCTTTTTCTTTTACTTCAGAAGGCTAAAATTTTTTGTTGAAACCTACAGTACTTTTACACGATTTTAATGTGTATGACATTGTTTAGTTGAAAATAGTTGTGAATAATAAACAAAAAGTATCAAACAGCCAAAAAGTTATCTTAGGAACTTTGGTTTGTAGGAATCAAAGGTTTACCTTTTACCCTATTTTGTTTCATTAGTTCAAGCATATTGGAAGATGAATTGCAAAAAAAAATGGGTGGTACTGTGGCATTTGATGGATCTTACGTAATCGAAAAGTGAAAATTTCTTATTTTGAGTTAGGCTCAAGCTGAGTTGACATTGAATGATTTGGATTCAATTTTCAAGCAAATTTGAGCCAAACTTTTATTTTGCCAAATTTTTAATTGAAATAGAAGTTTTTTCAAATTTATAATTGAAATTAAAATATGTTTCTATATTTGTATAAATATTTGTACATAATATTAATTAAATATGATAATAATGTGCTTATAGAATGCTATATATTATTAAATTTATTTCTGCACATATTATGAATATATGCATGTGTGCGGTTATATATGTGTAGGAAAATAGATATGCAAATGTGTATTTATATATATTTCGAGTTGATCTGAAGTTTAATAAGAGAAATTTCAAGCATGCCATACTCAAGCCAAAATAAATTGATGTTCATTTAGAATTAATTAGTTTAAAGCAATTATTGATTGAATTTTGAATAAAATTGTCAGCCCTATCTTAGAAGCATCGGTAAGATTTATGAGGTATTCTATTAAAGTATACAATGAAAAGCTAAATGATTTTGTCCTTGCTAAAATGGCGAGTGGTGAATAGAAAATGTTTTTTTGAAAGAATCGATCTCATTCTTATGAATTGGCTCAAATACAAGCATAAGGAAAACATGCATATCATGTTGACATATTTGTTCTACACATCATTCATAGTCACTTGATGAAGTTGATATATAATTATTAATAATTCATTCCTGATTTTTTGGTGACAACTCTTATAATCAACCCAAGAAACCAGGAAAATTTTGCACTGGAAGAATTAGAAATAGCCACAAGTGTGGTTAGGGATACATATTGCTATTTAAGGAGGGTTTTATAAAAAAAATATAAGATAAATACAGTGCATTTGATCTAGTGATATTTAAGTTGTTTGGTTTGGGATTGTTCTGTATGACTAATTAAATCCAGTTGAAATAATGTTATTACTGATCTCTCAGAGTATCATTTGCTCTAATCACATTAAATTACCTTCTAAAATGTCTTAAGAACAATTTTTTTTCAAATAATTTCACACCTTGATGCTTTCATCTGCTTGTTGTATGGGGTGGGGGCGGCTTGAGGAATGGAGATGATGGATGATATAATGTAAAAGGATATCTGTTAAACACTATTATCACTCAAAAGGAGAATGTATTGTAAGTCTATGATTTTAACTTTAGTTTACTATCATCTCACCAGTGTTCTATGTGCTGCCTTGCTTTTGCTTGGCATAGTTATGCGGTCCAATTCTATCAAAAAGCTTACAGTGCATGGCTTTGAACTCTTGTGCTGTACCAGGTATATACTGGCATTCTACTTGAGCTGTATATAAAGCCTCAAACATCACTTAGAAACATTCTAATTGCATAATTAGTTCATTTCATCTTGAAATATGGCCTTATTTGAAAATTAAACTTTAGTCAGAACACAACTAAGACAATTTCTACTAATGATAATAGTAGTCAACTTATCGTACATATTATATATTAGCTCTCTTGTTTAAGGACTCAGATTCTAGGGTTGATAATGATAGCCTTGAAAGTGCCTAATTGTTTGACAGCTGCATATGTACTGTAGATGAATCTTGGCATCATAAATTCTCTATGTGAATAAAGTTTTGTTTTCTATATGTCTCTTTTGTGTGTTTATTGTAGTGAAATTTGGTTCCCATCTTTTTTTTAACACCAATTTTCATGCTGGAACTGCTAGAAGCCTCCTCTTTTCTATCTATAACATTGCTTGCATTTAACTATTGTAGTATTTGTATAATACAGAAAATAGGTGTCTTCCTTTTGTTTGACAGGTTGAGCTTTATGCTGAATATGAACCACAAATGTTACTCACATTTCTTCATATAAGTCAGCATTACAAATTAGACAAGGTTTGCCTTGAATGAGCATTATAGTAATGCTTTCATTTGGAGAGTAGTAAATTAACAATTTATTATCATCTAAGGCATATGATATATGTGTCAGAAAAGGCTTGCTGAGAGAGCAAGTCTTCATTTTAGGAAGGATGGGCAACGCTAAAAAGGCTCTTGCAGTTATTATAGATAAATTGGTAGATATAGAGGAGGTATTGAAATGCATGTCCTATTTAAAATAAACATTGCATATTTATTCTTGTCCTTGTGAAGATTATTGTTCCTCTTCCACTTTTGTTCTCTCTCCCTGCCTCCCCAACAAAACCCCCCGCATTCTATCATTCCATGCTTTCTGCCCTCACTACTTTCCTTCTGATGAAATATAAAGGATAATCTCATACATGTGGTAAATTTTTATTCTATGATTCACTTTTAAGCGCCCTCCCTACAGTGGAGTTTGTTTCCATGCGGAAGATGATGAATTATGGTTGGAATTAATCAAACAATGCCTACGCAAGCCTGAAATGGTAGGAAAACATGGTTTTGAGGTACCTGTTACCGTGGAATTCGATAGAATATAATTTTTTTAACATTGGGTTTTACAACATCCGTGTTGGAATGTTATTAGAACATACCGTAATGATCCGCTTTATATTGTGACCATGGTGCCTAATGGATTAAAAGTACCTCGATTAGCATCTATACTAGTTTTGTTCATTCAGAATTGATGATCAAACTTTTAGCTTCCTTTTAACTTTGACGCATTATATGATAAGCTTGGCTTGTCATATGTTGGTCTATTAAGAAGTTGATATAAATGCAGCCAGAGTTATGAAAGCCTATTACTTTCTAAAATTTGTCTACATGTTGGGGCCTCTCGCTGGTTGTAATCTTCTTCTTTTTATTTTTTTGAGAAAAAAATTTTTATTTTATAGTTTGCCATTATATTTGGTCACATGGCAGCAGAGATCTTGATATTCATTTGCATTTTAGCATATGCAATTTGTCTGAACATTTGTATGTCCAACATCATGATCTCCACTTCAAACCCTTGTAGGTTAAGGGATCGCTTGGTTAAAATCATTACTAATTACCAAACAGAAACCTCTCTAAGAAAGGGATGGAATGAAATTCTCAAGGTGTCATTATCTTCAATATACCATAAACATATTAATTATTTTCATTATTCTATATCTTATTGGATTAAACTCTTTGCAGGCTGATTGTGTTAACCTTCTCATCAAGTACTACAAAGAGGCTCAGCATGCGGTATGCGTGGGCAGCACTGAAGAGGAAAAGTATGTGAAGATGGAAGAGTGCTCATCGACCCAAGAGAGTCGAAGGGGATCAAATGCTAGATCCATGGAACTGAAGTCTAGAACGAGGGGAAGCGGAAGGTGTTGCTTATGTTTTGATTTTTTCTCAATGAAAAATGTATCTATCATCATGTTCTTCTATTGCCATGCATATCATGTCACCTGTCTCATATGTGGCTCAGATTCAATTAATATGGAAAGTTTTTTTGCTAATAGTGACGATGATAAGGATGATGAGGATGCCCCATTAGGGGGATCACAGATTCGATGTGTGTTGTGCACAATAGCTTCTGGGTGAGTATTTTTCTTGAGTGTTTTTATGTGAATTTTGATGAGTGGGTTTCTATCTTTAATGCAATTGTTTCCTTATTCAGATGATGCATTTAAATAGTTATCTGCACTAGTTTTTCTTTAATTTCACAAGGATAAGAAAAAATTTACTCGCGGTGATCTTGTACCAATCTCCTTGTGATTGATCCTCTTTATTATTATCTGACATCATGGAGCCAAAATCATATAATTGTATTTTATGTCTTGTGTGCCAAAAATGATTCATTTGAGGAGATTTGAGGTGAAAAAAATATATATCAATCGATGATTTACTGCAAATAATTATACAAAAAAAGTTAGTGCTACTTGAAGGGTAGTAGCTTTTGAGAAAAATCTCTTTTAATGTTTTGAGGTTTGTTTTTGGTGATTGCAATTACGTGTAAAAGTAGTTATAAAATTATTGTATTAAAATTTGTTTGAAATTATATATAAAAATGTATAAAATGTAAACACGCATGATAAGTCGGATCGCAAAAGTAGTTTTAGATAAAAATAAATTGAAGAGGTTGTTACGGTGGTTTGAAAAAATTATCCTGATAGAATGTTATCTCAAATAAACTCTTGTTCAACAATGGTAGAAGGAAAACATGAATGATTTGGCTGGATCAACTTGAATTAGTTTTTGGAGAGTTTTTTTTTTCTATTAGATTCTTAGCATGGATCTAGCAAAAAGTAAAAGTGTGAAGTAATCATTCAAGCCTTATTGGGTGATGGATATTACAATTTATAAAAGTCAATGAAAGGCAATTGAAGAAGATTTTGATTATGTTGCTACAGTTGTGCAATGTAGGCTTCTAAAGTTTATCAGTTGGGTTTAATGGATCAATGCAATAAATATACCATGATTTTAAATTTTAAAAAATACATACATAAATTCTTGTTTATGTGATGCAATCATTTTAGAAAATAACATACTCAATTCGTCAAAAAAAGAAAAAAAATGTTGCATTAGATGTTTATTCAGGTGCAATCACATATAAGATGGGTTGCAGTGCTAGGATTTTTCTAAAATTGTCTTTATTGATTTATCTTGGATTGCTAATCGCATATCACATATATTCCTCGCTACTTGTAGTCATCTGAAGGAGATGGCTTACGGATTAGATCGTTAGAAAGGTTGTGGGGAAAAAAAAAGAATGAGGGCAATTTTAGATTAAGCTAATTTGAGCAATTTTGAAATATTATTTTTAAAAAAGAATTTTAAGAAATATAAAGGAGAAGAAATGATGGTAGAGGATTATTTTAAAATATCTATTTATGATCTAGAATGCTTGATGAAATTTGATTATATTTAAGGCATTGTAATTACATGAAGAATAAAGATTTAGTAGTTGTGTACCTAGTTTTGGGTATGAGTTTTAAAAAAAAGAGATTTTGGATTGCATATAAAGGTTTAGGTGTTGGATGAATGATCTTGGATGTTAACTAAGATATGGAGGATGATGTAGGGGTAATTAAAAAGTGATTTTATATGTTGGAGAGCACTTTTAAGATAAATAATCAATCCTATTAAGGGAAAATCAAGCTAGGTCATTAAACATCAATATAAAGAAGAAGAATTTCTATAAAGAAATTTTATCATTGTAAAATTATTAAATTTCAAGAAAAATTATACACACACATACACAGATATATTTATATATATAGTACATAATTTTTATGCATGTATATATCCAACACCTAAAATTTGATATATGGAGTAAGATATGGAGGAAGCTATAGGGGTAATTAAAAAGTGATTGTATATGTTAGAGAGCACTTTCAAGATAAATAATCAATCCTATTAAGGGAAAATCAAGCTAGGTCATTGAACATCAATACAAAGAAGAAGAATCTCTCTAAAGAAACTTTATCATTGTAAAATTATTAAATTTTAGGAAAAATTGCATATATATATATATATATATATATATATATATATATATATATATATATATATATATATATATATATATATATATATATATATATATATATATATATATATATATATATATATATATATATATATATAATTTTTTAGGCATGTACATATCCAACACCTAAAGTTTGATATTTACAAATATAGTATTCTTTTTTATGTATGAAAATTTGAATTTCGCTTTAAAATTGATGACGGTGCTATTTTTCATATAATATTAAAGATTTGAGTATTATTTATATAAATATGAAAGTTCAGTTATTAGGTATGTAAATAAATAAGAATTGTGTGCTATGTTTATTAATGGTTCTAAATTTTATTTTTATTGTAGTCCAATTTATTCAGATTATAATGATTATCTTTCAATAAAAAAATATAGAAGTTTTCAAGAGAGAAGAGATGGGTGGCTATTAATGAAAGTGAGTTCTAACTAATTTCATCAATTCAATTTATCTTCTACTAGTTTATTAATCGTTAGTCTATATATGATATCAAATTTATAAAGATAAACTCAAGATTCTTTATCTAAATTTTAAATATTGACTTTAAAATTTAATTATTTTTTATTAGGATCTTGTGATGAGTCTTGATAAGGCACTTACATACTTTATTATGATGTTGATTGGTTATTATAATAGACTTTTAACTTCATTTACTTGATCCACATGATGTGTTACATCATTGGATTTTTTAGGAGTTGTTAAGGTTGATTAATTTGATTTATATGCTTATCAGGCTAGTGAATGATGGTGATTATGATTATATCTTTAGCCATCATTTGTATTTTGTTTGTCATGTAATGTTGAAAGTCCTAAATGGTCATTTTTTATTAATCTTATATAAATCCTTTATTAAAGTTTCTTAATTATGAATGTTAGAGGTCAAATTTAGACTAACTCAGGTAGAAAGAAAGTTCTATGTCTTATCAAATATACTATATGATGCTTAAAGCTTTTCATGTCTGTAAGATATATATATATATATATATATATATATATATATATATATATATTCATTATCACTATACTATCTCTTTATTAATTAACCAGCTAATCACAAAGCTTTTATGTAATTTTATTTTAATGATGGCATTTTTAGCTAACCATTTGATCATAATAGGATATCTATCACATACTTGCAGTGATATTATTTTGACCAAGACCAACTTGATAACATTTTATATGATAATGACACTTTTGTGAGCTTGGGCCAAATAAAATTTCACTTTTATATAGAGTTCATCTAATATGGATTTTTTTTTAATTTATGTATTTTTTGGTATATGGAAAAAAATTTTGGTATTTGTATTAATTTTAATCTTCTTTTATTTTTTTGGTGTATTATGTAGGGGTAGTTTATAAGGATCTTAGGATAGGTGATATGTGAGGTTGATAAAATTAGAATTATATGAATTTATAAGTGAGTGGAACTCCAAAATCTCTTAGACTCCAAATTAATTGTCATTGAATTTATATTTCAATCTAGGGCTCATATATAAGTTCAACTAAACTCGAGTCAAACCAAAACCAAATCAATTGACCCACTTAGGTCCACTTGACCCAAAGTTACCAAAAGAACCCATTTGAGCCAACTTCCAATCCAACTCAAATTGGATTGAACCAAGCTCACCAAAACCTTCTACCATGATTGTTGATCACCCTAAAATAATCAATTGCAATCAATAGCATCAAACCAAGTCAAGCTAGTCATTTGACCAAGTCAACCCTTAGCCCAAATGAACCAAAACTAGCCAAAATGCATCCTATACCAAATTGATTGAAACCAATGATTTGAATCAAACCAAAATCAATATTTAAATATGATTTGACCACCATTTGAGCCAAACTAAACCCAATTGGTCATTTGATCCAAGTTGACCCAAATTAGCCTAAAGGATCAAATTGGGTCAAATCATGATCTAACCCAAATCGATTGCAAACAATGGCTCTGGTTCATTCCAAATTGATTATTGAACCTGACCAAAGCTATAATTGAGCCTAATTTGACCAATTGATCAACTTGACCTAACTTAGCCCAAATTAACCTAAAGGGTCAATTTGGCCTAAATCTAAATTAATTCAAACCAAAGACCACATTCATCTTCATAGCCAATTGAACATGAATCAACCCATAGCCCAAGCCAAATTGGCCAATTTTGGTCAAATTTGTTAACTTGACCCAATATGACCCATATGACCCAAATTGAGCCAAATCTCTTAAAACCAAGCCATAACCCATTAGGGGCTGATCAAATTTGACCCAGACTCATTTGGGATCAGCCCAAAATCATCTCAACCCATTTAAATTCCTCATGGATCCTCCCCCACTTAAGATTTCATCCAACCTCATTTAATTCTCCCTCATCACATGCACTTAACTCCTCCCCATTATTTGTATAGAATAGAGCTGATCATATGACAGTAAGAGAGGACTTTTGAGCAAAAATTCAAATTCCTCAATCAATCCATCATACATCCCAACCATTCCAAGCAAGATGATAACATTTTAGAGCAAAAAAATTCAAAAAGGATGGATTTTTTTACCATTAGAAAAGGAGGGGGAAATGAGGCTTCAAGTCTCTTCTTGCCACCACCATTCAGCCTCCAATAGCTCCGCAAAGTAAAAAAAAAAAAAAAAAAAAGGAACCCATTCTCTACCTCTTTAAGCCATTTGAGCTCAAAAAAACAAATAGAAGCCTTTCCGGCGAGGCGACGGTGAACATTGGAGAAGATGACATTCCAAAGGGAGGCAAAAGTTAAAAATCATTCTAAAGGTTCCTCACATACCTAAGATTTCATTCGGATCTTCACCGCCACCAGAAACCATCCCCGACGAGGTAAATTTCACCAAACTATAGTCGGTCTTAGGATTTCTCTCATTTTGTGTTAATTTTCATGCTACTTTAGGAAATTTTCCTAGATAATCTTGCATTTTTACTTTAAATCATCCAATTAAAAAATAGAATTTTTCAGGTGTGAATTGATGCAAAAATGGATCCATTTGGATAAGTTTTCACTTAAAAATCTCATTTTTTCTATAAAAAAACTATTTTTATTGTTCATCACCGGCAGGGCTACATCCGCCATTTGATCCCGCGGTTCATGGGATAGGACAGCTCAGATCACGCGATTTGGGCCTTCAAATCGCTTGATGTGATCTAGACCATCTGATCGCGACGGCCGCTGACGGACGCTCGACGCGATTGCTCGATCCGCCTGGATCGTGCGACCGATCTCGATTCTGATGATCGACGCCCGAGCGAACTATGGGTCACTCTCCAGACCGTTGATCGGTCTTTCCCGCCCAATGGCTGACGTTAGCATCGCAAAGATTTTTCTGATTTAAAAATATTAATTTAAATCACCTGAAACTTCAAAAATTTATAGAAAATAAAATACTTAACTAAAAATTACAAATAATGGCTCGTTGGATTCTCCTTTCTGAGAGGAATCCAAAAAATCCAAAATACTCAATTTCACTAAGTATTTTTAGCTTAGTTTTAGTAAAAATCATATTTGATTAATTAAACCAAAAATATATGTGAGATTAAGTTGATATTTTCAAGGATTGAAACTAATGTTAAAGTACACCTACCAAAAAAATTTCAAGTAAAAAGGACTTCTAGATTGGGAGAAATTAAATTTTGAAGTTCATATTATCTATTTTAATAAAATAAATCAAATAAAAATTCAGAAATTTACAAAAATCTTCAAAATGGCTTAAATCACTTCAATTGACATCTAGGACTCTTAAGAAAATAATGTAATTTTTTGAATCCTAATGAACCCCAAACAAACACTTAAGATTAAAGTTTAATCAATTAAAAAGTTAATTAAAATATAATCTAAAAATAATTTAAATATCAAATCAAAATCAGAAATGAAATAGCACTTAAGCAATCATTAATCAAATCTCAAATCAAAAAAATAGCATCCTTAGAGGAAATTAAATTAAATATGATTAAACCTATTTAAGTTAATAAAACTCAATTAAATGATTAAATCTTAAATCAAACTTAAAATTAAACAAATCTAGAAAACTTTAACTTGGGTCAAACTAGTATAACTAAACCTACACTAAGCATGGAATCTTAATTATATGAAACTCCTTAATGAGTATAAATAAACTGAAACTAATTAATTATTAAATAAACTAAAAAATCAAATTAATTAATAAACCAATTCAACATAATCATTTAATATTAATTGAATTAAACCAAATAAAGTTAAAGTAAACTTAATTAATAATGATTAAATCATATCCATTTGGAATAAGATAATTAATTAACCATTAAATATTTCAATCTAATAATTAAATCAAACATGTTAATGAAATCAAATAAAACTCTAATCATAAATAATCAAACTTAATTAAAATGAAATAAATAATTAATTCACTTAATAATAATGATGGTGATAACAATGATCCTTTAATCAAATCAAACGTAAGTAAAACACTTAACTAAATCAAATCACTCACATGTGGGAAATTAAGTCATTAATCTCTAATTAAATAAACCCTTAATTAATCTAATAATTTAAAATTTTAATTACCCTTAATCAAACTTAACAATCAAATATCTAATTAATGCAAACTTAATGAATTAATCCATCATCTTAATTAATCAAATCAATTTAAATAAGTTGCATTAAAGCTAACTCTAAAATTAAGCTTAAATTAAACCCCTAATTAAATTTAATAATCACACCCCTCAAGTAAACTAATTAAGTTAATCAAATTAATCATATTAAACCTAAGCTTAATCAAACATAATCAAAATTCAATTAAATACTAATCAAAATCTAAATTAAACTTAAATCATTAAGTCATTAATTACATCATTAAGAATTACATAAATCTTTATTTAATTTAATAATTAACTTAAACACACTCTTAATTAAACTAATTACCCTTAAGCTAATCCAATTGAATAAACACCTAATTAATGCAAACTTAATAAATTAATCCATCATCTTAATAAACTAAATTAACTTTATAAATTAGATTAAAATTAATTCAAATCAAACACTTAATTAATCTACTACTTAATTTGATCACACTTCTTAAATAAGCTAATTAGGTCAATCAAATTAATCATATTAAACTCAAACTTAATCAAACATAAATGAAGTTAAATACTAATCAAAATCTAAATTAAACCTAAATTATTAAGTCATTAATTACATCCTTAACCTAAACAAATATGAAATCAAATTGAAAATTAAATAAATCTTTATAATTAACATAAATACACTTCTTAATTAAACTAATCACATAATCACATTGAACCTAAGCAAACCCATAGACTAATAAAGCTAATCAAATCAAATTTAATTAAATTAAGAAAGACTCTTATCAATTTAATATGTACTCAAATCAAATCTCATTCAACCTACTTAAATAAGATAAACTAGTTAACAATCCAATGTTTGAAATCAAAATACAAACCAAACTTTGATAAACCTGATAAATGGATGAGATTGAAAATAAAATCCTAATTATAAAGAATCAAACTCAATTAAAATCAAAATAAAATCTCAATTAATCTAATCCGATCAAACTATAAATAAATGAACCATAACTAAATCAAATAAGCATAGAATTAAGTCACATAACCATAATAAAAAAAGAATTGAATATTAATTTAAAAGGATATTGAATTATCAAGATTTAATTAAACTAAAACATCTAATCTAAAATTAATCAATCAAAAACACATAAATTTAAACAAACTTAAACTTTATTAGAGATCAAGGATATTAAATTATCAAGATTTAATTAAACCAAAACATCTAATCTAAAATTAATCAATCAAAAACACATGAATTTAAACAAACTTAAACTTCGTTAGAAATTAAGGATATTGAATTATCAAGATGCAATTAAACTAAAACATCTAAATCAAAATCAGTCAATCAAATACTTAAATGAATTCAAATTCTAAATTCTAAATCAAATCAAATAAATCATATCAAATGAATTACACAAATTCAAATGGGCTAATTAAGATACTTAAGGACCTTAGTTAAACTCTTTAGGAGTTAGGATGTAGAATACGGTGAGTTCTGCCTACAAATGGAATTCATTCTACTCTTCATTCTTGAAAACTTAAACATCACTTTAACCAAATAAAAGTGAAATAATAATGAAAAGTAAATCATTAAATCATTTAAATTGAAATCACCCAAAGGTAAAATTTAAACAAATTCAAACTCCAAATTGAAACTTAAACTATAGAAGCCTAGTAAAGCCTTGCCACACAAGCCTTAAGTACACACATTAGAATACTAAGTCACCACTTCTAGAGCTAAGTTGGGGCATTGTATGTATGATGTTGTATTTTATTTTGTGATGTAATATTTTAGACTAGATGTTAGGGTGTATGTTTCGTAGACTGGATGGTAGGTTGTATTATTTTAATCATATTTTCTGCTTGGGGCCACTGTAAAAAAATATAAATGTGTTTTGGTAAGTTGCTTAGCCCCTAAGCATAACTCACATTAGGACAGGTGGGCTTGCTTACCCATGTGTGGGGTGCTAAGTCCAAATTATTTATATAACTACTTAGATTGTATGGTGTGTTTAGCTAACATTTGTTTTGCAGGTGTAGCTAGATTTAATTTCTCTATTTTTTATGTAATTTTCCATTAGGAATTAGGATTAGTGTTATGAGGGATTTGGATAAGTAGTGGCTACAAGGCTTATTCCCTAGAGTGCCCTGTGATGCCTTTGGAGTAAATCAAATCAAAAGAAAGAGAAGAAAGAAATGAAGAAAAGAACACTCCTATAACATGTATTATTTTTTTATAATCCGGGTTATATAAGAGTAGAGCTAGGCTACCCATCATTTTTCTTTCTGTAGAACCACAAGACCGGCCTTTTATTCTTTTACGGTAGTCTATAAAATTGGTTGATGTTGTATTTAGATTGCGCATTATAACATCATGATTTTTATAATTTCTTCATGATTGATGCTTGAATGTGTGGCCTGGATGCGATAGGCTCTTAGGATGAAATTAATTTTTTACCCCATTTAACAACTCATAAGTAAAATTTTAAAATAACTCATAACCTCATATAAAAGCCTAGGAATTAAATCAAGATAATAAAATTATTTAGCAACCCCTTAGCTGGATGAATGAATGTATAATATTATGCATATCATATTTTTCCACTCTTGTTAAGAGGGGACTTTCATCTGTGCCAGAGAATGAAGGCTTAACCTGTGAGAGTCTTTGATGGAAGAGCACCCCTTTCTCTTTTGATTTGACCCATAATCAAGTTTTCATGCATTTAGGCATACAAAATCTAATAGCCTAGCCATCTTGCAAAGCATAAGACTTGCCTAGATGGATTTAAAGCGAAGAAGGAGTTAGCTGGCTGCCACTCTAGGCGGTAATAAGTCCAACAGTTGGGTGGTTTATTCTCTATTATGGAGGTAAACCAAATACCCATTTTTGCCTTAGATTTAGGTTGTGCTTCGGCCCTCGCCAAAGCTCCTTAGTTTAGGATCTGAGGTAGCTATTTCGTTCGAGCTACAAGCATAAATCCTCACCTCTTAGGTATTTTTATAACTTATATTGTGGGATTATAAGTCCTAGTATTATAATAAAATGTCAACTCAAACAATTAACTTTCTTCAATTTCAAAAATATAAAGCCTAATTATATGATAGATTGGAATGCTCACTAAGCCTCCTAGTATCATGAGCATTTCCTACTTTCTCCCTTAGGATTCCATAAATAAGTCTTCTCCTTGATCTATCCTATTTGATTTTCTAAAACAATAAATCCTTTGATAGTCTTAACCTTGAAATCTTTGGAGACCCTAATTGTCTACTTTAATCGAGAGTATTCTTAAGGAATTCCCATTCCTTATGATTTAATTAACTATGGGGGCTTGCCTCCATAGGGAACTTAATGAACCCAATTTAAAATAAACCCTACTTTATTTTTCCATGTAAAGTAGGGGAAAAATCTCTGGTATATTCGAAGACCCATCATGCCTTAAGAGTCCTTATTAGGTGATTAGGTCCATTATAGGATGGTGATTTCTATCTTTTAAGATAGTACATCATTCCTTAATGTCGTACCCGCTCATTTGAATAAGTACCCCCTAAGATCTACGTGGTGTCCCACATCCCAAAAATAAATACCACAGCCTAATCTTGGTTATTTCATACTTATGATTTTATTCTGATAGTGTACTTGAAGAATCATGCTTTAAGTTGTATACAATTAAAATAATTTCTTAATCAAAAAGTACAAAAATAAACAAACATATTTTATAGGGAAATAACATATTAAGTAGCATTTAGTGCATTAGAGGGAACTAAACATTATCACACAAAAAATTACATGCTTTAAATAATGCATATAAGAAATTTAGCAAAATTTATAGCATGTAGTTAGGCATGATAAATAGCACACCACCTCAAAAGTGCAATCATAACTATACATTACCTTATACTAGCAACATTTTCAATGGTGTCTATCATAACACCTAGTATGTGTAAGTAAATATGATTAAAAAGTTCATCTTAAATGACTAAGATATGATCACTATGATTACTTTTATCTTATAAATCCCAATAAAACTAAGACTTTACATTCAAATTTAATTGATTTTAATAATAATTTATAATTTAAGCAAATAGCTCCCAATTTTCTTTTCTATATTCTCTCTTTTGTTTAATTTTGCATTTCATGTTTGATTTAGTTTACATCTAATTATTAAAAAAATTATGACCGGTGCTTAGGCATTGACCTGTTAATTTGACACATTTTTTCTATTTTGTGCAAAAAATAAAGCATGATGTGACGTGATTCATGAAGGTGGGGCCTAACAATAAATAATTAAGATTCCGAAGCATATCAAGCGAAAAAAATATTTACAAGTTTTTAAATTAAGATAGGACTCGCATGCCGCTTGGGAGAGGTTATAAATAAAGGGGAAAGAAATGGCCTCCCAAACTCTATAGCAACTCCACCACTCTTTCTCTCCCTCTTCCATTCTCAAATGCTATGAGAAATAAGCTGATAGTAAAGAAAGTAAAGGGTGCCTCCTCCTCCATTACATTGTTCAGAATCAACAATGCAAGTATTTTATGCTCACATGGTGCATCAAAAAATTTTGATAATATATTTTTTAACAAGACTATGATGAAGTCATTCACTTCCTAGAATTGGGCACACAATGAAAAAAAGTGCAATGAAAAACATCATAAAATTTAATATCTCAAGCCTTATAGTTGAGTCTAACCCTAGTGCACATTCATTCCATTTAGGCTACTACCCAGTGACCATCTAAGTGACATTATGAAGGAGAGGGTTGCATTGAATTTTGCAATTCAACAAAACATGACAATTGGCATTAGAGCACTCATTCTCTACAACATCCTGTATATAATGAGGTCAACAACTATTGGAGGTTTGAGCTACAATTCTCTCATCCATGGAATGCATTTATAGATAAGTGTAACAAAAAGTGCTTTGGAAGAGGTTGTCTATCCTAAGTGCCCACTAACTAAAAGCAAGATTGTGGGGAGATTTATCACCTCCCTAGTAAATATGTTCTCATATTTGCTTGCAAAAGCAAGCAATGCCCTGTTTCCACCTTTGCCACAATACTCTATGATACCTATCCATTTATACGAAGAAGAAGGAGAAAAGAAGTATGATGAAGATAGTGAGTAGCTCGACTTCATTGAGAAGTTTCTATCCCCTATCATTATTTTTATTTTTTTCTTGATGCATTGGGGACAATGCATAGTTTAAGTGTGGGAGGGGGGTAGCTTAGATATTTTTAGGAGTCCTGATTGTATTCATGGGTAGTCATTATTGTAATTTGCTATTTTTTGTATTTTTATTATTTTTTAACTCCAGTTTTAATTTACTAATCTCATTTCTAATTTTATTTTTAATACATTATACATATGTTTCTTAAATTAATTTACTTTTATTTTGTCTTCTTATTTACTTAATGTTTAGTTGACCTATTTAATTTTTATTATTCATTATGATGGAGAATGAGACCAAAAATTATGATATACTTCATTGTATTTTATAATCTATGTTAAAAAATATAGTTGGTTATTTGTGAACGAATGTGGAGTACTAAATCAAATCGAGATAACTATATGATTAGTCTGAGTACTTTAAAAAATCGCCCTTTGCATTAAATTGACTATAACAGGATTGAACTACTGATTCAACCAGTGAACCAGTTCCAATTTTAGAAAACCTTCTCTTAATAATTATATTAAATTATTTAAATATATTAAATAATTATATTTTAATATTAAACTTAATAAATTATGTAATTTAAATATTTTTATAAGAAATCTTTTACATTATAAAACTATTATTATTATTATATTATATTATATTATTTAAATATATTACTTAGATATATTAAATAATTATATTTAAATATCAAATTTAACAATATATATAATTTAAATATTTTTATAAGGTATTTTATATAATTTTAAACTCTTTTTATTATTATAATGAGCTTTAACTAAATTAATGATGATATATCTAACAACTCATAACTAAGTATATTACTCACTCATACTTTGACGCTCTATTTCTTAATATAAAAAGTGCAACATTAAGTCTCATTCATGACGTGGGACTTATGATTGAGATATTTAAAATATATGAAATTGGCTTTACTAATATAAAATAGACTTTGTAATATAAGAATATAAGAATAATTATTTTATTTTTAACTTTATATTTTCATTAATAATTATATTTATAATTTTTTTAAAATATTAAATTTATAATAATATTTTATATATAATTTATAAATTTTCTAAAATGCTTTTGTTGTTATAATCTATTATTTTTATATTCATAAATCTATATTATAAAAAAAAAAATTTAAGTTTTTAAACATTGTGAATATACATATACTTATATTTATAATAACATTTTAAAATATTTTGTATATTATATTTTTATATTAGCTATATTTTATAAGATTTTTAAACAATATTATATAATATAAAATTTATATTTTTATTATAAAATATAAATTTTATTGATTTTTATATTAATATTATTAATAATTATACTTATATTTATAAATTTATATTATACATTTTTATATATACATATAAATATATCTTATTGAACTTTATATTGATCTTGAAATTTATAATTATTAGAATATTATTTATGTGGTTGTCCTTTTTAACTTTTATTATATATTTATATTATTTTATATTTAATTATATCAATATTTAATAATTTTAATTTTTATTTAGTCATTCGATTCAATCCCGATCGAATCATTAAACATTGAAACTCTTCTTCTTTTGGTTTAATATCTAGTTTGATTTTCACAACTTTAACGATGAAGCCGTGTAATCCTTTTTGAGAACCCATGAGCTTTAACAGATTTTTCTTGCATTGAATTTATCACGAAAAGATAGATAGGTTGTGTGGGAAAATTGATAACCCTAGATTTTAAAGAGAAAGATATTAATCACCTTGATCAAATTTTGATAAAATTAATTCTATTTTATTAAATTTTAATTTAATAAATCAACATTAGTGAAATCCAATCCCTAAGCTTGTTCATATTAAGATCACCCTCGTGAATGCTTACTCTTATTAAATTCTTTACTCTTTTTAATAGAGTTAGAAGTAGGTTGCAACTTTTGCCTTTGCCACTTATTTCATCATCCAAATAATAGAGAATCAATCCAATTTCAGTACTTGGTTTTTATTTCTCAATGAAACGATACTCGACTCTCACTTATTTTTAGACATGATCATGTACTCTTATGCGTAAAATTCACCTCACACCACATCATAAACATTATAATATAAAAATTATTTACAATAAGTTAATAAATAAATATAGAAATTGTTAATATGACTAATAACCGTTGTAATAAAAATCGGACCGGACCGGCCGATTCAAGTGATTTAACCGTGAATCGGCCATAGACTTGGTCCGGTTAACTATAAAACCCGTTTTGTATTGAACCAATTTGAATCGCCAATTCGACCGACGAACCGGTCCCAATTATATAAAATTGGCCCGTTCAAATGAATCTCATTTAATTTTTTTTAAACTTTTTAATGAAATGATTAAAATTTTTTTAACTAATAATTAAACATAATATTTTAATTAAATATTTTAAAAATAAATTTAATACATCTTAAAAGTTTTATTATTATTAATATAAATTTAGTCAAATTAATTTATAATATAAATACCAAACCATCATGTGAAGACACCACTTAGGTGGGTCTAAAGTTTTTTTTTTCTCAAGCTCTTTTCTTTTATAAAAAGAGTATAACACTAGATTCTTTTATGATGTGGGACAAAAAGTTTTAGAAACATGTTGAAACTTGACTTGGACTATAGGAATAAAGAATTAAACTAAAGAATTGAGCTTTTAAAATATTAAATGGGCTTTTAAATCTAAGAATTAAAATAATAATATTTTAATTTTTAACATTATACTCTTATTATAAATTTTTTTATAATATAAATAAATTATTTTAGGAATATAAAATTTATAATAATATGTTATAAATATTTAACATATTATATATTATATTATTATTTATATTTTATAAAATTTTAAATAAATTTGTTACATTTAAAACTTTATATTTTTATTATAAATTATATTAATATTTATAAATCTATATAAAACTTATTCTTAATTTTTAAATATATTTAACATACATATATTTAGATATATAATTGATGTATAATTATATCTAAATAAATTTTAATTTGATTTAAAATTTATAATTATTAAAAATATTACTTATATATTATTTATTTTATTTTAAGTTTATCATATATTTATATTATTTCAACATTTAGATAATTTTTAATAATTTAAATATTTATTACATCATCCGATTCAACCCCCCGGTTTAACCTCAGTTGAACCATTGAACCTTAAACCTTTCTTTCTTCGGGTTCTTTATTCGGTCCAGTTTTCACAACCTTGCTAATAACCCACTGCTAAAAATAAAATCTCATTCACCGGATGGAGAAGACCTACACAATACTCTTTTTCTTAAGTAGGTGCAACATAATATATTCTTTCATACTAAGTGAGTAGAACCCCAATATAATCTCATACCCATGAGCCTTCATTCTTATCTTAGGTTTTGATGATCACAAATATTTTAAGTTGAGTACTTGTTTATACCAATAAATTGAATATATGTAGGCTATAATGAGTTATCCATACATATATCATAATTAAGCAGCCAAATAGATGTTGCCTGAGAAAGTACATTCAATGGTAGTTTGCTCAAAGAGCTGAAATATAAGAAGACTTCATTAATCCAAATAGGTCTAAGTTAGGGGTGCAACTGAGTCGAGCTTACTCGCGAGCCGGCTCGAGCTCGACTTGATAACCGGCTCGTTTATTGTTCATATCGAGTCTCGAGCTCGAGCTGAAAGGAACGATCGAGTCATTTAACGAGCTCGAGCTCGAGTAAAAAGAGGCTCCGATTGTTTACTCGTCGCGCCGCTCGAAGCCATTTCGGGATATTACGCATTCCGCATTCCACAATCCGTTGACTCGAGACTCGAGTTATATCCTTTGGTTTGCCTGCTGACTTTGTAGTTTTCCCTAATTCCGCAAGCCTCTCGAGTCTCGACTCTCGTCTCTTGACTCTCATCTCTCGGCTCTCGCCTCTCGCCAATCGCCTTCGCCGCTCTAGACTCTCTCCTTTCTCACCTACGGCTCTGCTTCTCAGGCTCTCACTCTCGACTCTTGACCCACTCTCACATCCCGGTTCCCTCATCGGCTTCAAATCCCATCACGTTGGAGTGTTGGGCGGTAGGGTGCAGGCAGTCGATAGCAGATCGACTTGATCTTGGTTGGTCAGGTTAATTTTCTTTATGCTCACATCTGGTATTTTGATTTGATGATGATTCAGATTAGGTGTGATATCTATCTTTGATTTTGATGTTCTTTTGGATTAGGTTTCTAATGAGTAATGGCTATGTTCGGTTGTGGTGATTATTTGGATTTGATGATGTTGTAGCGTTGTTCAACAAAATCAATTTTATTGCGGTTCAGCAACTTCGGTTTAGTGTGCTTATCCTTTGCTGGGCATTCAACTACTGTGTATCTTACGTTTTGGCTTATGCTGTGTACCGTATGTGTGATCTTTCAGATTAGGTGTGTAATGAGTATGCTCGATTTTGATGATGATTCAGATTTGATGATGTTGTAACAGCAGAATTAATTTTTATGTTTGGTTGATAACTTTGGTTCAGTGTATATGTTATCTGGTATACTCTTGAGTCTTGAGTCTTGAATCTTGATAATAGAAAGAAAATTGTAAACCTAGACTAAAAAAGGTTTCCTTACTTATGGAATTCTAAAGCTGTCATTCTATTATACTCGCTGGCATTCTATATCTAAAGGAATTCTTTATGCTGGAATTCTTCACGTTGGAATTCTAAAGCTATGTAGCATGAGAATGGTGATGATGCCGATTTAATAACTTGATGCAATAATAATAATAATAATCATGACATTGCTCTTATCATGGATGATATTATTTTGTTTGCTTGTTGGACCTTGGAGGCTTGGATAATATTATTTTAGGGCTACACGTAGACCATGACATTGCTCTTATCATGGGTTTTATATTTCTTTCCAAAAGCTTCATGTATTCTTCTAAGAAATACAATGTACTATAGTTGGGGAAAAATCGAACATAACTTATGCCACTCTTGATTATATATCAAACACAACCTATGCCACTCTTACTTATATTGAACATTGGATTGTAATTTGTGGATATGAAATAATGGAGCGGTTCCGTGATTTTGCTTGCTCTTCTTAAGTTGTGGTAGTGGCTATATCGCAGATTTATAGCTGGATTATGAAATACTGTACTCTCTATGTTATGCTTATTTTTTTTTTTTATGCCATATTGGCAATGTTTGCTGACAATGAAATGATTTTCTGTATTGGCTTCTATGTTGTAGTTAATTACAGGGTTATTGTGAGTATTTATGCTTGGATAAAAGACAGAGTATTGGGTTTTTGATTGTTACAAAGTGCAAATATATAGTGAGCAATTTGGTATTTTTAAATTTTTTAATATTTAATAAATCAATTATCTTCTTCATTCATTGAGTTATCATTTATTGTTTTTGTTTTAGATTAAAAATGGCAACACCACCACTTAGAGAGGATGAGTTTTTGGATGTAAATAGTGATAACCCAGTTGTGGGTGTCCAAATTAGTATTGAGGAGCATATTAGCAATGTAGATGGTAATAATTATGAGGGGGAGAATGATGTTATTAATGATTTGGTTGATAAGGGTGATGATGAAGTTGATCTTGAAAATCTAATTGAATTAAGAAAAAGAAAGAAAACATCATGTGTTTGGGAGGAGTTTAAAGAAGTTGTTCTTCCTGATGGCCAGAAAAAAGAGGAATGTTGTCATTGCATGAAAAAGCTTGCTATACGTAATACTGGTGAAACTACACAATTTAGGAGACACTTAGATTGATGTCTAGTCGCACATTAACGCAAAAAATTCTGATTCAAAAAGATTATGATGGCTTCATTGGAAATAAATCAAGAGGGATTAATTTCGGCAACTTTTAAGTTTGATCAAATAAAAGTTAGGGAGATGATTGCTCATTATATATTGATTAATGAAAAACCCTTTTTGATTGTGGAGGAATTTGGATTTAATCTTGTTTTGAAGTCCATGTCACCATACTTCTCTAAATTCTCTAGAACAACTGCTCGTGCCGATGTAATGCTAGTATATGAAAAGGAGAAAAGTAAATTAAAGAACACATTGAATAGTATAAATAGAGTGAGTTTCACTACTGATATTTGGAAATCAAAGAATCAACGGATATCTTTTACGGCTGTCACTGCACATTATGTGGACTCAAACTAGAAATTGCAAAAAAGAGTTCTTTATTTTTTACATCTACCACCTCCACATACGGCTTTTGAAATTGTTGACACATTCTATAAGGCCCTAACTGAGTGGGGTCTTGAGAATAAAATATTTACCTTATCAGTTGATAATGCATCAAATAATGATTAGGCTATCAAGTTATTAAAAGATAATTTACGGATAAGGAAGAAATTATTCTTTGGGGGAAGACTATTTCATGTACGTTGTTGTACACATATTTTGAATTTAATGGTGAAGGATGGGGTTAAATGTATAGAATTTATTGTTGAGAAAATTCGTGATACTGTTAGTTTTATCAATGCTTCATAAGGTAGACTTATAAAATTTGCTGATGTTGTTCAACAATTACAACTACTAACAAGAAAGCTTATCATCGACTATCCAACACATTGGAATTCAACATATAATATGTTGGTTGTTGCACCTCAACTAAAAAAAGCTTTCTTTTCATACAACGAGAGGGATATTACATATTGTAACTGCCCTACAGGGGATGAATGGAATAAAATAGAAAAGGTTTGTGATATTCTAGGTTTTTTTAATGAGGCAACCAATATCATTTCAGGCACTGAATATCCAACATCCAATTTATTTCTCTCACAAATTTGTACTATAAAGAGTATCAATGATATTATCTTCGATGACTTCATCAAGCACATGACTAGCAAATGAAAGAAAAATTTGAAAAATATTGGGGCGAATGTAACCTTCTGATGGCATTTGGTGATATGGACCCAAGAATGAAATTTGTTGTCATTGAGTTTGCATACTATGATCTATGAAGGAGATGAAAGCAATCAAAATATGTTCGCATTTTACTATGAGTTATATGAAGATTATGTTGAATGCCTTGAACCAGAAACTAAAACTACAAGTAGTGGGACATTTAGAGGTAAAAAGAGCACAGACAATAGTAGCAAGTCAACCCAGGATACTCTTACAAGAAAATATAGTGGTTGGCATGACTTTACTGCTTATCTATCAGAGAAATCAAGTAGAAGACCCACAAAATCAGATCTAGATAACTATCTTGAAGATGGGTTAGAGATAAATCCAGAAGGTCGTAGTTTTGATGTGATTGCTTGGTGGAAAAATAACCATCTAAAATGTCATATATTTATTAGGAAGAGGATGAAGATGAAGAGATTGAGATACCCCTAGGTCCTCTACAGATAACGTAATGGAGAAGAGGATGAAGATGAAGATTTGACTTTACATGCTTTCTTTAATAGACTTTATATTTATATAGTAGGCCTTATGTAGTTTCTATTTGACATTTAAACTCTTTCTAATTTCCAGACTTGCAGTTTTTTATTTAGTAGACATTTTTTGGATGTTTTGATTATAGTAATCTTTACAAAAGTACAAATTTTTGGAAATATTAGAGGGAGATTGATGATGATAGCTATGATGCTCATGATTTTGAAATCTGAAATTTAGATAGTTGCTCATATATTCCTTGGATGTCGGTAGCTGCTTTATTATAGTTGCCCATCTCTTGGATGTGTGCTGGTAGCTAACTAGATACTTTACTGTAGTTGCTCATGTATCTCTAGCATGTTGGTAGCTACTTTATTAAATTTTCTAAGCTTGAATCAATGCCCTCTGAATATTTTTAATCTGGATAACACCAGATTATCTTATCTCGCAAATGCCCTTTGAATGTTTTTCTGAGCTTGAATCAATGCCCATGTATCCTCTCTTTTGGTGTTGGCTTTGGTGGTGTCCATGTAGTATTGCTGCTATTCTTGATGGATGGCTTGTAGTTTGTCTTACTAGGCTTTGTTTCTTTTTTATTTTTGGCTTGCTGTGCTTCTTACCTGGATTAGATTTTTGCCACTTTGGTTGAGGATCGTGGATGCTACTTTTTTTTATCTTGGGTGGTTTTGGCTTGATGGCTTGCTGTGCTACTTTTTTATCTTGGTGTTGGCAGGTTTTTGCTACTATATTAGTGACTTTGCTACTATTATTTCCTCCTGCTATGTGTTTCCTCTCTTAGCTGTTCGGCTGGGTGTTTTTACTTTAATGGTGGAAGATTTGAACACTTGTGTTTCTCTTGTTTGGTTGGCAAACTGGGTTGGCTAGATGGGTGGCTGTGTTGGCAAGTTTTTCCTGCTATATTAGTGACTTTACTGCTATTATTTCCTCCTGATATGTGTTTCCTCTCTTAACTATTCGGCTGGGTGTTTTTACTTTGATGGTGGAAGATTTGAACACTTGTGTTTCTCTTATTTGGTCGTGGGTTGGCTAGATGGTGGCTGTATGGCGGTTTTTCGCTATATTACTGACTTTGCTGCTATTATTTCCTCCTGCTATGTGTTTCCTCTCTTAGCTATTCGGCTAGGTATTTTTACTTTGATGGTGGAAGATTTGAACACTTGTGTTTCTCTTGTTTGGTTGGCAAGCTGGGTTGGCTAGATGGGTGGCTGTGTTGGCAGGTTTTCCTGCTATATTAGTGACTTTGTTGCTGTTATTTTCTCCTGCTATGTGTTTCCTCTCTTAGTTGTTCGGCTGGGTGTTTTTACTTTGATGGTGGAAGATTTGAACACTTGTGTTTCTCTTGTTTGGTTGACAAGCTGGGTTGGCTAGATGGGTGGCTGTGTTGGCAGGTTTTTCCTACTATATTACTGACTTTACTGCTGTTATTTCCTCTTGCTATGTTTTTCCTCTCTTAGCTATTCGACTGGGTGTTTTTACTTTGATGGTGGAAGATTTGAACACTTGTGTTTCTCTTGTTTGGTTGACAAGCTGGGTTGGCTAGATGGGTGGTTGTGTTGGCAGGTTTTTCTTACTATATTACTGAATTTGCTGCTATTATTTTCTCATGCTATGTGTTTCCTCTCTTAGCTATTCAGCTGGGTATTTTTACTTTGATGGTGGAAGATTTGAACACTTGTGTTTCTCTTGTTTGGTTGGCAAGCTGGATTGGCTAGATGGGTGGCTGTGTTGGCAGGTTTTTCCTGCTATATTACTGACTTTGCTGCTATTATTTCCTCTTGATGGATTTTCTCTGTTTCAGTTTTGGTCTTATGGTGGCTGCCTGCTGTTGTTTTCCTGTGGCTATCTTACTGTCTTTGATGGAGGCATGGGATTAGGGACTGCCTTTTTATCTTCATTTTATCCCCAAGTATTTATGTTATATCTTTATTCTACTTATTTATGAGACTATGATTATTTTCTCTTTAGAATCTTACAGGGATTAGGTGGTTGGATACTCGAAGACTTCAAGTTGGAGCCTTGGATTACTTCAACTGGAGTGATATTTTCTCTGTTGAAGACTCTAAAATGCTGTGGCATCTGCATTTCTCAAAGGGATCAAGAGAAGATGTTTATTTCAATTTAATTCTATGTTTTCCTTTTTATAAATATATGAGGGATTGAATGTTTAATTCTGTAACTTGTATGTAGCTCTTTTGTTTGAGCATTTAATTTTTTCTTTCAATACTTTGTAATTTTTTTATTGTACTTTCTTTGAGTTGGAATTGCATATATTTGTAATAAAAAATATCCAAAAGACTCAAATTTATTTAATAAATTTTCTGTAATTTATTTTAATTGCTCTTCAAATTTTTTTTGGTGCTCTTTTTTAGTGTAATTGACTTCAAATTGAGCCTATAAACGAGCTAAGCTCGAACTTTTCATCAAGCCAAGTTCGAGCTTCTAATCGAGCCTGATAAATCGAGTCGAGTTCAAGCTTATTTTACTCGAAAGCCGAAGTTCGAAGCTTACATTGAAGTCGAAGCTCGAGCTCGAGCCCAGCTCACAAGGAACGATGAGTCAAGCTCGAGCCTGACATGACTCGACTCGTTTGCACCCCTAACCTAAGTCATGTACAAAGCCACATAATTATTTAGGGTCTATATTTTATTATATCTTCTTATAATAGGAGTGTGAATGTTGAAAAAAATAACTAAGCACACATACTCTTTTAAGAAAAGTAAAAACTAAAAATTATTTTTATTTTTTATTTTTGAAAATCATACCATACAACATACTATCGTACCACATGATTGACTATTTTTTGTTAATTAATAAATTATCATAATTAAGTTTGCTAATTCCAAATTTTTAAACTAATTGTACCACACAATTCACTATCATATTGTTTGATTTTTCATACTTAATTCAAAATTTTAAACTAATCATATTGTATGCTTTAGATCATATATAAAGAAGATAGACATATGGTAATTAACCAACTTAAATCCCAAATATTAGAAAGATTTTACATATTTTATTTAATTTAGTTCATTATATGTGATAGCATTGTATATGTGAAATTAATAAAGTGCATAATTTTTTATTTGTACTAATCGTACATCACGACTTGACTGTAAAATATAATTATGGTTGTTCTTAAGATGATAGTACTATCCATTATGATTAAATAAGAAAAATATTTATTATTTTATTCTAATCATATACTACAATCTAGGACTACACAATATGATAAGAATAGTTTAATTTAAAAAAAAAAAAATTATTTAGCATCCTCCCTATAAATAGCTCTTAGAAGAGCAAAATATCTCCAAGAACTTGAAAGTGAGAAGCTTAAGCGAGACATAGAAAATGGTGTCTTTTTGGAGAAAAGTGAAGTGAGACTTCTTCTCCTCTTTTTGAGTGATTCTTTATGAGAAATTTTTTTATGAGTTTGTACATAACTTGATTGTTTTTTTTATCTATGACTTGAGAGTTTGTTATTGGAGGGAGAACATGAGCAAAATTTATTATTATGAGAAGATGTTGTACCTAATAAAATAGTGATGTCCTTTTTTACTTTGAAAAAGAAATGGAGCTCTGTAGGGTTTCACCAATACCCATTAAGGAGAAAGGCATCTCCACCTTGATTATTGTATCGAAAAAGAGATAGTGAAAATTTTAGAGGAGTTAGGGAGAGTGAGCTCATTTGATTGAACCACTGTAGATTGATATGCACTCCTCTTTTTTTTTTTTTTTTTTTTTTTAATATTTTCTTTTTGTCTTGGATTAGCTTTGATATTTTCGTTAAGCTTTTTTTTTTTCCTCTCAGAATTTAAATTTTTTTTTTATTTCTCTTACAATTTTTTAAAAATACACACCAATTCACCTCCTTTTTGGATGTCATTTTTACATTATCCTAATCTACCCACCTACACTAGGAGAGTATAATCCTAATATAATTTTCTACACTGAGATAATACAATCCAAAATTAGTTAATAGAAATTCTAATAAATTTTAACAAATATAAACTTAAATTTTGCAAAGCATAAACTAAATAGTGTTGGAGGAATTATAATAGCTTAGAAAAAAGAGGTTTATATCAAATTGAAATCTTTAAAATCAATTTTAGCAAAATGAGTTTTAAAATTTAATACAAACGATTTTAAGTTTGTGAAATGGATGAATGATTCCAAAGCAAAATTAAAATTTGATTTATAAAATAAATTAAAATAATTTAGGAATTAATTTTAGCAACTTATATAATAAAATTATGATAAAAAGAAAGATTAATAACAATTCTCTCTCATCATTTATTGGACAAGCCTGACGGTATGGTCTTAACTCGAAACACCCAATTGGAAAAAAGTTATAAATTACTATGATATTGGGAAAAAATCAGTCCCAACATCGCAGTACCGTACCCCCGCTGATCTGAGCGGAAACAACTCCCTCCCTCGGCGAAGAGAGGAAGATCGAGTGAGGGGAAGAGGCTGAAAGCTATGAGCTCAGCGGTATCATCCACTTCCGCTACTGGTGAGGAGGGCAGCATAGGACAGAGCAGGAAGAAGAGGCGCTTGATAGGCTGGAGTGGGGAACAGGGTGGCTGCACATCGCAGGGGAGTTCCTCTTCCATAGAATCTCAGCCAGTCATTTTGAGAATCCATTAACCTTACCTCACCTCGATGGCATTACTTGCATCGTCACCGGCTCTACTAGCGGAATCAGCCTCGAGGTTGCTAGGTTATTTTTTCTCTTCCGGCTGCTTGTCGGGCTTTCTCGATTTAAATTCTTACTATCTGCTCCTATTTTTGCAGTTTTTTTCATGTCCATTGTTTCATTGGTAAATTGATGTTTCATGTGTAGATATATGTGGCTTTTTTCCATGCTTTAAACATGCATTGAATAACTTTGAGATATTGGAAATTAGTCCCTCCTAAGTTTACAAGCATGCTTCATGGAAGGTAAGAAATATTACTTTTCAAGATTTGATCTAAATTGAGCTTTATAACTCTTTGGAGCTGTGAAAGCAAGTGACTAACCATTGGATAAGAGACGCAGGAAATTAACTTTTACTACTCAGAGCACTATCACATGCAGTAAATTAATGTTTTTTTTAATGTTTTGTTAGCCTAAAATAGGCTTTCCAAGAGAACTAAGTGCATTTACAATAAGATATGCATTCATCATTCTCTATGGAAAATAATTTAAAAATCATTCATAAGTAGATTGATTCCAATGTCTTTAACCTCACTGGTGTCTTCAAATGTGACAACCAATTTGGTGCATATTTATATAATTGTTTTTTTAGCATGGAAACACAAATGTAAACTTTTGGTGTGAGTACACAAACATGTGATAGTGCTAGAATTGAGTTCTACTAAGTTGGTTTCATTTTGAAATGACATAACAACTTTAGTGAGCGAAGTGTAGCCATTTAAAGTCATTTTTTACATTCAAAAATCTATAATAAAAAATATACAAACATTCTTGCTTTTGAAAAATTAATTGGCATGTTTTGAAAATAGTGGTGCATATAAATAGTTTTCACCTTTAGGATGTGATTGCTAAAAAAATTGTGTGCCATAAGAATCTACTCTAGGATGTGAAGTCTAATGTTAAGATCCTTTGCTCTACTGGGAATTGATGCAATAAGGTAGCCTTTGAATATGAAGACATACTCTAATACCACATGTTGGTATTTGCATGGCTAAATAAGGGTACTAATGCCCTTATACCATTTGTTGGCCAATGCACACCATAAGGGGGAGGGATAGGCAAACCTACTTATAGTTTCTTGCAAACTATTCTATTTTAACACCACATAATGCAAGTACAACAAAAATTAAAATATTGAACACAAATGCACAAAATGAGTAAAAATGTGATGTAAAGGAGTTGGGATAAATGCAAAGTTTACATATAATCAAGAAGATTTAATTAGGATAGAAGATAGATCTACTTAAGAAAAATAGCTCATTGAAACAAATCAATCAAAAATCTGAATACAATTCTAAATTGTTAGTAAAGAAAGTAACAAAAGATAAGAAATAATCGTATAAATTGATTTTTACATGGTTTAGTGTCAACCTCGTGTGTTCAAATCTCAAGCACACTTTTCTCAATGAATCCACCATCCTTCCCTTGCCATTGAAAGTAGAGTAACCTTTGTACAATTCATATTCCTACAAATTAGATGAGTAACACCATTGCCACTTAAAGGACTAGGATAACCCACTTTCTTATTCTTATGGAGAGGTCTAAGATAACCTACTTTCTTATTCTTATGGGATTGGATGATTTAATATTTGGTTCTTAGCAAGGAAACCACTTCACAATCATTTTATATATTGGTGGACTTATAAATTAATTATGTGTACTAAAATATAATATTTAGTTCTTATATGATTAGTGGAAAATAAAGAAAAAAATAGCTAAATGATTAAGGGAAGACATGGCAGTAAGGGTGTAAAGTTGAGCTGAACTCAAAGCTACCTCATCTTGAGTTGAACTTGATTAATTAATTATGTTCAAGCTTGAGCTTAATTTTATGAGTCTCAGTTAACTATGAGCCAGCTCATTTATTATGAAACAAAGAAGATAATCTTAATTTAGGCATATATTAGAATAAAATGATAAAAATTAAGAAGTTATATGAAAATTAATAATAAATCATTTAAAAATAAGGAAGAGTGATAATTTTTAATTATTTTAAATAGATTAATAATTAAACTATTAAATTCACATAGGTGTCCTTATCATTAGTGATGGGAATCACTAAATCATTGAGCTAGATAGTAGCCTTTATAGAGTGGGATTCCCTAGAAAAGACTATTCTTGTTTTTGAAGGTTAAGAGAACTCCTTAAAGTGTCAACCACATGTCAGTTACTGACCAGAACATCTTCTAGAATCTGATCTTGTCGTATTTTTTCCATGAGGGATTTTTGAATTTGGATTATATGTACATCTTTTAATGTGTCAACATAAAATTTTGTTATGAAACAAAGGTCTTCAAACTTCTATCTCTCTGCTGGGACCTTTCGATAGTGGACGATTGGGTTTGAAACTCAAGTATCACACTTTGATGCTCACCTTACAAAATGTCTTTTTATTAGGACCTTTCTTTGACAGACTCCTGAATTGAGTCTAGATGTCATGGCACAATGCTCACCAAATAAGGCTTATCTGTTTATTGAGACCTTTTGACAATAGATTCTTGGATTGAATCCAAGTGTCATACACTGATGCTCACTAAACAAGGCTTATCTTCCTGTTGGAATCTTTTGGATGCAAATCCTTAAATTAAATTCTAAATGTCATGCTCCACTGTTCACTAGACAAAGCTTATCTTTTTGTTGAAATCTTTTGGATACAATTTCTTAAATTAAAATATAAGTGTTATGCTCTAATGTTCACCAAAAAGTTCTTACTTAAAATTTTGATATATGAAAGCAACCACAATTTTTCATGGACATTTATCGTTCTTTTAAACTACTATTATAATGAATATATGACTAACTAAAGATGGAAAGAGAAATCTTCCTTAACGAAGTTGTCAGATTAGTTAAAGCTCAAATGATTGGAATTTATATTAACTGAAGCTTAGTTTTATATTGATTTAGTTTAAAGCTCTAATGATTTTTTATGATAATATCCCACACCAATTGATATAAACGCTCAACACAGCTATCATTAGAGTTGATTTTATTTACTCTATTTAATAAAGGATCGGTCTATGATATTTGAAATCAATCCTGTCTACTCTTATCTTTATAAAAAAGATGATCATATTGGTTAAATGAATTTATATTCTTAGAGTCATTCACACGAGAATGTGTACGGCTAACAAATTAAGATTTAACTTTGAGTGATAAATGCAATCATTAATCATTCAAATTATATATTCAGTTTTTGAAGAAATAATAGATTCAAATTAATCTCAATTTTTAGTCTACGCGATATTCTCGGATATTATTATTAAATGTGTAATACATCGATCGGAGCACATGTAGATAATTCAGATTTGTTTTATGTCAACCCGTAAAGCATCCTCAGACACTGAGTTTAGATATTTGTCACATGTTGGGGCCAAGCAGGTGTCTTTAGATTTATTTTATATTAACCTACAAAACATCTTTAGACATTGAGTTTAGACACTTAATATGTGTTGGGGCTCATATAAGTAATTTTTGAATATTTTTATGAATTTTAAGCTACTTAGATTGGGTAGAAATTATTTCAATATTCATACAAAAATTCATTTCGTTCTTGTGAGTGCACAAATTCTAAAGCACTTAAATTGAATGATATTTAGCTTCATAATTCATGCATGATTGATGTATGTGAGGTTTATCTAGAACTTAAATTAACTATTTTTGTCTGCTAGTATAAGTGTGTTGTAAATTCGAGGTGTAAGGTGTTTTCAGTTTTCATTATAACTTGAAATGGTGACATCACCATTTACAATTGAATTTAACTTTAAAGAGTTTTGAATATTCATTAAGTTAATCCCATTGTGCTAAATGACATGCTACCCAGCTCATTATAGGTTTGTCTATGCTCTTGTTTAAATTTTGTTCTCATACATAATCAAATATTCAAGTGCACCATAAATAGTTCATAGTTTAATTATGATCATTTTCAACTCAGATGGTGTGAGATGTGGAGGTTTAAATTTCGTTGAAATGTCATAATAGTGTTTATATATGCACAATGAGATATTGTCCTTGCTCGTGGATGAGTTATTTGACTTCTTTATAAGTCTCTTATGTTTCAATTACATAGTCAATTGAAGTCTCTTTAATTATCTTATTGAAAATTTCAAAATAATTCAAAATTTAGTAAGAGATTTTATTCATATTACAAACATTCAACTAGTTTTAATTTCCATTCAGTTTGAACTTTGCAAATTTATTTATTTCAAAATTTGACAAATCTAATACATCTACTCTCCTAATCGGGTCATTGGATGGCTGACACTTTATGTGGCAAAATCATCTAAGGTGACTCTCTCTAATCTTATCTGCCACTAAAGCTACTCCAACTTTTTCCCGAACATATTCATTTTGCATTTTATCTTTAAGAGCAAAGCCACTCATCCACTAGAGCATCCTCATCTTTGCAACACTTAATTTAGTCTTATGCTTCTCTTTTACTGGCCAACATTTTACACAATAAATCATTCTAGGTCTTATCACCATCTTATAAATTTTTTCTTTAAGTCTAAGCAGTACTTTTCAATCACACAATAGGATAGATGCATTCCTCCACTTCAACCATCCAACTTGAATTCTACTAGTAACATCCCCATCTATTTCACCATCATTTTGAACAATAGAGCTGAAATATCTGAAACGCTCACTCTTTTTAATGACTTGATCACCCAATGTCACAACATCACCACTAGAACTTCTATAACTAAAATTGCACTCTATATATTTAGTTTTAGATCCACTTAAATAAAAACCTTTAAACTCTAAGGTTGGCCTCCATAATTCAAGTTTTTCTTGGATTCCCTCTCTTGTCTTATCAACAAGAAGAATATCATCAGCAAAAAGCATATACCAAAGATACATCCTCCTATAAATGCCTAGTAAGAACATAGATAACTAAAGCAAAAATATATGGGCTTAAAGCTGATCCTTAATGTAATCCAACTGAAATAGGAAAATATTTTGTCAATCTTCCTCATGTTTGGAAACAAGTAATAGTTCTAGTATACATATCCTTAATGATTTGAATATAACCAATATTAACTCCTTTCTTTTCTAGAACTCTCCAAAGGACTTCTCTTAGAATTTTATCATAAGCTTTCTCTAAATCAACAAATATCATATGTAGATTCTCCTTACTTTCTCTATACTTCTCCATCAAACCTTTCAACAATTGTATATCATCCACGGTCTACCTGACATGAAACTAAAAACTAATTTTAAGAAATGTTTGTGTCCCAAGTGATGTCACATTCAATGAAAGGGAAATATACAATGACAAAAATGGGACTTAGGAAGATTCTTCAATCATTCCAAAAGAATCATCCAAGTATTTTGTGATAGACGGTGAAGATGTACAAGAGGATAATATGGGTTGTGCTTAGGCTGAAGAAGCACAAAAAAGTATCTCAGACACCTACCGCTGAAGGCAGAAGATCTAGTAGAGTCTCTTGACTGACATAGAGGCATTCTCCTTCTTTATACTATTTACTGTTGACTGATAGTGGTGAATAATAGTACTATGAGAAAGCCATTGAAGTATAAAACTCAAAAGAGTTAGAGCGTGCCATGAATGGTGAGATGCAATCACTCATGTTAAATCAAACATAAGATTTGACAAGAATGGAAAAAGAGCACTACACAACAAGTGGGCTTACAAAATGAAGGAAAATTTTGATGCTAACAAGCGTTAAGGCAATGCTTGTTATGAAGGGGTTTTAATAAAAGGAAGGAGTTGACTACATTAAACTTTTCTCTCCTGTACTTAAGATGACAACCATCCGAGTTATCTTAAGCATAGTAGTAGTGAAAGATCTATATTTAGAGCATATGGATGTAAAAAAACTTTCTTGCATGGGGACTTTAAAGAAGAGTTGTACATGGAGCAACCATGTATTATGTGATTCCAAATAAGGAAGCAATGGTGTGTAGATTCAAGAAGAACTTGTATGGCTTGAAGCATGCACCAAGGCAGTGGTACATGAGGTTTGACATGTATCAAATAATGGATACATGAGGTGTCAAGTTGATCACTGCTGCTACGTCAAGAGTTATGAATACTGTTACATTATTCTTCTCCTATACGAGATGTCAAGCTAATCATCACTGCTACATCAAGAGTTACAAAGACGGTTACATTATTCTTGTCCTATACGAGATGATATGCGGATTGCATGATCAAATATGGAGAAGATTAAAGACCTAAAGGAGTTGAGATGAAGGAATTAGGTCCAATCAAGAAAATTCTAGGTATGAGAATCAATAGAGATAGGAGTGTTGGAAAACTTCAGTTATCTCAGGTGGAGTATGTTGAAAAGGTACTGCAGAGGTTCAACATGAGTGAGGCAAATCCAATGAGCACCCTTTTGGCTAGTCGCTCAGACTATCCAAAGATTAATCGCCAAAAACTAAAGCAGAGCAAGAGCACAAAAGAAGAACTCCATATGCTTCAGCAATTGGGCCCCTAATGTGTGCCTTGATATGTACTAGACCGGATATTACACATGCAATGAGAGTGCTTTGTAGGTACATGAGTAATCCTGGCAAACATCATTGGGTAGTAGTGAAGTGAATTCTTAGATATCTAAAGGGAACAATCAACATGTACTTTGTTTTGGAGGTCTCAGGATTAAGCTATAACGGTATACAAATTTAGATTTGGTAGGAGATTTGGCTGGGTGAAGAGTATAACAAGATATTCATATTAGGAAGCACAATGGTGAGTTCAGTTTCCAAGTTGTAGAAGATAGTTGCACTTTCATTCACAGAAGCTGAGTACGTTGCTATGACTGAGGCTAGCAAAGAGATGATCTGGCTATAGAGTTTTTTGACAGAGTTAGGCAAGGGGCAAGGAAATGACAGACTTCATAGTGATAATATGAGCGTCATTCATCTTACCAGGAATATCGTTATTCATGCTAGGAAAAAACACATACAACTAAGGTATCATTTTATATACACATTCTTAGAAGATAGACAAATATCTTTAGAAAAGATACACACCGCTAAAATCTTGTAACCATATTGACCAAAAGTGTAACTTAGGAGAAATTAAAGCTTTACTTGGTTTCAATTGGAGTTCGAAGGCTAAGATAGAGGTGAGCAACACTATAACTTTGACTATGATGGATATCGAGATCCGGAGGAGAAACAAGATTGATTTCAATCAATCTCTAAGTGAGATTGTTATTTTGTGGAGCTTAATTTTATTTCAAGTCGACTGACGTTGGAGAAGTAGGGACTGCCGAAGGACATCGCTAGAAGGACAGAGCAATGATGCTGGATTTGCTCCAAGGAAATATGAAGGACAATGTGTAGCTGATTAGTGTTGTGATGTGGTGCCAAAAGCAAAATGACCGAGATGCTAGTGTCTTAATGCTCAAACCCATACAAAAGGTCGAAGAATAGCGCACCAGCATCTAGGCGTGGTTATGTATCATGGGCTACAAGTAAGGAGATTTCTTATTTAGACATTTTTCCTATAATTTTGCAACCTTTTCTCTTATTCTCTTGTGTTGGAGAGTGAACTGAGTGCCCTAGTGACTGAAGCATGAAGAGGCTCCAAATAAATATAATATGTACAGTTCTCTTCAGTTTTTATTTTATAGTAGAGTTCTTGGTGGTGTGACTTAATGATTTTTTCCCATTTTCAGATTTTTCCTCGTTAAATCTAGTGTCTTCTATCTGATTTCTTTTACTTTAGTTTTCATTTATTTCGTATGCTCAAAAAACTTGAACTGGTTTTCTTCATGCACTTTGTGATCTCTATTTCCCAACACATTCTCTTAACTGCTACTATCAATAATCATGTTTCCCTCGCACTGTACATTAAGTATGAAAAATATTGTAGTGACACCAATCAAACTCTAGATTGATAGATGTATTTAAAATGATTCGAACCTCCAATAATTCCTTTATTATTATATATCAATTGATCATCTTCTTCTTGATATATGCCATTATCAATTTCATTTTCATCTTCAGGTCAGATCTCTTTTATTAAGGATACAACTCTTCTATTTAGGAAATTGGATGCAATGTGTCCAAATCCTAATCATTGGAAATATTTGATTTATGAAATTTTAGAATTTAATGAGCTAGCTTTATTGCTTTCATAGGTACCAGGTGATTAGTAAAGTTTTATTTTAGACATGGGTACCTCTTCTCAGGGTTCTTGCCTTATTCTGTAATCTTGTCCTCTATTAGCAAAAGAAAATTTTGTTTTGCTTTGTTGAAGTTCAACTCAAAGAGAAAATTTAGTAATGTTAGATAATGTCTAATATTATTACAATTGAATGGCATTGGCAATAGATGGACACAATCTTCTTATAAATCTAGCAATAGTATGCTCCTTAGGTTCAAATATTTCACATTTTTACATTAATTGCTTAGATTATGTTAAATATTATTCTATGGATAAATTTCTTTGTTGAAACTTATGAATTTTGATAAAGGTATCTTATTTAAAATGGGGAGACAATCTTTTATAATTCTTCTTTATTTTTTTTCATTTCACAATTTTACTTTTCTTCCCATGCTCTCATCCTTAAATTGTCACAAAAAATGAATGTTATTTTCTTAAGTTTAATGACTATCAATTTTACTTGCTATTCATTTAGAATATTCGTATAATCAAAAATACTCTCGACGAATTGTAGCCAATCGATAAAGTCATCTGAGTTTAGGCTGCCTCAAAATCAAAAATGTTAATCGTGATCATAGAGTCTTAATATTTTCTATTTGGTTCTCTCCTACAGTAGACAAAAGTGTCATTGTTATTGGATGATTCTATATATTCTTGATCAAAAGGATTATCTATTTCACGCTCAATATGATGTTCATGAATAATTTGACTATGTTTCCTTTTCATGTCTTTCATATATTACTAACCTAGCATGCAATTGTTGTATTTCTCTATAAAGTTCATAAATCGCTAAGCCTTGATTCCGACAAAGTTGATTTCTCTTTGAGGGAATTTTACTTATGCTTTGATACCTCTAGTTGACAACGATGAAGACAATTATAATTCTTTAATAAATTAGTGGTATGGTTCCACTATTAGTATATAATAAAGAAATAAATCTTGAAACTGCAAGTTTTTGGTGGGGTGCTATTGAATTGGTTCTAGCTTGTATCTTGAAAAGAGATCTGGCTAGCACTAGATATTCTTCAAGTCATAAGTTTGTCACTTGTTCTTGAATCAGAACAAATATAACTGGTTTCCTTAGATGAAATTTTGCTCTCTAATGCTTGTTATTGATGGAAAACACACTTTGTAGCTCTCTCTTCAAGTTAATTAACATATAAAATTGAGTCATAATAATCAAATGGAGAACCTGATGAATTTCTCTGTCTAGAATTTTGATATTGTTATTAATGGTTCTAGGTACCTATATTTTTTTCTTTAGGCTTCTATTTTTTCTGTTTGCATCAATTTTCCTATTGGTTTTTAGAAATGTGTAGAGAGTTCATTGGTAGAAGAGTTAGTAGTTTTGTGATAATTAAAGAGAACTTCATTAATTCAAATAAGGAGGACAAAAACTTGAATGAATGAGAAGGTTTCTTGATTCAAGAAAGTTTGATTGTTGTAATTTTTCCGGATATGTGTGGTAGGTGCACAATCTTGGCAGCAATGGTAGGGCCCTGATAGTTACCGTAATAAGTTACTAAATCCTAGAGACACCACAATCGGGGCTGGTTGAAGGATTCTTGATCGTAGATATCACAATCACCTTTTGCTGGATAGACCACTAGCAAGAATTCCCAAGAATTCTTTTCTGTTGAATCTTCCACCACTCGATACCTGGATGGCTACTAAGGGTAGCCCGTTCACTTTCATAACCTGAGATGGGTTATTGCTTTCTATGGGATCCTTCACTTATCAGGATGGGCTCTATATAAACCACAGCATGGATGGAGATGATGAATAATAAATCTTGGTAAGACTTATCGCCCACTATGGCTTCCCTCTCTTCCAATCCCTTCATACAAAGAGCAATCCACCTTCATCAGCAATCCTCCTTAGGAAAACTTTAAAATATACTGGACTTAAACTCCAACTAAAAGACCTCCCTTCCCTTAGAATGAGTGCTATTTATAGACTTATAAGATAAGAACCCCCTCCTCCTAAATTACAAACATATATTTAAATATTTAATAAAAAAACTTTTAATGGACACACCGTGTCAATGTTGGTGTTGGGGTTGGATTTCTCTTTTCATTCATATCTTTATTTTCAATGAGTGCCACAATTTACTTTGCTATGTTTTACTTATTTTATCCATTTTCAAAGCACATTGTTATGATTCTTGCATTGTTGGCTTTTTATCATGTTTTCTTTACTAAATTTGCTTCATTCATTTTATGTCTTATGATCAATATTATAAAAGGTGACAAAATCATGCCTATTTTAAAAATTGAAATGATATCATTTGTTATTATTGCATTATGAAAATAAAGAATGCTCAAAGAATTTAGTTCATTTAATAATTTTTTTATCCATAAAAGATATATCATCATTTAAAATAATATACCAAACATTTAGATTAATGACTCTTTTAAAATTCTAAAAAATCTATTCTACCAAAAGTCAGAATTAAGCTTCAAAAAGTGGAGGTGAATCACAGGAATGTTCAAAGTAATAATTTACTAAGTGTGTTGTTTTATTTTATCTATACGATGTTAGTCTAAATATAAGAGCTGAGACTCAAATATTAATTGATAGTTAAAAGGTATATTGCATTTATTTTGATTGTTGGACTTGAGCATACCATGTTGGGTAAATTGTGTGCAATATCTCAAACTTCTTTTAAAATAACTAATTTAATCTCTCATTGAATTCACTAATGAAAGTAATTAATTTATTAATTAAATAATATTCTAATTACACAACAAGTGTATAGGATATGTTATGCACAATAAAGAAACTAATATAATTGATTTACAAATAATTTCCATAATAATGTCAAATACACTCAAGAATGTTAGACAAAAATGACAATCAATTTAATTAATACTATAACTACAACATCATACAAGTTAACCAAGGTTTAAGTTATGTGATTAGATATATGAGTCATCAATTAAATCTTAAACATAAATAATATAATTAACTTGGGCTAACAAGTAATCTAATTAATTCAGTAACATCAAAATTATATAATGTGTACTGCTATAAATATATGGTGATTACAAGATAGTTCTACAAGTAGGAGCAGTAATAGTTTGAGCACAAGTGAATAAATTTACTCAATATCATATGTAAAAAATCTATGACTGCTTAACATACAAAGCCCCAGCAATTTAAATGTGATTATGCAAGTGCAAAAATTAAGCAATAAAGTAAATTTTGAGTAGCTTGATTTTACATGATTTGACACTAAATGATTTACAAACAAAATGCTTAATTAGAATTCTACTATCTCTGATTTGAAACCAAAAATCCACTTCTTTACTAATAAAGATAGAAAATTTGAGAAAAAGGTCAAAATGAACCATGGATAATTTATGAGGTTTCTTTTTTTTTAATTTTAGGCTATCTAATGTGCTCAATTTTATCTTTTACTTATCGAATCTAATTTTAAATAATTCCTTGACTCTACAAATAAATAATATTGCAAAGAGATTATTTTTCTAAAATGACCTAATAGAAATAACCTAGGGATTATTTTTATCTTTTTTTTTTCTAAACTTTTTTTTTTGCATTATCTTCATTGAATAACATGATCCCCCTTGATCTAACAAGCACTCAAGCTTTTTAAAAAAGCTCTTCCAAGTTCTAGTTGGCATGACCCTAAAGCTACAAGAAAACACCAGGCTTATGTTTGAATTTTTAAGAAGATATAATACAATCATCATACATGGAATATAAATGTATGTAGTGGAAAATACAACATATGAAGATTTAGAGATTGAATGAAAAATGTGACCAAATAAGAGCTAAGAAAGGATGGTTGAATTATGAATACTCTTTGTTTTTACTCCCATGAAAGCTTTAGAAAGATGAACTATGTAAACTCACAAAAATGATTTTACATTACTCTATAATCTCTTTAAGAACATTTATTACCTACAATACATCCTAAAATAATTCCTAGTAAGTCTTGCAATAGCTCTCCAATAGCTTGAAGAGACTTCCCCAATGGGTAGTTAAACTAGTTGTTGTATTCAAGATTACACAATGTCAGAATCACTAACCCCACTTTTGCAAATTCAAAAATCTCATGTCCTGGGCAACCAATGTAATGGCAATGTAATGTTATTATATTCTTTGCACTAATATTGTAATTATGCTTCGGCTTTTAACTATGGATTACAGATAGGCCCTGACATTCTTGAAATTGGTTTTCTTCAACCCATTCCAGACTTATCACTATTGATCCCGTCAATCCATGAAACTGCAGCTCTAGATCCAACTATCACTTTATGAGTCAAAAATTATATTTTTTTACAAGACATGAGATCCCTTTGGAGCATTTTCTAATTTTTTTACCACATTATAAATGCATGCTTGATTAAAGCGAAGATTCTTGCATGTGGCCTACTGTGGAACACTACTATCAGGTATACTCATAAGGCCTCTGAATGAATTAGTATGTTCGGAAGCACGAGGCCAAGCTCTTTGTAAATTCTAATGCAAGGTATAACTACTTACATATGCTTCTAATTTGCAGGCTCAAAAGTTTGTGGGTGTTGAATATCCACTTGCGAAGGTTTTCATAGAAGAACTTATGCATGCAAGGAGCCCTGAGGAAGCAGCACGCTGTGGAGGAAAATTCTTATAAGGGAGTTGCCTTTCAAATCTGTGGGGAGAAAAAAATGAGGACACCCTTACAAAAATTCATCTTGGTAAGACTCCACACAAATTCACAGATGTACTTATTCAGGTGATCAGATACGTCATCAAGGTAATATTGTACAATCTCGAAAGATAGAAGTCACTACCCTTTAATAGAACCAATCACCTTAATAAATACTCCTAAGGACGATGGGTCTACATATGTACCAAAGATTCTTCCCCTACCTTATATGGAAAAGTAAAACATACTTTATTTTAAATCAGATTTGTTAAGTTCCCTACAGGGGCAACCCCCCATAGTTAATTACATCCTAAAGGATGAAATCCTTTAGGAAAAATCTCGATTAAGGTAAATGATCATTTTCTCTGAAGATTTCAATAGGAAGGACTATCAATCGTTTGGTTTATATTTAAAGATCAAATGAGATTGATCAAAAGAGAGAGTTATTATTGAAGCCAAAATAGAGTATTAGATGCTCAGATGCTGTGGAAACTTAATGAGCATCTCAAACTATCCTAAAATTGGGCTTTACATTTTAAAAATTGATTTAGTTTATTTGAGTTATATTTTTTATTAGAATTTTAGGACTTAAGATTCCTTAACACAAGATTAAGGAAATGCCTAAGAGGTGAGGAATTATTCTTATGACAAAAGGGAGAACCTCCAAACCTAAATCAGGGAGCTTCAGAGCCTAAGCACAACCTAAATCTAAGGCAAAATGGGGCTCCACTAGAGGACAAATCCCTGATATGGACTTACAACTACTGTGTAACTAATCTCCGATTTTAAATACATGTAGGCAAGTCTTTATGCTTTTGAAAGATAAGTTGGGTTGTTTTTATTTAGAAGGAAGTTAAGTCCTTAAACTCACTCCCTAAAGAGACTAGATCATGTAATGGGGCATGCTTCAAATGACCTAAATCTAATGCATTTCAAATTTCATTTTATTATCATTTTTAGATAATCAATTTTGACTTAAAGTAGACTTTTATGACTAATGCATGAAAGTAGATTGTTGGCCAAAATCTAGAAGTTTAAGAGGTGAGGTTCCATTCTACCAAAGGTCAAGTGTTCTCTAAGAAAGATGGAAGCTCTCCAATCAATAGTGAAATAAGATGCTATTGTGCATGATATTATAAAGAAAAGAACTCATCTAGCTTAGGGGTTTCTAATTCTTTTATCTTGATTTTAATCTTAAGCTTTAGGTGAGGTTATGAATTGTTTAGTTTTAATTTGAGTTATTAAGTAGGGTAAAAGATTTATTTTTTCCTAAAGAGTCTAATCCACATCCACCATACATAAAGCAAAGAAACTAGAAAATCATGCCATTTAATGCACAAGTTAAACAAACATCAATCAATTTATAAAACTAACGTAAAAAGCATAAATGGCCACTTGTGGTTGTGCACCACCGCACAAACTCAAAAAATATCAAATTGGGTAGCCGAGCTCTACCCTTATACAACCCAGATTACAAATGAATTAAATTTACAATTTACGTAAAGGAATTCATTATTATGGGGGTCTTCAAGCTTTGTTCTTCTTTCTTCTTTCTTCTTTCTTTCTTTCTTTCTTTTTTTCTTTCTTTCTTTATTCTTTAGATCTTCCTTTGGGTGGTTGAATGGTAGATGCTCCAAGGCTTCACATGGTGTATAAGATAGGATCTTATGACCAATGCTCATCCTAATCCCCCATAACAAATCATTCAAACAATCCTAAATATACAAATTTTTATATGAAAGGAAAAGAGAAATCTAACTAACACATGCAAAACAAAGGTCAGCCAAATCACACCACACAAATCCCAAGCATGTATGGATTATGTAAAGGTGTATAAGCACCTACAAGCAAGAAGCATTTATGTTTTTTTATTTATGATAGCGCCCCTTTAGCACAATCCCCTGCAGAAAAGAATAGTTAGACTAAGAACGTCCTACCATCTATTCTACGAGCATACACACTAACATCCAGTATAAAATATTCATCACAAAATAAAACATAACATCAAGCCATGCACCAACCTAACCTAAAGTTAGAAGTGGTGACTTAGGCTAATGTGTGAGCTTTGGAGGTGTGTGAGTTTAGGGACTTTAGGTTTGAATTTTCTAAGTGTGAAAAAGTTCAACTTAGGAGGGTTTCATTTAAGTTGTTTAAATGGGTTATTTTTATTTCATGTTTTAATTTGGTTTTAAAACCTATAATTAATTTGTTAAGTTATAAGAGAAGAAAGAGAAGATGACTTCTCTTTCCTTCCTTAATTCTTAAGTGATTTTTAAGATAAGTTCACATTTTTAATTTCATTTAGGTAAATGTTTTAATTACATATTTTAATTAATTCTAAGTTTAGATCAACTCTACACAAACCTATTCAAAAAGAAAGGCATTTTAAGATTAAGAAAAAAAAATCAAAATTCACATGACATACATTACTTCATTTCCTTCCCAACATATATAACATGCATATGGATGGAGCTTAAGCATATCTATACATGCAAATACAGCTAATTAACACAATTTATGATGCATGTTAAATAATTCATTTAAGAAAATTTAGAAGATTTGGATGCATGATTTTTCTTAAGTGGAAAAGGTTTTCTCCAAATTTCACAAACATGCAAAAGTAAAAGACATAATTGAGTAACGTCATCATAATGTTATGCAAGGTATAGAAACTTGGGCTACTTAAAGCTCACATTGTGGCTAATATACCACTTTCCTTAAATACTTCATATAATAAGAAATGAAATGGAAAAGGAATATGCAAAAGTTGTTTAGCAGTTTCATTTTTGTTTATGCAATTTATTCATGCAAATGTAGAAAATCCTTCTTAGATGAGAGCATAGGGATGAATAGGGTTTAAAAGTAAGTGTTGGGTTCTTTATAAATGAACCCTACATCTTACCAACCCATATTCAAAATTATGCTAACATAAGAAAGGAAGGAAAGGCTACACTAAACATGACTTTATAATTCATCACATGCAAGCTAATAATTAAGATATGAATAGCACACTTTTATATTTGATATTTCATTTATAGGTTTTGAAAATACTTTAGATTTAGTTGTGATAATAGTCACTCATATTTTACTTTATCCAACACATGCACATTTGACATAAAGTAAACAATTTCATTTTAAAACTTTGAAAACATGAAATCATGGATGCATGAATCACATGGCATACAATTTAACATGTTGGGAAAGACTTAAAGCAATGTAATCATGTAAAAAAAACCCACTTTACTTAATTCCTAAAGACATTATTAAAGAATAAGAAAACTTAGAATAAATCAAAGTGAATTTCAAAATGATTTTTATTTGTTTGAAGTTTGATTTAATTTTAGAAGGGTGAGATGAGTTTGTTGTTCCTAACCTAGCCCCATATGTATTTTGTATTTTAGTTTAATTTTTAGATAATGAGATCCATTTTTAAGTGTTGATTAGGTTAATGTATGCATTAAGTGGCTTAATTAACCCTTACCAATACCACCTTAGAAAAATTAACTAAATAATTATGAGCCAATGAGATGACATAAAACTCACAAGGTATGTAAATTTGCAATGCACCTAGTAATGAAAAGGCCTAATGTAATTTGGCTCATAATTAAAAGTTAATTAAGCTAAGGGATTTTAGCTTAAGTACTTTTAAAACATCCTTTCACACTTATAAAAGGGATTTTAATTTTCCTAATTAGACTTAGGCTATTAAACACCTAAGCATCTACCCAAGGTATATTAATTAAGTTCTGGAGATTTTTAGAATTTTTAAAAATTGTTTAAAGTGATAATTAATAGATTAACCCTTAATTAAGAAGGGGATTAAGGAAAGAAAAGGGGGTTTAGGGAATAACTTAGGGGGAATATCCAAAATTATTCCATAAAATCCCTACTCACTAGATCTAACTTTAATCCAACTTAATCATAGGGAAAATCCACTAATTATACCTTAATTACCGTTAATTACATGAAGGGGGTAATTAGGGAATGAGCTAATAATTTCCCTAATTAAGGCCTCAATAAATCTCAAAAAAATTAGGAGAGTCAAAAGTCATCCCCTAAAATGAACCCTAGAAATTTGAGATTAATTGGTGGCTTAATTAGAAAGTAATTAGCTAATTAACATTTCTAAAGAAACCTAAATTCATAGAAAAAGGAAAATCAAAATAGATTGAAAATATTTTAAAAATATTCTAGATGAAATTATCTATCTATAGCAATTTTCCTTATATTTTTCTGCTTTTTTTAGGTTGGGTTATGATTTTTTGAAGGTTTCTGAATTAAGTAGAAATTAAGAGTAATCCCTAACTAATCTTAATACCCACTCACGTGACGGCGTGGCGGCGTGGCTTTACATCGCACTGCGGAGCCCCTACTTAAGTTGTCACATCAAGGGAACCGTGGTGGCGCACGCGCTTTTATCCTTAGCCATCTGATCAACGATCGGACGGCTAAGGATACACCCATGGTTTTAAATCAAGGATTAATTTCTAAAATGTGAAAAATAATCTCAGCCGTCCATCTAAAAATGCGTAGATGGATGGCAAAGATGGGCTGAGTTTTTCCGTGAGGATTAATGTGAATTGTTCACAATCCAAGGGGAGATCTGAGCCTGATCCTTCATGGATTCAATCAAGACTCAACCCACACCATCTAAAGGACCAAAGCAGCCAATCCAACGATGGATTTTACATGAAATGGAAATTTCTTTCACAAAGGACCAACACCCCTTAGTCTAAGTGGTCAAAAATTCACTAACCTCGCCGGAGTTTATCACCGACACTCAAGATCGATGAGGTAGCTTCATCTAGTGGAGACAAAGCCCTGTTGAAGTTCCTAGCTCTTGAGGTTGAGTGGATGAATGGGTGGACCAACTCCTCTTCACTCCCTTTGCGGCTTTGATCGAATTGATCTTCCCCTTACCTTTAGAACTCAATTGGATTCTTAGGAAAGCTTGAATTGGTCCTTGGATGATGAGTGTAGAAGCAATTTAAGTGGGATCAAGTGTGGAGAAAATTAGGAATCAAGGTGAGCTCCCCTGTTTTACACTGTGCAAAATCGAAGAAGATAAGATCCGAATCCTCTCTGGGGGCCTTGGGAAAGCTCTGTGAAGGTTGCTAACTCTCCTTAGGCTCCAATTGATCAAGTGTGAATGAAAATTTTAGTGGATTAAGGGGAGATATCTTCCCCTATGACAATCGGACGGTCAAGCATAAGCTTGCCATTTTGATCCAATTGACCTCATAGGATGGGTTTTTTTTGGCTGTTAGAGGTGTGCACATGGTCAGTTTGGCCAGAGGAGTGGAAGGTTAACTCCCATGTGCATCCAATTGAGCTTTAGGGAGAGTTTGACATTTCAATTTGGCCATAGGTTATCAGGTTTGGTCCATGGGCCAAATGGGTTGACCCAAATCCATTGGGTTGGGTGCACCACTCATCACTAGGTCCCCTTGAGGTTTTAGGAGAGCCTCAAGTGATTGTTATGAGTGTATGACCAAAATACCCATGGGGTAGGCCAAAATTTGTTCTATGGCGTAGGGGAATGGTCATTTTGCTATTTTTTTTTAATTTGAGTATGTTTGGTATGTTGAGAAAATAGGTTGAGCCAAGTTTCAATGGATTTGGAATTCATTTGATAGGGTTTGGCTCTTGTTGATCCATTTAGATCAAAATAGGTCAACTAGGGTCAAGTTGACCAATAGGTCAAATTAGGTCAAACTAAGGGTTGGGTCAAGTTCATATGACAATTTGAAATATTTTAGTGCCTTTGGTTTGCTTCAATTTGGTATAGATTTGGTTTTGGCTCATATGACTCTTTTAGGTCAAATGGGTCAAGTTGACCCATTTGACCTATTTGGGCTAGGTCAAGGGTAGGTTTAGATTTGGTTGATCATGTGGAGTGGTTTGGTATCTTTGTTTCCATTCAATTTGGGTTAGGTTCAATTTTGGCTCAATATGACCCATTTAAATGTCAGTCTAAGGTCAATTGGTAGGGGTCTAGTTAAGAGGCTTAAGTTCCACAAGTGATTTGGAATGAACTTGACCCATTGGTTTCAATCAATTTGGCTTAGATCAAGTTTAGACACATTTTGGCCCTTTAGGTCAAAATGGGTCAACTTCGGTCAAGCGGGCCAAATGGGCTAGGTTAGGCTCAAATGTTGGATTGGTTAGGTTCAAACATAGGTCATGAGTGAACTTAGATCAATGGTTTCAATCAATTTGGCATATAGTGGATTTGAGCTATGTTAGGTTTCATTTTAAGTTAAGTGTTGACTTGGTCAACTCTTAGGTTTGACTTGGTTTGACCAATTTGATTGATTGATCATCCCATGATGATTGTTGATCATGATAGGAGGGATATATGAGTTTGGTTCAATCCAATTTGGTTAGGATCAAAAGTTGGCTCATAAGAGTACTTTAGGTCACTTTGGGTCAAGTGAGCTCAAATGGTCAAAAGCTTGATTTCAAAGTTGATTGATCTTGTATATGGACTTATGAAAATATAAATCCATTTACAAGTGGTTTGAAGTCAAATGAATTTTGATCCATTTGAAAATTTTATATTCAAATGAAGAATATGAAAGGGTTTGATTTTTGGTTTGGGTTTTGATTGAAGGATTGAAATTTGGATTTATATATGAGCTCATGATTGAAGGATTAATCGAACCATCAGAGAAAATCAAGAGTTTGGCTTGATTTGAATTGATTTTGGCTAAGTTCAAGATTTTGACTTGAAAGGCTTAGTCTTGATTTTGATTTGATTTGAGTTTGAGTTTTGGAGTTGGTTTTGATTGTTTGAACTTATATTTCATTTATATATATGAATATAAATGAGAATGTAAATTGATTATGAGAAAATTTCAATAATTTGAAAGAGTTTAATCATGATTTGGGTTAAATCCATTAAAGGAAATTTAAAGAATTTAATGAAATTTTTAATTAGAAATTTAATTTTTTTAATTGGATTTGATTGATGTATATTTATATTTTATTTATATATGAGAACATAAATGAGAATACAAATTGATTTTGAGAAAATCTCATGAGTTTGAAGTGGTTTGATCAAGGTTTAGGTTAAATCCATTAATGAAAAATTAAGGGATTTAAGGGAATTTCAAGCATTTTAAATTTGGAATTTAATTTTTGCCTTTGATTGGATTGATTTGTATTTATATTTCATTTATATATGAGAATATAAATGGTGATATAAATTGATTTTGAGAAATCCCAAGGATTTGAATAGGTTTGATCGAGGCCTGGAGTTGATTTTGGCTAAGTCCTTTAATGGAAAATTAAAGGAACTTAAGAAACTTTCTATGAATTGTTTTGGAATTTTGAATTTGATTTGATGAGTTTGAATTTATATTTCATTTATAAATATGAATATATATGGATCATGAGAAAATCCCAAAGATTTGAGTAGGTTTAGATCATGATTTTGGCTAAGTCCTTAAGAAAGGGTTAAGGACTTAGAAATTTTGAACTTAGGAATTTTGATGGATTTGATCATGGGTTTCAATTATGGATTTCAATCAAGGATTTCAATCAAAGAATTGATTTGAGTTTGAGAAAATCAGACAAAATTGATTTAGAGTTTGACTTGAAAGAAGGGTAGTGAAGAATGGTTTAAGCTAAAGGGTAAGAAATTTTCCTAACAACCCTATGACATGACCTATACCTATGACTAACTCTTCTAATTCTTCTAGGGCTAGGGGAGTGTCCACCTAATCACTTGATGTGTCTTAAGACTAAGGAACTCTTAAAGTCTAAGAGAAGTCATATAAGATGAGAGAGCTCATTCTAAAAATAACACACGCGAGAGAAAAGTTCAGAGAGAACCAATTGGTAAGTTTTACATGGGAGGATTTAAATTTCTATGATTGTTTAATATGGTAGCCTTGTCTTTTTTGCTCTTGGAAATTAGGAACATATAGGCATACACTTGATTCTCTTGGACATTTAGTTTCAGATTTTTAAGCTTACCATCTCTGGCAAACATATATTTTTCATTTCATATCTTTTGAAGTCTTTTTGATTCTTTGGCATTTGGGATGCAATACTATCTAGAGTTTAATGTTATTCAAATTCTAGCGGAATCTATTAATTATATTTGTTTGGTTGGTCCTATTGTTATAAATATTACTCTTGTATTTAATAATTAAGTTGAGATTCTTACCTTTCTTTCACTCTTATTTTTCAGTCATAAGACCAGCCATGTAGATATCAACGTCTAGGTAGATTTTTTTTTGGGTTAGACTGACATCTGATTTTCACATCTTACCATACATACAAGATAAACAACATCAAGGTTAAGTAACAACCAAGAAGTTAGAAAACCATGCTTCTACTGATGAGTAATTATGACTAAAATTTTACATGGGAAGTTAGCAGTCCGCCTAATGGATCATTTAATAATGTCTTGATTTTTGAAATATGATTAGTTGAATTCTAACAAGAGTAAAACATTTTGCATGAGCAGCTAGCAATTTACCTAATTGGCAATTTAATAATGTCTTAATTTTTGGGGTGTCATTGGCATAATTCTAATTCCTCCTGTGTCTCCTTATTAGTTGAAGTTTATTGACATTGTGGGGACTAGGAAGTATTTAGTTGTTACAATGGAAAAGTTAAGTTTTATTGTATTTTAAAATAATTTTTTTCTTTAATTAATATAGCTGACTATATTATTTTCAGTTAAAACTAAAATTACAACTAGAATATGACTTTATAGTACAAATAATCTTTTTAGTCCACTCTACATTTTAGTGTGTTCATAATTACTTATAGTTAATAATTTAACTTTACTATATTTGCATTTGCCTAGATTTAGGCTTTATTCTTCAACCAGCCTAGCTTGTTCAGTTGGGATTAACGTTAGATTTCTTAACCTTCTCGACCGCTTTCTGTGCCCCATTTTTATCAAAATTGAAACATCAATTTGAATCAACTTGTCCTGGTTGTTGATACATGATTATATTCCTTTTATGAATTTACTTATTACTGTCCAAAATGAATAGTCATAAAGTTTATATTAGAGGTCCCAAAAAATAAACTTTTTAGTACTTTTGAAAGTGATGGATATTGTGAAGCTATTAGATATTAAAGAGATAACTAACAAGATTTGGAGATATATGACAATTATTGGAATTATATGGGTTATAATTCATTTTAGTGAAATTCCAAGTTGTCAAATGATATGAAAATAATCAAATAATACCAATATTGAAGAATAAGTGAGATGTGCAAGGTTTTGATAGTAAGAAATTGCCAAGAAAATCTACTACTATGGAATTCATTTTGTTTGCCTTTGTGTCCAATTATCTTGGAAGCTCTTGGGAGTAAATAGCTTGGAGCTATCTCAATTTACCCACCTTAGCATCACACAATAATTATTGTATGGATCACACCTTAATTTCTAGATATTGCCTCAAATTCAGGTAAAGACTATTTTAGCTGTTATTTGATGCTCATCTTTAGCTTGTTCTCCCAAGTTTCTTGTTGGAGAGGGAATCTTGCCATATATTTTAGGAGTGAAAGTGATCTACCCCTTGAAAGGGGTGATATAAGGCTTTCACTTGCTGTGATGAGAGATTAAGGGTGCATGGAAGATGCCTAGATGATTGAAGAATTTTTGATTTTCTAGTGTTGGAAAATGGAAGAGGCTTGGCCAAATGCTTCAAGCAAGCCAACCCTAGATCTACCCTTTAGAGTTATGGTATGTATGTGGATTTAGATCATAAATATATTTGAAAATTTTTGCGAAATGTTAAGAAAATGATCTAGAGTTTTTGATGGAGATCGAAAAAATTCTATTGAAGTTTTTCGTGGTTGAAAAGACTTGAAAGCGTTAGGGGAGTTTAATAAGATTCTAATAAGACTAATGTGTTCATAATGAACCTAGATAATACATAGCAAAATTGATGATTTCATAGTGAACCTAGATAATTCATATTGAAACTAACAAGTTTATATAAAGTTCATAGTGAACTTAGAGAGTTATTTTGAATCAAGTGGACTTGAACTTGGTCTATGAAATATTCAGATGTATACTTGATACTTGTTAAAAGTCAAAAGATATGTTTTGGAGACTTATAAAATACCCAAAATGTGTTTTCTAAAGTTGTAAACCAGCTCAATTTGTTTTAAAAAGATAACTTATCAAACATACTTCATAATCTATAACTTTTTTTTTTACTAAAAACACAAAAAAAAAGTTTGACTTAATCATGGCCTTAGATGTTGAAATTGACATGAAGGATGCAATGGTGGTGGGACCAGTTGTGAGCTTGTATTATTAAAGGTCTTTTAGACCTAAAAATGGATAGCTGGAATTAGGATATAGATAAACTGCCATAGAAAGACAGATTATGGAAAGGTTTTGCTAAATATCAGATACTTTTTTTAACAAACATTATGTAAGGGATGCTATTTGAAAGAACTTTACAATAGTAAATTGAATTGTAGAAGATCAAGAATGATGTCAAGAAATTCATGCAAGAGTGTGAAGAAAACTAATGCTGATTATATGATTTTGTCTTGAGGGATGATATTACCTTCAATATTAGTCCCTTGAGAATATATAAATGCATCAAATGATCAACAACAATGTGGTAACCTGCAAATAGTTAGCTTTTGAATTAAAGGAACAACTACATTTAGATCCTAACATGAAGTGTGTTTCTAGAGTCATAAACTTCAAAAAGTATGAATGATTTGAAATTATGGAGGGCAAAGTCAAAAGAATGAAAGAATATTTAAGGAAACTACAAGCACTCTTTTATGCTCCATTCAAAGTTTGGTAAAATCACTTTGGAAGCTTTCTCAGTAATTCATTTGATTATTGCATATGTCGCTAATCTATAAATGATTTTATGAAGTTTGTGGTATTATTTTACTATTATGATGCACTAATTAGAAATTTTCTTAACGATTTGTTACTACCAGCTCGGGATCTTGGGTAAATTAAAGTGAGAATGGATGATTGTGACAATGCAATTGTCTATGCCATCTCTCATCTAATCATTTAGTAGAATTCTAAACTACAAATTTTCTTGAAGTTTTTGTGGCATGTTATGGACAATCTTATCATTATATACATAACATGTAATTTATGTCCATCAAAATAGTAACTAAGGGGCTATTTGAGATCAATTTTATTTAGTATTTCTCATTTTTATTTTTATGCTATTTTTAAAAATTTTGTTGTTTGATGTGTTTTTTATATATTTTTATTTTTATGTATATCAATTTCAATTTCTATACCAATAAGTTAGCTCAATTTCTTTTTTCATAAGAGCTAGATAAGTTAGCTCAATTCCATTAAGATGATATCCAAAATGACTTCATATTAATTTAATGATTTAAAATTTAGAGGTGTGTTATTCATATTGAATCAAGTTTAATGAAATAATTTCTATAACATGATTTTTATGTTTTTAATGTATTTTGTATAGATTTAAGGTCAATGTGACTTGAATATTTTAAAATACTTTTTTTTTTGAAAAAATGTATACTATTTTATAATATGCTTTTAAATATTAATTAAATTTTATTTATAATTGTTTAGATTCTTGGAAATTTAAGGAAATTTATTTAAATATTTCAATCAATAGGTTTAAGTTTTGAATATGAACCGTGAGAGCTAAATTATCTTAATCAAAGATGTCCATTGTTGATATAAATTGCTCATATAATTAGAAATTTGATTACCCAAATTTATTAACTAATTAGTATTTAAACTTTTTGAAAATATTAATATTAGATTTTAAAATTAAGCAACATAGCCAATACTTTTATATTACTAAATAGGAGATACTTGAGCACTAATTGACTAATAAAAAAAGGTTGCAATATTTTTTTAATTAATAACATCATTAATTAATGATAATTAGTGTAATTGAACATATTTAATTTTATAATAGGGCTTTTTAACCCCAAATTGATGGACCTAGGGATCTAATAAACTTTGATTAGATCATTTGGATTGCTAAAATTTATTCATAACTTAATAATCTCATTCTTAATTATATTTAATTAAAAGCTTAGAAAAATTAATATTAATAATAGTTGATTTAAAAAGGTATATATTTTAGTTTTATTTTATGAACTTTTAAATTAGTAATTTTAAGAAATTTATTTCATAAAAAATTAGCTATTTGTTTTGTTTTACTTACTTCATATGTTTAAATCTATTTAAATATATTTTCTAGCTAGTAAATCTCTTGAGATGACAAACATGAAATAGCAATTAATGATCACTATTCATGTGTGATCAAGTTATGTGCCTTAACAAATAATACCTTTTAAGTAAACTTCCATGTTTTAATAGTCAACATTGATTCAGAGAACAAGATAAGGCCAATGGGGAAAGAACAAGCAAGGATGTAAAGTATATGTCATAGTTGACCAAGACACAAAGTAGGTCTAGAGTTTGAAGGGGCTAAATGTTATTCGACTATCATTTATGCATAAATTTGATAAGGCACATTTCTTAGGGCTCTACAAAGTTTTATGGACTTTGAAAGAGACTCATACAACATGGTGGAGTCATAATTGATTGAATCATACTATCCTTAAAGACAAAAAATTATCTTAAGCTCTTATGATCTTTCATAAAAATCAATGGAAGATATCCTAAATCATGTATATTGCCTTTATAATGAAATCCATGAACAGGGGGAATCATATAGCATCTTAAGGTAGTAAGAAATTTCTAATATTACCTCATGAGAAAAATATACATAATGTCATAAATGACAGGATCAATGGATTGATTCTTGAGCTTTTCTAATCTAGTTATTTAGCTCAATCAACTCAATTTGATCCAAATAAATCATTTATGTCAAATTTATCAATATTATTAAATTGAATTGAGTGAATTTTATTTGAGGCTAATTGAACTTTGACTTCACTGATTTAGCCCAATTGGACTATGCTCTCTTATATCACTCTCATGAGATTTTTAAGCAGTCGGATCTATTGAATCAATTCAATCATATATTACATGAAAGTTTTTTTTTTATATTTTTAAAATATAAATTTATATACTTATATACATATAATATAATACTTTAGTTGTTTCCTAATATACCAAAATCACAATTTCTTGCTTTAGTTGTTTCCTAATATGTCAATTTAATTCTAATTTTTCTAAATTATTTTTCCTTATAAACACCCTTATTTGAATTCCATATTCACTCTCTTAATCGTTTTGGTCATTTGAAGCATAATAGCCTTTCAAATTTTGATTCAATCATATGTGGGTGTCGGCTACTCATTGTTTTCAAAGAAATTAAATTACTTTTATTCAAATTCTTTCCAAAATCCTTTGACAAGAGTATTTTTGGCTCACATCAAAAAAAGACATGGAAAAAATCACCAAAAGGTATGAAAAATACCAAAAAAATTGCTCCCATTGTTTTAAGTTATAAATTAATTTATTTGTATTTATTGAATTTATGTTATAAATTATAAAATTTAATATTTTTAATAACATAATAACGTTATATATATATATATATATATATATATATATATATATATATATATATAATGTTATGATATAATGTTATAACGTTATATTAGCGTTATAATATAACGTAAAATAATATATATTTTTTTTATTTTTTCATAATAATTCCCTCTCCAATAAAAAAAAATATATATTTATAAACTTGAGGTGAATAAAATAAGAGATCAAGAATCAATTTTTTTTCATTTTGGACAACTTTTATCATGCTTTCGATGAAAGTATCTTTCAAGTTTGAACTTTCACTTAGTATAACCAAAATTTAATAATAATAAATACTATAGTAATCAAAATTTTGAACTAAGTGTATAAATTATTGTGTCATTTGGTATACACATAATATGAGACACACTATAAGTTCTACTCAAGGGTGCGCTTTAGAGGCGATGGGCTTTCATCTCGATTCATAAGTGTTTTAGGATATTAATAAGATCTCATTGCAACGGCCTATTATAACAACACTTATATAGGTGAGATCTTCAAGATACACTGCAATTATAATATCTCACAAGATTTTGCATTTGATCTCATTAAGAGTTATAGCTCAACATTATTTTCATTGCAGTTTAGCACAAATATATATAAAGATGATATTTATAATATTTAAAATTATGCTTTTACCAGTCATTCAATCAACTTCATTTTTACCACATTGAACCTTCTATCATGGTGTTTCTAATTTGAAAGTTGGATTTCCACTGTGATGACTATTTTAATCTTACCCCTTCTAATGATCTCAATATAAAAGTCTTTGCAAGCTTTTTTCTTCAATGGATCAGCAATATTTTTCTCAGAGCAAATAAAATTGTAAGTAAAAACACCTCTTTTATATAATTCATATAAAGAATCATGTTTTATTCTCATATTATATTTTTTATCATTGCATTTTACACTTTTTTGCTTTGCTATAGCTTGATTATCACAATTTATTAAAATAACAGGTATAGATTTTTCAATACAAGATAAACAAATTAATAAAGTTTAAGTCACTCAACTTTAGAAGTAGCAATATCAAGTGTTATAAATTCTGCTTCCATAGTAGATCTAGAGATTAATATTTGTTTAGTGGATTTCATGATATTGCACCACCACAAAATGTGAAGACATAACCACTAGTAGCTTTTGTTTCACTAGTTTCATCCATCCAACTAGCATCACAATATCCTTCTAGAACCATAGGAAAATCACTATAATGAATGCAATAGTTTATTGTGGCTTTTAAATATTTAAAAATTCTTTCTAGTGCTTTCCAATGAGTTTGACTAGGATTACTAGTATATATACTCAATTTTCCTATAGCATAAGCAATATCAAGTTGAGAATAATTTGCTAGATGAATTAAACAACCAATTTTTTTAGAATATTTTAATTGTGGTAATCGTCACCAAAATTATTTATAAGATGTTTAGAATTATATGGAGTGTCTAAAACTCACATCTTGAAAATTTTTTAAGAAGTTTTTGAATATAATGTGATTGAATAATAGAAATGGTATTTGCATTTCTATAAATTTTTATACATAGTATTATATTAGCTTCACCTAAATCTTTCATTTCAAATTGAGTTGATAGAAACTCTTTAATATTATATACAATATTGAGATTTATACCAAAAATTAAAATGTCATCAACATAAAGAGATAAAATAATATAATCATGATCAACAATTTTAATGTAAACACATTTATCAGACTCACTAATCAAAAATTCATATGTCAATACTATTTTATCAAACTTTTCATGCCATTATTTAGGAGCTTGTTTTAATCAATATAAAGATTTTACTAATTTACAAGCTTTATTTTCTTGACTTTTTACTATAAAACCTTTAGGTTGATCCATATAAATTTATTCATCTAAATCACCATTTAAAAATGCAATTTGTATATCCATTTGATGTATAACTAGATTATATGTTGAAGATAAAGCTAAAATCAAACGAATTGTAGAAATTCTAGCAACCGGAGAATAAATATTAAAATAATCAACACCATTTTTTATGTATATCCTTTGGCTACTAATCTTGCTTTATATTTATCTATAGATCAATCTAATTTTATTTATTTTTAATATCTATTTACATCCAATAGTTTTACAACCTGGAGGCACAAAGTACCCAAGTCTTATTTGATATAATAGAATCTATTTTATTATTAATAGCTTCTTTCCAAAATGATGCATCTATAGAATTTATAGCTTCATCAGAAGTAGTAGGATCATTTTCTAAAATAAATATTTCAATTAAAAGAGAATAGAAATCATCACCTAAAATTTTCTCTTTTCTAATTCTTTTACTTTTTTTTTTTCTCATTATTAGTTAAAATAGTATCATTTTTATTTATTATATTTTCTATTGAAGATTTTTTATTAATATATTTCAAAAAATATTCAAAAAATGTATCATCAAGATTCCATAATTGTATTAATAGAAATAAGCACTAATATTGGAGTTAATGATAAGAAATAAGTATGACCATTAAGAGAATATCCATTGAATACATTATCTATAGTTTTAGATCCTAATTTTCTCTTTTCACATTCTAGAATAAATATTTTAGCTAAACAACCCCAAACTTTTAAATACTTCAAATTAGGTTTTCTATTTTTCCAAAATTTATAAGCTAATTTATCATAATCGTTATAAAGATTCTGATTTAAAATAAAACAAACTGTTAATAAAGTTTCATCACATAAATTATTTGATAAATTTGATGAAATTAGCATTTCATTTAATATATCAATTAATGTTCTATTTTTTCGTTATGCTACTCCATTAGATTGACGAGAATATGGTGAACTTATTGTATAATACCATTTTCTTTACAAAAATTATTAAATAAAAGTGAAATATATTTCCCACCTCTATCCAATCTTAAAATTTCATTTTTTTATTTAATTGATTTTCTACTTCTACTTTATATTTCTTAAATATATCAAAAAACTCATCTTTAGTTTCGATTAAATAAACATAGCAAAAATTCAAAAAATCATCAATAAAGGTAATAAAATATTTTTTTACCTCCTCTAGTTAAATTACCATTTAAATCACAAATATCACTATGAATATAATCTATTATATCATTTTGCTTAAGTGGAATAGATTTAAATGATTTTTTAGTTTGTTTTGCTTGAGAGCAAATTTCACATTTCACATCTTTATTTATATCATTTTTAGATATTAAATTCATAGACATCATTCTTTTAATTATTTTGTAGTTTACATATCCAAAAGACGATCGGAAAGAGCACTAAGAATGTGTCCAAGACAAAAAATCAATCTCTTATGGAGTTTTTCCTTTTCCTAACCCTTCATCGAAAGAAGAATTATTTTCTCTTTCTAAATTAGGTTCGGATGAATGAGGATTATATATTGCAGAAATTAATCATAAACATTTCAACCAATATATAGTTTTCTTTTGTCATCTTTTAAAGTGTGTTCCTATAAATTTTTTCAGCTTAACATCAACATGACGAAGCGATATTTGTATAGACATATTTTTTTAATTAGTGAAAATAATTAAAACAAAGAATATATATTGATCTACTCTAAGATTGTTTGAACTATAAGGAAACAAATTAGCAATTAAGAAATAAATTTAACACAACTAAGAAAATAAAAATAAAAGTAATGAGATCGAAATAGCCTGGGAGAGAGGCGTGTCGATGACACGATCCTTCGAGTAGATCAAGCCTTAGATGCATCAATTCGTAACTCTCATTTCTACTTGTCAGATATAACCTATCTCCTTGCCTTGGTCGTGCGTGCACCATGACTAATTATCAAAACTTCAAACTAATCGTTTGTGTTGGTGCAATATGTCTTCACGTTTTGTGGTGGTGCAATATCATGGAAAACCACTAAACAAACATTAATCTCTAGATCTACTATGAAAGCAAAATTTGTAGCACTTGATCTTGCTGCTTCTGGAGCCGAGTGGCTTAAAAATTTATTAATTTGTTTACCTTGTATTGAAAAATTTATACATAGTATTTTAATAAATTGTGATAATAAAGGTGCTATAGCAAAGTAAAAAGTGTAAAATACAATAAAAAAATGTCATATGAGAATAAGACATGATTTTTTATATGAATTATATAAAGGGATTATTTACTTTTTATTTGCTCTAAGAAAAATATTACAGATCCATTGGCGGAAGGGCTTGCAAAGACTTCTATATTGATATAAATATAAGGGATGGGGTTAAAATAGTCATCACAGTGGAAACCCAACATTCAGATTGAAAACACCATAATAGAAGGTTCAATGTGATAAAAACGAAGCTGATCGAATGACTGGTAAAAGAATAATTTTAAATATTATAAATATCATCCTTATATATATTTGTGTTAAACTGCAATGAAAATAAAATTGATCTATAGCTCTTAATAAAATCAAATGCAGAAATTTTGTGAGATATTATAATTGCAGTGTAGCTTGGAGATCTCACCTATATAAGTTTTGCAGTAATAGGCCGCTGCAATGAGATCTTATTAAGATCCTAAAACACTTTTGAATTGAGATGAAAGCACATGGCCTTTAAAGCACACCCTTGAGTAGAACTTATAGTATATCTCATATTATGTGTATACCAAATGACACAATGATTTATATACTTAGTTCAAAACTTCGGTTACTATAGTATTTATTATTATTAGATTTTAGTTATACTAAGTGAAAGTTTAAACCCAAAAGGTACTTTCATTGAATGCATGACGAAAGTTGTCCAAAATGAAAAAAATGATTTTTGATCTTTTATTCTATTCACCTCAAATTTATTTATAAATATATTAAAGAGGGAATTGTTAGGAAAAATAAAGATATATATATATATACATATATATATATATATATATATATATATATATATATATATATATATATATATATATATATATATATATATATATATATAATGTTATTCTTAAAATGTTATTAAAAAGAATATTAAATTTTATAACTTATAATATAAATTAATTTAAAACTTAAAATAATGACTAGTAACGATTATAAATCATAATTAGGTGATTTAATGTTAAGCTCTCATCCTTTACCTATAAATAGATGATAATGTGAGCTTGAATGAGAGGAAAAAAATCTGAATATTCTCTGTTTTTTTCTCCTTTCACAATTTTTCTTGTCATTCTCTTCATTTTATTTTTGGGCAACAAGAGACACATGATTAGTTCAAAATTTTGCCGACCAGTCATGGTGCATGCGAGATCAAGGCAAGAGGATGGGTTGTATCTCACAAGTAGAAAAGATAATCACAAATTGGTACACCCAAGGCTTGATATACTCTAAAGATAGTGTCATCGGCATACCTCCCTCCCAGACTATTTCGATCTAAAATTCATACTTATCATGATCAACTATTTCAACAAGTAGATCGAGGCAAAGCCACTCACCAAAACAACTATATATATAGTTTAAAGCTCTATTTATACTAACATTATTTGCAGGTATGGACTACCGATGCTAATCATAATGGACAACATACCATAAATATGTGAGTAAGAGAATTCTGTGAGTTATAAGGAATCTAGTTGATGTAACTTCAAAGAGTAATGGTCAGGAAGAAGTTGAAAATAAAAAAAATCTTAAACTTACTAAAGAAAAAAATGTGCCAAAGTAAAATGGGTAGACATCCTACCATACATACTTTAAGCCCTCAGGACGACCCCAACCTCAACAACCAAACATACCTCATTCATTCTATCCCATGGGATGGAAGTTGTGTTATCAGTCGAGTATGAACTTTTTATTAAAAGGGTCCTAACTGTTGTTGAGTTGGATAAAGAAGCTAGGGAGTGGGAAAAGTCGAATGTTAACTCCATGAAAACCACTTTCAATCTATTAGAGGAACTACGAATTGAAACGTTAATAAGACAAGAAGAAACAAACAAATTAATGGACAAATACTACAATCACCAACTTAAAGAAAGGTACTTTAGAGCTGGCGACATGGTGCTGAAGAAGGCAGATGCAGTGACTCACTAGAACATATTAAGCAATTTTTTTCATATGTGGGATAGACCTTACGTAGTCTAGAGGCAAGTCAGCCTGGAGGTTATCGACTATAGACACATTCCAAACAAGACATGCCATAATCTTGGAATGCAAAAGATCTAAAGAAGTTAAATCCATAAGATAAGTTCTATCACTGTACTGTATTTTCTTCAAACATGGTATTCTTGCAATGATAAAGGATTTTTCATATAACAAATGCAGTGTTCAATCAACTTACAACATAAATTGGGTGAATACTAGCGGACCAAGTTAACACTCAAGTAGCTACATATCGACTTAAGCTACTCGATGTACCATTTTTGGCCCAGGTAAAAAAATAATATAAAACTTAATGTGTCATTCTTGGCCCATGCGAGTAAAAGTTGAATTCAAAAGAATAATCAAGAAAGTATTATATTATACTCATCTAATATATTTTATGAATTACCAAGAGGAGAATGAGTGTAAGATTGACATCCCGTAAGGCCAACAACTTCGAAAGACCAATAATTTGTGTGGTTGGTGACTCAAGTGTAAGACCAACACTTTATGAGGTCTACAACTCCAAAAGACCAACATTCTGTGCAGTTGGTGACTCAAGTATAAGACAAAAACCCCGTGTGGTTGGCAACTCAAAAACACCAACACCCTGCAGTTGGTACCCTCATATTCTTGCAAAAATGTGATGAATCAAGTACTTAAAATGATTATACCACAATGAGTATGATCAAAAACTTTCTACGAAGTAAAGGACTTGAATATAATTTCTCAATCATGACACAATAGAATATATTTAATAAAATGTGTTTTATGAATATATCTAATTTGTAGATGATGAGAGTAAATACCTAGCTAATAAGTATGAATAAGTACCTCTAGGTCTCTATGTGTTGGTCTTTTGTAAAAGGAATCTCCATGTCAAGGGATATTAGCCGTTGGATGTGATTGCATGCTCCCTTAGATGGTGTAGGATCCATTTGATCCCAATCCGAGCTCGGGTAAGCTCGGATTGAACAGAGAAAGACGGACGGTGCTCGTCTTTTATCGCTCGCGAACGGGATAGATCACTTATCTTGTTAGTGCATAAAAGTAAAAAATTGTTTCTTAATTATTGTTTGTTTATTATAAAATAAAAAAATTTACAAATAATTTGTAATTGTAGCCAACTTCGGTTTATCTAAAATCAAACCAAAATTACCAAACTAAATTGTTATTCAAATTTTTTGGCTTTACATTATATTTGGTTAGTTTGATCTAACTTTTCAAGAATTCAATACCAATTGGTTTTAAAATTTATCATCAAATCAACTACACACAAAAAAAATCATCTATCTAGCTTTTCTTGGTAAGTCTAAGAAATATAAGAATTTTCTTAGAGATATATCGATATGCATAAACTTACGTATTGTGATAGTTCACAACTCTATGGTTGTTAGCATCGAGAGGTTGTAGCTAGGTCATTTTATTTGTGCTAAGCTTTTGGATATTTAGGACAAGGATTGTGAGAGTATGACAAGGATTCATTAATTTTAGTAGATTGCACAAATTATAACATGGCGTGTTGTTGTGTTGTTGTATTAATATTACGATATAGATATATTTACTTTAAGTGTTAGATGCACAACCTTTTTTTTTAATTTTACTTTGCAATAATCAAAATATTTTTTTATGTTTATTTTCTAATAATGATGTCTTATGTTATTTTTGTTATGTTATGGTGGCTCCATTTAGGTTAGAAGTTTTTTTTTTAATTTACAACACTTCTTTTTAGATTTTTCTAATGTGAAAAAAAAATGTAAATTAAGTTTGCTTGATCTAATACTTAGAAACACCATATCTTAAAGGATGAACATGCATATTGAACTAGAAAATGACCAAGATTAGAGGGAAACTTAATTTATATTTTGTTTACAAAATATGTAAGAGTTTTTATTTATGGTAGAGCTCAGCTACTTTTTCATAATGTCTTTTATCTGGGTATGTGTAAGCATGTTGCCAACTGCACCAATCTTTTATCCTTATTCTCTTACAAACATCACAACATAGTGTTGTTCGATTATATTATTTTTTTGGTTTTTATTATTATTGTAATATGTTTTTCTAGGATCTGTATGCTACAAATAGGCTCTTAGAACCAAAAACTATATTTCTTACCAACTTTAATAAATGTTAAGTAACTTTAAAAATGAATCGAATAACCTTTTAATTAATAAAATTGAGGCCCTCTTTGGCCAACCTTTCCTAAACTAAAACCAAACAACTCCTTCTATTCCTTTTGGAAGAGGTATATAAATTAGCTTTTTTAGCATCAATTTCTAGCAACCATCATAACATAGCTTTGACTTAAGCATGCATTAGAAATCTTTTAAGGATGGATAATTTGAATATCATTCTTAACCTTCTTAGGATAAAGCCTTATGCAAACATGATTTTCAATGGATAAAAGAAAATTCTTAGTACACTAAGTAGCTGCAACCAAGCCTATATAGGTTCATAATTTTAGTTTCAATATTCTAATCATATAACTAGGTTATCAACAATTTTGTCTTTCTTTGGCAAGTCTTTAACTATGTGAAGGCCATAAGTCTTGCATCCTTCAAGCCTTTTCCCACTAAGAAAATCCCATTAAAGATTTCTTATTTTTCTTCCTTAGTTTGAGCAACAAGGTTAACTTTGGACAATGTAAATCATGATTATTGATATATCATCTCTCAGCAAGGCTGGGTTGACTACATTCTCAAGCTAATTGTCTACAAGCTTGATAACTTAGGATGATGGATCCATAAGATCCAGACTAAAATTATTTCTACCTTTTTTTGATCTCCTTTTATATTCATAATCCCTTTTGAACCCATCATATTTCTTATAGAGTCTTTGGTGGTTTAGCAACCATGTAGATATTTTGTATATTGGACCGCCATCATGCTTGATTATGGTGATTCACTCTCTGCCTTATAGATTGACATTTGATATATAGATTACCTTACTTTGGTAAGTCCTGCAAAATTATAATCCATTCTTTTGAAAATCCCAAATATAAATACATCAAAATCAGTATTTTTGCTTTCATTCATCAAGAGTTTCTTTCTAAATTATTAATAAGTATACTGAACTAGGCAAGATACGCCTCCTAGTCAAATGGGTAACCCATAATCTTATTACCTCTATTAAATTTGTGAATTACTTATAATTAACTATCTCTTAAAAGTTTAGATAAAAGATAAAATCTAGTTTAATTTCTATCTTTTATCTCTTTCATGTGAACTGTCTTGTCTATAAATTATATCACTTAGTTAATGCATTCACACCCTTAATAATTTAAGGACCATGGTGAGACCTAATCTCTCTCTTTCTTTATTTCTCTCTCTCTCTCTCTCTCTCTCTCTCTCTCTCTCCTCACTTAGCTAATTCACTTGATTGAAACTAAATCAGTTAAGATTTCAATTCAAATATTTTGTATACCTTCATTTTGATAAGATACATAAAATTTCCCTTATAGATGACTAACGTGAACATCGCCATTGAATAATTTATAAAGACAAAGATAGTCTTGCCTTAAATAGATTTTCAAACTAGAATTGACACCTATAATTTTATGTTCACACCAACAAACTAGGGTAACTATTGCTAACATAAATCCCACTTTTCATCCCAAAAAGAGATAATTTCTAGGTGTCTCATTAAATACCAAAATCTTTTGTTTTCACTAGATTGTATAAATCCTCTATGTTTTCCCAAATTGCTTTTAAAAATGTTCAAAAAAAAAAAAACCTAATACGATACATATCAAACCCCACAAATACTTTTCTAAAATACAAAGTTCATAAAAGAAATAAAAATCTGCTACTATTATTAAACTTCTTATGTCTCTAAATCCATTTGTAGTCTTTCATAAGGATAATCCTTCAACCAAGGCTATTCCCAATTCAACCCAACTAGTTGTTCAAACTACTAAAGAAACCTATACATTATTGATTAAAAGATTCAAGAAGCTTTTCAGCCCATGATTGCTAAAACAACAAATGCTAATTAGTTGACTACTCTTAACACTCTGGATACTCATCAAGTTCTTTGAGACTTTGTTTACGATCCTTTATCAAATGAATCAAATGAGTCCTTCAGAAAAATATAATATCTTAATAAATCTTGGATCCCCAAATGAAACTATAAAGCTTACTGCTAACAAGAGAGGGAAGTAAGTCCTCACTTACTCTTTCTAAACAACCAATGGAAATATCTTATAAATAAAATAGTCCAATGGTATCTCAAAAACTTGCTTTGATGATGGTTAGATGATCTATCTATATTAAACCTTCTTGTAATAGAATGGTTAAAAAAGTAACTTCTAAAAAGTATGATGTTGTCTATTCTTAATAAACACAATATCATAATGATAAGAAAGAAAGCTTGATGAATGGGATCATCTCTATAAGGAAGATTCCCTTGAAGATGATGAAAAGCTTCTTGTAGCCCATGTTATGCTAACTAGAAAACTAGGAAGACCTTCTCTTCATAACGGAGACCCTTTCCATAAAAATTTCTCATAAAATAATCTAGGAGAAGAGAAGGAAGAGTTTTTTTGATACTAAGGGAGAGATATATGTCTTGTCCGTTAAGCTAAATAGAGAGAAGAATACATTGATTCAAAAATTACAAGAACAAATTGTCCAAATGGCTAGTGTCATGCTGCCTTGAGCTCACAAGTTGGAATCAACCCTCACCCTCAAAGTATCTTAAAATTGTGCTTCTTTTGTACCCTAACCTATAAATGTTCAACAAACCATATTATATATAATTAACCACAAAATCTAACTCTTTCTATACATCTTACCACATCTCTACCCACTCCATCATTTGATGACTACATCAGATTAATGGTGGAGAAGAAAATTAAGGCTACCATGATGGACGTGAATCTTTAATTAAAAAGGGATGATGCTATTTAGAGGAATAAAAATAAACTCTTTTTCCTAAAAATTTTGTCGCTCCATACTTTACATAGTTTGATGGAACTACAAACTTTAATAAATATATTGCTCAATACAAAGCTTTGTGTTGCAATATTGGCAATAACAATACCCTCTTTTTGCATATTTTTGTCACTTCATTTTTAGGGTTTACCTTTGAATAGTATGCTAACTTATACACTATTTCATTCAAGACTTTTAATGAATTAGAAGAAACTTTTGTGAAAATATTTGCAAAAGTGCATAAGCAAGTAAATATGCATGACCTCATAACTTATCAATAGAAGCTTTATGAATAATTAGTAAACTTCATTATTAGATAGAAAAATATGACCATGAAATGTGAACCATCTCTCCAAGAAAAGCAGACTATTGATCTACTATTGGGATGTATTATTGGATTAATAGCTTAGCTTTTAAAGCTTTCATCCATTCATAATTTTTAAAAATTACTCACAAAAGCTTCTGGTCTAAAAGGTGAGGCGTCTTCTTTAATCCTCAAGAAGATATTTACCAAGAAATATTGAAAAAAATTTTCAAACTTTCAAGAGAAGTGAAAAATAATTGTTGTTTTCTCTTCAAGGAATCCACTAAAAAGATAAACAATAGCTGCTAGTTTCACAAAATCACCCATACCTTCATTCGCTAAAAGAAATCAAACTTTAAAAAAATGGATAAAGTTTATCCATTCAAAAATCTTTTGACAAAAAAACATTTAAAATGTTTTTACAATTTAGGATGCAACTCCCAACACCAAAGAAACCTAGAGAAGTTCAAAAATTGAACACCCATTATATTGCACTTATCATTAATTAGTGTTTAAGGCATACTACCAAAAATGTATTACATTTAAAGATTAGTTGAAGCATTAGTATAAGATAGGGAAGGTCAAAATTCTTGAAAAATCTCTAGAGCAACCAACTTCTGCCATCAAATACATATTCAACTTTGAGGACATAGATAAATTAGCCTCATCTTATTTTTCCATAGTTTCTATCTATATGGATTAAATGTCGAGATACTTTTACAGAAAATGTTTAACTCCAACTTCCACTTATTTATTTAAGTACCACCCCAACCATATCCTTCAATATATATAGTTATGGACCATTTACAACCTTTGCAGGACCTTACAATCTCCACCATTATGAATGAGGCTTTAGGCAAACTGATTTAGTGCAAGGTAGCATGTTTGATCAGTCAAATTTAGTGGATTCATAAGCTATGTTTGGAAGTCAAGCACAACATTGGCAATATGGTCAATAATTAATTATTTCCCTAAAATTTTTATTAGTGTATGCAAAGCAATTAAAAACCTAACCTAGAGGATGACACTTTTCACTTCCATTCATCCGTAGTCTCAACTAGCTCTTACTCAACTAGATATGGGAAAGCAAATTCTTCATTCCATCTTTTTGGGAGCTTGAGTATTTTACAAGATCTAGTTGAAATTTGCTGACATGTGTTATGCATGTCTATATGTATATATATGTGTGTGATGAAGAAAGAAAAACTCTTTTGTAAGGGATGGGTGTTCCAATTTTATTATATATAGGATACAACCCTTGATGTGTACTCTTTTATATGCTTTTATAGACTTTTTATTTAGTACACCATGCAGATCTTAGGGGTACTTATTTAGGTAATCAAATTTGAAATTAATGAATAAATATACTATCTCAAGAGATAGAAATATTATAGGAGTTGATAACTTAATAATAACTCTTAAGGCTATTGGGTCTAAATTGTACTAAAGATGCTTCGGCTAAACCATATGGAAAGGTAGAACAGGGTTTATTTTAATGCAAGATTTGTAGTTGCCTATAAGAGCAAGATGTTATAGTTAATTACAACTTAAGAGATAGAACCCTCATAAGAATACTCTTAATTAAAAAAAATTAACTTTCATATCTAGGAGTACAAAGTTTAGATCAGAAGATTGTTAAACAGACAATCAAGTGAGATAACTCAATTTGGAATAGTTTTACCAATTCCAAAAGAGAATAAGTAGGAAATTATTTTGATACTAGGAAATACACTAAGCATTTCAACCTTAATCTATAATTTGGCATTATATTTATAAAATAAAATTTTATTTTGGTTTTGAGTTGACATTTTATTAGAAGGTTAGGACTTAGATTCCAACAATGCAAGACTACATAAATGCCTAGGAGGTGAGGAGTTACACCTATAACAAAGAGAAATATGATGCCTCAAATCCTAAGTTTATACATTGTCTTTTACATAATTAATAGAAAGACTTAATCTAATCATAGGAATTTAAGAATTATTAGCTTTTCTCACTTGAGAATATGAGCTTATTTTGACTACTTTGGATTTATGTCCTGCTTGGAAGGGTATTCAATTAGTAGCTCCTAATGATTTTTAAGTTCATGAGTTTGATCTTATAAATGCAAGATAATTTAATATATTATTATTTATGAAGAGAAGCTAAGAAAATAAACTTACTCCCAAATTATATGATCATGATTGGCCTGGCATGCTTCTAGATAATCAATAATTTTGAACAACTATTTTATTTTAAGGCTTTGGGGTATGCAAATCAAGCATAAGATGAGTTGCAGTTAGAAATGAGTTAGGAGCTAAATCAACAAAGAAGGTAAACTTCTCCAAGAAGGGTGGTCATCCTCATAGGTTGGATGCCCCTTTATGTGCAATGGGAGAAGGGCCTAATTCAAAGAGTGAAGAAGAAATATGTAATAAAGATTTATAATTTCTAAAGGTTTCTAGTAGCTTTTAATGTTTATCCCTAAGGCTTTATTTATGTGAGGTTATGAGTTATATTTATTTATATTTGATTTAATTTGTAATTAGGCTTGGCAAAAAAATTAATTTTATCTTAGGAGCCTAAAATAAATTCAAGCTTTTCATCATAAAATAGCATGCATATAAATAAATCTATAAAAATATGCAGTTTTATTACATATCCAAAATAAATTACAACAAATTAGAATATATTAAATAATAAAATGTCAGTGCAAGTAGGTATTACTGTACACCCCGAAAAAAAAGGGTAGTCGAGCTCTGTCCTTATACAGCCTAGCCTATAACTAAATTTTGACTTATAGGATCATCTTTTCATTTTCATTCTTTAGGATTATTATGATGTTTATTTTTGGATGGGGGGGCACCATGCAGATCGTAGAGGGTACTTATTGAAGTAATATGGTACAACATTGAGGTATGATGTACTATCTCGAGATTTACATACATCATCTCGAGATTAGTACTCTAACTACACCGAATAAATAGGGGTTGGCTAAACATACATACAACCCAAGTTGTTATTATCTCAATTTAGACTTAGCACCCTGCATATGGGTAACCAAGCTCACTTGTCCTAACTTGGATTATGCTTAGGGGTCTAAGCAACTTGCAAGCAAAATATTTATATTTATTTTTAGGGAGATTTACATACATACCACACAATTCTTATGTATTTACATATCTAATACCTAAACTTTAATTTTTACATATATAACACCCTAATCTTCAATATCACATCAAAAATATTACTTTATTCACTTTTTAAAAGTGAAACACACCTTTTTAAGCATAAATAAGTAAATATCTAACTTTAGGTGTTAGATATATAAATATATAAGAATTGTGTGGGATGTATGTAAATCTCTCTTATTTTTAAGCAACCCCTTTAGCCTAATCTCATGTAGAAGATAAAATTAGGCTAAGAGTGACTTAACATATAGTCTATGAAACATACACCTTAACATTCAATATAAAATATTACATCACAAAATAAAATATATATCACACATACACCACCCTAACTTAGGACTAGAAGTGGTGGCTTAATTCTAATGTGTGTGCTAGGTATTGTGTGGTATGTCTTAACTTAGCATTAGAGTTATGCTTTTCTAAGTGTGGAAGAATTTAATTTAACATTAAGGTTGGTTTCATTTTAATTTGTTTAATTCATTTGCAAATTTTAATTTATGCTTTACTTGGTTTCATTTGATATACACTTAGCATCTAAGTGTTATATGGAGAGAAAGGAGGATTACCCTCCTTCAACTCGACCTTAAGCCATTTTCTAAAGCATGTTTTTATGATTTAGTTTTCCTTAGTGAATGGTTTATTAAACATTTTTGTTAATCCTAAGTTTAGATTAACTTTAAGTAACCTTGTTTAACATGAAAGCCATCTTAAGATTAATGTAGTTCAATTACTACCATATGAAATATATTGAGTCATTCCTTTTCATCACATGTAATATGCATATCACTTAATACTTAGCATATCTATACATACCATGTATTTTTGGCACATTTAAATGATGATGAATGCATATGTTTGGATTTATATTTTATTTTTAAATTATTTAATACATGTAAATTAAAGCTCTATCCAAATTCTTATACAAAAATACATATGAATGAAATCAAAGAAGACACATTAATGGGGAAGTGAGATAATCAAATCTCCTACTTAAAGCCTCATATTCCAGGGATTTCCATACTATATACTCATTAACATTTAAACTTATGAAAATCTATATATGAATCACAAGAAAGAGAACACTAACCTACATGTAATATAGGCCAATGGCTTAGATGATTATGGATTCATGTATTTTTAATAACAAAAGGGGATTTTCATCTTTTAGTTAAGCATACATACACATGTATAAAAGATGTAAGCAATTACATGCCATTGTTAACTAAGAAAGTGAGATAATCAAATGACCTCCTTGGGACTAGTTAAAGTCTCGTATTCCTGGGATGTCCAGACTAAACACTTGCTATCTTAAATACATACAAATGTATACACAATTATAAGGATGAAAATCATACAAAAAAAATTATATTTTTCTTTAATTGAATTATTTATGCATATGATTTAAAGCTTTATCCAAATTCTAATACCAGAATACATAGGATTGAAATCAAATAAGTACATGTCATTATTAACCAGAGAAGTGGGGTAATCAAATGACCTCCTTGGGGCAACTTAAAGCCTAATATTCCCAGAATGTCTAGACTATATACTTATTAACATTCAAACTTATATAAATCTATATATGAATCTAAAAAAGAAAGCTTCACATTCATATGACCAAGCTATGAACACATGCAAATCTTATATGTATTCATAACTTTCATCTCTCCATATATTAGTATCAATTTATAAACTTTGGAAAATATATTTCAATTTATTAGTGATAATAGCCACACATATAATTAAGTTAGATCGACACATGCAAGCTTACATAAATAATTTTCATTTGATTCATTTAAATTTGAAACAATGAATGCTTGAAATCATATGACATACAATATTTAAAGTGATTGGAAAGGAATAACTAAATATAAACACATGATACATTCAATTAAATTAATTCCTAAGGACAATTATATTAAAATAAATTATTTAAAGAAAACCAAAGTTTCTTCTTAATTTAGTTTTGGATTTGAGTTTGATTTTAAAGAAAAGAGATTGTTTGTTGTTTTAATCTCATTCTCATGTTGGTGATCTTAATTTGTTTAAGGAAAGATGATTAGGTAGATTTTATAAATTAATTAAGTTGAATCATTAATCAAATAATCTAATTACCCTTTTCTATGCTTCTTTAATTTGATTAATCACTTAATTATGAGCCACAAAATGATATGAACATGTGAGAGAAGAAAAATTGCAATGCTCCTAAAATACCTAATGTAATTGGCTCATAATTAAGGATTAATTAAGTTAAAGACTCTAATTAAGTACTCTTATGATTTTTCCACACTTATTGGTTAATCATAATTTCCTTAAGGGTCTTTATGTTTTTAAACACATAAAGATGAACCCTTAATTTCACTGTTAATTATCTGATGTAATTTGCATTTCAATTTGATTTAATTTGGCCATTTAATTAATCAATTACTTACTTAATTAAGCCCTATCTTAATTAATTCTCTTAAAATAAAATGGATTTAAGAAATAAATTAGGAAAGAGGTCCTAATCTCACTCTCTCATCCACTCAATGTTAAACAGTGATTAATAAACCTTAATTAATTAAATCTTGTTATTTTGAATGTCAATTAATCACTTAATTAATTAAAGAGGGTAATTATGATTTGAATAATTAATTTTCCTTTCATACTAGGCAATAAATTCTAAAAAAATCATGGCAGGCAGAGGTCATCCCATTGAATAGACAAACAAAGCTTGAAATCATTTGCCCAAGTAATTAGGGCTTAATTAAGCTAATTAAGTTTATGATTAAACCCTAATTAAGCTTTAATTATTGTTCAAAATTAATTGGAATAAATTTTAATTAATTCTCCTCTGAATTACCTTTAAAATGGGTATTTATTTGTATTTTTATGATTTTTCTATAGTTTGTTATGATTTTCCAAACTTTCAGTGATTAAAATGAATTAATTAAGCCTAATCCCATCGGCTCCACAAGGATCACTGATGTGGCACACTTTCCACATGGCACCATAGGATTGGTTATTTAAACTCGTTCGATGTGGTGCTGATGTGGCGGCGACTGATGCGGTTTAATCCCCACCGTTCGATCTAAGATCTGACAACAAAGATTAATTATGTGGTTCCTAAGGATTAAATCTAACTGCAAGATCACAACCTTCCATTTCAATCACACGGAACAGATGGCGGATGATCTATCCTCTTCCACATGATGGAAGACAGACACCTTTCACCTTCCTCCTCCCAATTCAAGCTCACTAGAACTCGGATTGGCTTGGGATTGATCCCACACCTTCAAAGAAGTAATCTACCAGGATCTTATGATTGGATTTGCATGAAATTCATATTTCCTTCCAAAAGGCCTAAAAAATTTGAGAAATCTCAGTTTGAAAGAATAGTACCTCACCGAAGCTCAAGACCGCAACCCGAGGTAGCTTTGTTTGACAAGGTGAAGCTCTGAGAAGCTCGTGTGATCTCCCCCCACTGCTTGCCAAGCACCACGTAGAACTCATCGGGTTGGTCTATAAGGTACTTGAATCGAGAGGAAAAGATTCATTTCATCTCGTCGGAGCTTGGTAAACGTGTGGGTGAAGTTAATTTGGGATTAGTTGGGATTTGGTGGATTTGGATGGAGTAGAGCCTTGTCTTATTTTGGGCTAGTTTGATGTTTTAGGGAGAAAGGATCTCGAGGAAACTCTAGCATCTTGTTTTGAATAATTAGGGCTCTGAGGATGCTCAATGTGTCAAATTGAATCAAAATGAGGGGGTAAACCCCCTCCTACCTTGGATCAGATGATGTGGATCGATTTGGACTCTAGTGTCCATCCGACCACCGCAGGTGGTCGTGGGTGGCAGGGACGTGCTAACTTGGCTCAGTTTGAGTGGGTGAGTGAGGGGGAGTGGCTGTCAAAGGCTAAGATGGCTTGTTTTGGCTTTCCAAGTGTGCCAATGGGCTTAGAGAGGTTAGCTCACGTCCCCTTGGCTCATGGCCGACCCAACCACATTTAGGTCAGGTTAGTTAGTGTCCGACTTGCCTAGGTGGAGGTCTAGGAGGCTGCCAAGTAGATGGGGAGTGTATTTGACCATTCAAATGGGATATTTGTCACATATGATGGCCCTAAACCATTGGGTTTTTGGTCAATTCGAGTTTGGTTTGATTTGGGTTGACCCAGGTAAGCTAAGAATGGTTCATGCTAAATTTGAGTGGGTTTGGAGTTGATTTGGTTGGGTTTGGCTAAATTTGACCCATGTAGGTCAAGTTGGGCTAGGTTGGGTCAAGTTAACCAATTGGTCAGATTGGGTCAAACTAAGGATTGAGTCAAGTTTAAATGAGTATTTGGAGTGTTTTGGTGTAATTGGTTTGGTTCAATTTGGCTTGGATTTGACTCATTTAAGTTCATTTGAGTTAAATGGTTCAAGTTGACCAATTTGGCCAATTTGGCCAAATTGACTTGGGTTAGACATTAGTTCATGTTCAATTGGTCAATTGAAGATGATTGTAAGCTTTGGTTTGAATCAATTTGGATTAGGTTTTGATTTAGGGCAAATTGACCCTTTAGGTCAATTTGGGCTAAATAGGTCAATTGGGTTCAACCAAGGCTTTGATCATTTTTGGTGATCAATTTGAAATGAACTTGAGCTATTAGTTGCAATTAATTTGGGTTGGATCTTGATTTGACCTAATTGGGTCAACTGGGTCAAAGGACCAATTAGGCTAGGTTTGGCTCAATTGATGGTCAAGTCATGTTCAAGGTTTGATCTTAGGTTGATTTGAATCACTGGTTTCCATTGACTTGGCTTAGGATGGAATTTGGCTAATTTGGCTCATGTAGTTAAGTGTCTCTTGGTCAAATGACCAAATTGACTTGATTTGACTCAATTTATTGTAGTTGATCAATCAAGGATGGTCAATAATCATCATAGGAGGTTTTGTAGGGTTTGATTCAATCCAATTTAGGTTGGATTGAAAATTAGCTCAAATGGATCCTTTAGGCCACTTTGGGTCAAGTGAGCCTAAGTAGGTCAATTGGCTTGATTGAGGTTTGATTTGAGTTAATTGAGTTTGAATATTGATTTGAATTTGGTTTATAGCTTTGATTGCAATTGATTTGAGTTTGAATGGATTTTAGTTTCAAGTCAAATGGTTAGATTTGATTAAATTGATTTTAGGGATTGGTTTGATTGTAGATTTTGGTAAGGAAGTGATGATTGAAGGATTAAATTGATTTGAGAGAAAATCAATTTGATTGAAGGTATTTGAAGTCCATAGGTATGAATAATGTGCTTAAGTTTGGTTTGATTGATTTTGGTTCAGAGATTGGTTTGTCTCGGTTGTATATTTAGATGTGGTTTGGAATGATGATTGAATAATTGGATTGGTTAATGAGAGAAATTAATTGAGTTTGATTTGAATTGAAGGAAATTTGGCTAAGTCCATAGGTTTGAATCATGGGCTTTGGTTTGGTTTGATTGAATTGATTTGAGGAATTGAATTTGATTGTTAATTTGATTGCAGGGATGATTGGAGGATTGATTGATTTATTTATGTGAAAATCAATTAAGTTTGATTTGGACTAAATAAATTTGGTTAAGTCGATAAGGTTAAATCATAGGGCTTAGGCTTAAGTTATTTGGACCTGATATTCAATTGGATTTAAGGCTAGAATTTGATTGTTGGTTTAATTGAATTTGGATGAATTGAATTGAGGTTTAGGAAGGCTAAGGAGGTAGGCATAAGTAGGGTTTAGACTATAGGGTAGGTAGATTATCCTAATCCCTAAGGCATGATCTAAACCCTATGGCTAATCCTCCCAAATCTCTAGGTTTGCTAAGTGTTGCCAGTTTAAGTGTCTTATGACTAAGGAGCTCCTAGTATCTAGAAGACTCCTAGATCTATGATGGAGGATTGGACCTTCACTCTAAAAGTGAGGTCAACAATCATCATTTCTCTTAGGGACCTCCTTAGGGAGGACCACCAATTTTCTACTCTAATAATCCTAATCATCATAGATTTTAACTTAATTTTAAGATCAAATTATATTTTAAAATTAAAAAAAAAATCATAATCCCAAAAAAATAGAGGTCACAACACACCAACAATTATAAATTAAACATAGGGCTTAGCACCAATGGTTACCAAACCCACTTATCTTAATGGGTATGCCTGGATTTTAGCAAGCATAAGCAAAATAATATTTATAAATTTTATTATTACAGTGGCTCCTTAAGCATGATCTCCTATAGAAAATAACATTAATCTAAAAAAAATGTTTTAACATTTAGAGCAAGTGAGAAAACAATCTTACCCATCCATACAAAGTACTCCAAAAAATAATAAAACCATCACATTACAATAACGTACCAGTCTAACCTAATTCTATGGTTGGTAACCTAGTAGTTTTTGTGTGAAAAAGAGTACTGTAGTATGACTAAGCTAGGCTTCTTTAGGTTTAGATTTCAATTTAAGTTCAAGATCCATTTAATTTATCATTGCATAGTCTCAACTTTAAGTTGTTTAATTGATTTCAAGTTTCATTTCCAATTTTAATTTATTTTTATTATGTGGTTGATTTTGGTTTTAAAGAATGAAGAAGAGAATGAGTTTTTTCTTGATGTGAAACCCATTTTAATCAACAACCTAAATCTAAATCTTTTCACCAAAGAATGAAACTTTACCCCCAAAATCTATGTTTTAATAAATTTTGATTAATTATTATTTGATTTCTTTTATTTAGTTATTTTTAAACTAATAGTTTAAGGAATCAAACCTCCTTTGGACTAGTAGCCCTGCGACCTCAAGTGTCCAATCTATATACCTTGTGATTACTTATTAAGGAAAGTACAACTTAATTTTAGTTGAAATTAGGGTTGGATTTAGTCAATGAATTCAAATTAACCCCTTTTTATTTCATTTGAGAAATTTAACTTAGTATTTTATATTTTCAAGTTCAATTGCATTCATTTGGATTCATTCACTTTAATTCAATTTTTATGTTAATGAAGGCTTTAGTTATCATTTTATTTAATCTTTTCTTTACAAATTTAATGGATGATTAATTTTAATAAATTCAATAAAATATATAATTTAGATTAGTTAATCAATTTCATTTATTCATTGAATTTTGTGATTTTATGATTTCATTAAGTTTTAATTGATTTAAATTCACTCATTTCACGTTAACTAAGGGTACTTTAACTATTTTTGAAGTTTATTACTTGATTAAGTTTTCTCATGATGTTTATGATTTTTTTAGTCTAATGATTTTCTTATCATGACTAATCAAATTACTTTGAATGGATTGGAGTATGTTTAATTTATTGGTCATAATTTAATTAAATTCAATAAATTTTATTTAATTAGTTAAATAATTAATTAAGTGTTTGGCATTATTTGATTAATTCAAATTCATTTAAATTGACTTGTCATATTATGCTTAATGTATAATTGTTTTGATTGAATTAATGATTAGTTAGGTTTATTATCATTATTTGATTAGTTAAATGATCATTTTTATTAATGGATTAATTGAATAATTAATTTAATAAATATTTTATTCAAAGATTTTCTTATTATTTCTCATTTAAGATAACTTAATTAAATTATTGATTGCTTTATTTAAAGCTTAGTTGAGGGTTAAGTTTAACCTTAATCTAAATGTTTATTTTAATTAACCTGATTAAAGTATGATGACTGATTACTTGGATGTTCATTAATTAACATAAATAATTGGAGTTTGATTAATTATTATTATAATTTATTTAAATTAATTTATTCAAGTTGGGTTTCAGCTTATTAGGTTTTTAGTTGACTTAATTTAATTAAGAATCATTTAGGTTCAACATGAATTAATTATGTGATTTTCTTTATTTAAAAAATTAATTAAATTAATTAGACATTAATTAATTATTTAATAAACCATGATTAATTTGATTAAAATTTGATGAATATTTATGATGAATTTAATTGAGTGTTTAATTTAAGTTATGCTTAATTTAAGTGTTATTTTTGACATGGCTTATTTAGACTAATTTGGTTTAATTAAATGATTTATTAACTTAATTTGAAGTTTCTTTATTAGTTTGATTAGGGGTTGCTTTAAGTGGTTGTCTTAATTAAATTAATTAATTAATCATGCTTAATTTGATTGAATAATTAATTCAATTACATTGGATTTATGATTAATTAAATATTAACTTTATTAATTGATTAGTTTGATTAAGATTTTTATCAATTATTTAATTCATTTAATGATCAATTAAATCAAACCTAATTAAATGATTATTTAGTTTCATTGTTATGTTGTTTTTATTTGAAACACCATGTAGATCTTGAGGGTTCTTATTTTGGTGATCAAATGTGCCATTCTGGAATAATATTCCATCTCAAAAGATGAAAATATCACCCTATAATGAATTCGATCCTTTAATAAGATCTCCTAAGGCATATGTGTATGCATATACTAAAGATTCTTCCTTTAAAATATATGGATGAAGTAGGACAAGGTTTATTTTATACCAAAATCTCAATTCCCTCTAAGGGTAAGCCCCTATAATTAATTACATTTTAAAATAGGGAAACCCTCTTAAGAAAACTCTTGATTAAAGAAATTATCTCTTATCTCTATAGATTTTAAAGTTTAAATTAATATTAATTAGTATGAAAGTCAAATTAGATAGATCAAAAGGAACAATTCTTTTCATATTCCAAAGCACTACAATTTGTTCTATGGTTAGGATTTATAGATTTGAAAGAGAAAGCTATTTTGTTTTAATTTGATATTTTATTAAAATATTAGAACTTATATTCTAGCAGCACAAGGGAGCATATAAGCTTAGGAAGTCAAGACTTAGTGTTGTAGTGAAAGAAAAATAGGATGCTTTAGACCATTTATCTAAAAGTATTTCTAACATAAGTTAAAAGCTTAACCTAGTCTAATAAAAAAATTAGGATATATTAGTTCTTTCTCACCTGAGAATATGAACCTATCCAAACTCTTCTAGACTTATTTCTGACTTAGTATGGTTACCACCTCATGCCTCATATGATTTAAAACTATGATTCTAATCATATGAATGTAGACTATTGCATTTAAGTAAGGAAGCTAAGAGCTTGACTCACTCTATAACTCTAAGATTATGATTGATTTGTTATGCTTCTAGCTAATGCAATAATTTTTAATTTTTATTAATTTTGAGACAACTAACTTTAGTTTTAGGGCTTTGGGTATGCAAATTATACCTAAGATGAGATGCAGTTAGAAGTAAGTTATGAGACAAATCAAAAGAGAAGGTAGAGTTCCCAATGAAGGGTGGTCATCCTCACAGGTCAGATATTCCCTTATGTATAATGGGAGAAGAACTCAATTCAACAAAAATAAAAAAAATATGCAAGTATGATTCACAAGTTCTAATGGTTTTTAATTGCTTTAGTACTTATCTCTAAGGCTTTAATTATGTAAAGTTATAAGTTTATTATTTTTATATTTGAGTTATTTAAGTAAGTTGGGTAAAAAATATTAATTTTTTCTAGGATCCTATTGAATAATAAGAAATAAAATTGCAGAATTGGGAAAGATATAAAAGTGATTTATACAAAAAAATATATGATGCAAAAAAATTTAGCTTTTAGTGATTTATACAATAGATTAGATCAAAAAAGGTGAAAGATGTATGTATAAGTTAGCCAAAAAAGAGATAGGAGAAGTAAAGACATAGTTCAAGTGAGGGGTATTAAGGATTAAAATAATAAAGTGCTTTTCTTAGAAAAGATATTGAAAATAGGTGGATGATATAAACTTTTCAATGAAGGATTTGAAAGCACGATTGATTTTAGCAACCTTAATACAAAAAATAGAGATTTCATTTCTATGTCAGATTAGTAATAAGTTAGTGAAGCTTTAAAGAAAATGAAATGTGGAAAAGCGAGGACATAATATTCCAATAGAGATCAAGGAATTTCTTGGCTTACAAATTTTTTAATGTTATTTTAAAGACTAAAAGATGCCGATGAGTGGAGAAAGAGTTTGTTTGTTCCTTTATTTAAGAATAAAGGTGATGCACAAGAGTGCAAATTATAGAGAATTAAGTTAATGTGCCATACATTAAAATTATGGGAGAGAGTAATATGATGATGTAAAGTTTCTCACAATATTTGGTTTCATGTGTAGATCTACTATGGATGCTATACATTTGTTAAGAGGTTTGATGGAGAAGCATAGAGAAAGTAAGAAGGATCTACATATGATATTGATTTGAAATTTATGATAAAGTCTCAAGAGATGTTCTTTGAGAGTTCTAGAAAGGAGTTAATTATTGAAGACATGATATGATCTAGAGTGTACTGTGTCCAAACACAAGAAAAATATTTCCTATTTAGGAGAGGAACATTAAGCCCTTATCTTTAGTTTTAGTTGAGAGTTTTCTGATAGTTTTATGACTTGATAAGATCAACAAAAAGATAGTCATATTTTAAGTAGATCTAAACTGAATATATGGAGATGATTAGTGGTGAGTGATGGATTTTAAGTAGATTTTATTGGTATGATGGTTATTGGAAAAAGAGGATGAGAAACTAAGGATTATATATTGATGTGAGCTAATAAACTAGAAATTATAGATGAGGGATGCTGTGTGGATGAGTTTTTACTCTTAGAGATAGAATGCAAAATGAGTATGTAGAAAAGTTGAGTAGTCAAAGTGGTAGATAAGATTAGGGAGAGTCGCCTAGATGGTTTGGCAACATAAAGCCAGTCGATATTCTGATTAGGAGAGTAGATGCATTAGATTTGCAAAGAAAGGTAGAGGTAGACCTAAAAAGACTTGGTTAAGATGTATAAAAAATGATCTTAGTATACTTGAATTAAATGAGAATTTGACACATAATGACACAATGAGATTCATGTAATTTTAAAGTGGGATTAAGGCTTGTTGTTGTTGTTGTTCTAGGATCCTATTGAATAAACTAGGCTTTCAACTCACACAAAGTCATAGAAAGAAACTTATAAAAATAATTTTGATCTATTACGCAACCCCAAAAAAGACACCAAATAAAAATTAATTAATAGACATGGCAACCTAGTCAAGTTTCACTATGCACTCTGAAAGAAAGAAAATTGGGTCTAGTGTTTAATAATATGATGACTACGCAGATCTGATATGACATCAAGAAATGATATACTACATTGAAAGGTAGAAATATCACCCTATGATAAACTCAACCACCTAATAAGGACTCATAAAAATAATAAATTTACATGGACAAAGTAATGTAGAGTTAGTTTCAACTTGGGTTCTCATGTTCCCTATAAGGGCAAGCCCCCATAGATAATTACATCTTAAAATAAGTAATCTCTTAAGTATACTCTCAATTAATGTGATTGGCTTACATCTCTATAGATATTAAATCTTGATGTTAAAGGATTTGTGATTATGAAAATCAAGTGGGAGAGCTCAATCATGAAGAGTTATTAACAAAGTTAAAAGGAAGATAAGTACAAAACACTCAAGATACTAGAAAACTTAGTTAGCACTTCAATATGTCATATGGAGAGGCTTTATATTTTTGAATTGAGGATTATTATTATTTGAGTTGACATTTTTTTAGAAAACTGGGACTTATATTCTAACAATACAAGATTATGAAAATGCCTATGAAGTGAGGACTTACACTTGGAGCAATTGAAAAACAAGCAGATCCTAATCCTAAGTCAATCAACCTAGTCTTGAAAGAAGAAATTGAGATATGTTAGTTTCTTCCCTAAAGAGAGCAAACTTATCTCGACTCTTTTGAACTTATAACTACCTAGAAAGACTCCCAGCTAACACCTCCAATGAATTAAAACTATGTGGCCACATCTTATGAATGCAAGATAGCTAGGATGTTGTTTATTAAAAAGGGAAACTTAAGATCCTAGACTCACTCTTTAAGAGCCTAGATTATGATTGAATAAAATCATGCCCTAAACTAATGCAAGAAAATTATGCATTTTATTCATTTTTGACTGATCAATTTGAGTCAGATTTAGGTGGACAAGAATGTTTATTTGCATAATGAAATTAAGTTTTGGGATAATCCATGTGAAATATGTTCTTCACACAAGCGGGTTGTTTTCAATGGTCCTGCACTCCACCATATCATGCAATGAGTGAAGATCCCCTATATTCAAGGAGGGAAGATAATTGCATGCATGATGTTATACATCCATCACAGACCTAATTACTTTTAAATATTTTAGTTGATTAACCCTTAGGTTTTGTGGTGAGGTTGTTAATTATTAATTATTAATCAAGTTGATTTTAGGTTTGGGTAGAAACTTTAAGTCTTAAAGAGCCCATTGAAACCCAGCCCGTACATCAAAACATTATATTTAAAGAAAGCTAAAAAACATGCAATTGTAATGCACACATAATTTAAGCACACCAAATAATTAATCAAATTAAAAGAATAATAAGAGACTGGTGTGATTGGGTTTTACTATACACCCCAAAAATGAGGAAAAAAAGTGGATTGCTGAGCTCAAACCCTTATACAACCAAGATTATAATAAATGTTACAACAAATTAAATAGCTTCAAATTCTTGGATATTTTAGGCATCATAAGGCCTCCCAAGTCAAAGCCTTCAAGCCTTTATTTATCTTAAAACAAATATCTCTAATCCTATTATATTATAGAAATTATATTTGAAAATTCCAAAAATAAAGTCCTGGCTAAACCTGCAAAATAGAGGTTAGCTTAATGCACAAGCACACCAAGCAATTATACATATCACATAATTGGACTTAACATCGACAGGTATTAAGCCTACCTATCTTAATGGGTTATGCTTAAAGGGACAAGTAGTGCTTGCAAGCGAAAATATTTAATTTATTTTATAATCATAGTAGCCCTATTTAATTAAGCGCAGTATCTACAAAAAATATCATAGGTCTAATAAATTATGCTAGATCATCAAGACTAGCGTATAAGCAATCCTAACTTCCAATCTAAAATAGTACACCACAAAATAGGAAAATATATACATCATAACAAAGCACCGAAAAAACCTAAGTCTAAGATTGGCGATCTAGCGACCTAGTGTGTATTCAATGGTTAGTGTTGTATGACAAATAAAGATTTTAATATTTTAGTTATGATTTAAATGATAGTTTAAATAGTTAACCAAAGGGTAGTTTTGATTCAAGTGATTTATGGTTTATGAAGTGAATTTTAAATTACAAATTTAATTTTTATTTAAGTTAGACTTAGTGTTCTAAAGAGTGTGAAAATTTATAAGTTTCACTTAAGATGAAACATATTCCTTTAGTACCCTATCTTTGATCCACTAATCTAAAGACTCATTTTATAGCTTTTAAGACTTCTTAATGGAGTGTTAAGTTATTCATTAATTCTTAAGTTTAGATTAAGCTTAAATAGAATTATAATCACATGAATGACATTTTAAGATTAACAAGGATAAGTTATGATTTACTTAGTATCCTTCAACATTTTATCACTTTAATACTTCAATTCAAAATAATTATGTATGTATTTATAGTTAAGAAAATATTGAACTTTCATTCATACAAATATATATATATATATATATATATATATATATATATATATATATATATATATATATATATATATATATATATATATATATATATATATATATATATATATTACATTTAAAATTTGCACACTTTAATATAAACATAAACATGTATGGAATGAATCTCTAAAATTTTAATAATAATAGGTTTAAAAAGATTTAAACTTCACATATATTATCTACATACTTTTTCAGGTATGTGCCATATTAAATGAGATGGGATATAAGACCTCTATAGATATAGTATATATATATTCAAAGAGTGTATATTATACACTTGAATTTTATATATATATATATATATATATATATATATATATATATATACATTACTCACCTTTATCAACTTAGGTTTATAAATGTATTCATGAGAAAGAAAATTTTATATTTATTAATGATAATAGTCAGGCTATTTGCATATCATGCATTTAAAAATTTTAATTTTAAACATGAATGTGAATGAGCTATGAACTAATCACACATTTACAAGTGAATGAAGAATGTTAAAATGGATACCATTAAGCAACCTACTTAAGCTATTAAATCTTAAGGCTATTCATATTGAAATAAGATTACTCAAGCTTAATCAAAAACCATTAGTTGATACATCCAAATTGTAATTAATTAGACCTATTGAAGAGAGACAAATAATAAAATTATCCCATATATACCATTTGGATATTAATAAACTTTAAATGTGGAATTATGATTTTTATGAATTAGATAAATTTTATAATTATTTAATCCAATTAGTTACCAAATGACCTTAAAAATTAAGAAATTAGAGTCCATAAGCCCAAAAATTATAAGAAAATTTGTGAACATGAAAAATGAATAGTAAAAATTTCAAGGCATTTGGCTTAATATTGTGTGATTAATTAATTAATTAAGAAAAACTTAAAAATTTTAAGGTAATTACTTTTAAAATATCAAAAATATTTTGGGTTTTAAATTCATTGATTAGCCCTCTATTAGCTGAACACAAGAGGGTTCATTTGTAATTTTTAAGGATATGTGTAATTAATTATAAATTTTAAATTTTTAGATTAATGAATTATTTAATTAATAAAAGCCCCCTTAATGGTGATTTTAAGAAATAATTAGGATTAGAGGGCTTACTAAATTTTTTTATCACCATTAAAATCTTAATACATATTTAACCATCCAAAATAATTTTCATAATTTTTTTTAATTAATTAAATTTATTAAATAGCTAGAAATTATTAATTTAGATTTAAAAATATGGATCTCCTAAGATACTTACCAAATTGGCATTAAATAATTATAGGACATAGAGGTCATCAAATGAAATGTTCACCTAAAATTTTAAATCATTTGACTAAGTAATTAGGACTTAATTTCAACATTAATAAAAATATTCAAACCCTAATTAGTTTGTGAGTACTTAATAAAAATTAGGGCTTTTATTTTTCTTAGATTGTTCTCTATTTAAAGTTTCCAAAGAATATTTATTTATACTTTTTAGATTTTTTTTCTACAACTAGTTATAAATTTTAAATTTCTACCTAATTAATCACATTTTAAATCCATTTAAGTCGAATTATATAATCAGAGATGAGTCACCCACACTTTACACGGAGCACCACAGGATTGATTATTTAAATCATCCCCTTATGGCTATTGACTCAGTGGTGCCAAATGCGGTTCATCTCGAGCCATTTGATCAAATATTTAATGGCTTTGATTAATCTCATGATTTAAAAAGAATTAAATTAGAAAATCTAATGGAGATTTATCATGGTCGTCAATTCTAATCATGTAAGATTAACAATCCATGATTCGTATTCCTCCTATAGTGATAAATGAACAATGTTCACGTTTTGCCATTTGTGCTGAGCCAACTATGGCTCATTTCACAACACAATCGACTCCATTATGATCAAAATAAAAAATGTAAGGTTCTCTATGGTGTGATCTAAATGAAATACCAAATTACTTACAAAACACTAGCACCAAAGGGAGCTTTCTATGATTTGAAGTAATTTACCTCACCAGAGCTAAGATCGATGGAAAAATTAATTGTGGTAGCTGCATCTAGTAAAGACAAATTCCTACTGTTAAACTACCCCTTGGCCACCTCATCATTTTTTATTGAGACAACATATTATCACGAGCTCACTGAAGTTAGTCTACGATGGTATTTTTATGCACAATTGGAGTGGTTCTTAGTTTGTTTTGACTCAGCTGACTATAGGGAAGCTCAATTGGGGTTATGGATTCGTTAAGTGAGGTTGGGTTTTTGGGATGTTTGCGATAAGAGGGGATTTGATCTCACCGGCAATGAGACACATAGTGAGCTCTAGGGATTTTAGGGACTAGCTCTAGAGTTGAAATGAGAGTGTGTGAAGTTTGAATGAGTGAGGAGGTGTATATTATGTTATGGAATGCTACGATTACTTTCCTCAACCTCATCTTTAACACTTATTTGACAGTGGGCTATTCACCCCCTCTAGTCAATAGAATCATACTCGCTCATTGCCACTACCTTAGGATGAAATTCATTCATACTAAACTTATCTTATATATATTTTTCATGTATGGACACCCTAAATATTATAAAAGTGAGACTTATTTTTTGCAGGATGACCTTTTGACTCTTACTCTAGACCCATAATATGTACTTGTATTTTGAGCATTTTGAGCAATAAAAAGTGTTATTTCTCTTGCACATTTCCTTTTAGGTGTAGTGAGCATGGATAGAAGGTTATTCTTCCATCCACTCAGCAGTCATGATGTGAGCACCCTCTACTACTATAATGTTAGTAAGTTTTTTAGAAAGGGATAAACTTGCTATTAAAAATTCTTATAATGATTCAATTATATTAACAACCCCAATCACCAAATATCAAGTAGGGAGCATTTTGATTGACACAAGGAGATCAATCAATAACATTTTTAAATTAGTTTTTGATAAATTGGGCCTAGCGAACTCTAAACATACAACTACTAGAGGACCATTTTGTGGTTTCTCGGGAGAGTGTAAAAAATTGAGGGGATGATTACTCTCCCCATCATTTAGGGAGAAGGCAAGAAGCAGTTCATGGTCATGGCTAACTTCATCATACTGGAAGTTCCCGTTACTTACAATGTTATATTTCATCGGTCTCAACTCAGCAAGTTTAGAGCGATGGTATCAACATACAATATAGCCATCGAATTATCTGCTATAAGAGAAGAGATTACTGTTATAAGAAACCTTAGCCAATCTCACACATGCTATTTGAATGTCGTTGGTGCGTTGAGTAGGGAAGATAAAGTGTTGTAACTAGATATAGCGTGAACAAGAATCGAAGTCCTTAAGGAGATAGAAGGAATTTTGATCATGTAAAGTATTGGGAGAGCATTAAAGATCAACTTTGCTTTCTATTTTGATAATAAAGAACCCTCATTTACACATTAATGGACAACATAGATGTGTTGGCCTGGACAACAACAAAGATGTTAGGCATTGATGTCAACATCACTTGTTATCACTTGAATGTTTCTGTAGACATTCAACATATCAAGCAAAAAAATGAGAAAAATGGTAGCAACACTCATCTAACCTATCAAGGAAGAGGTCTCTAAACTGCTCAAAACTAAGTTTAAAACCCCGAATGAATGTCCAATGTAGTAATGATGCAAATGTTGGGTGCCAAATGAAAGATGTGTGTCGACTTCACTAAGTTAAACTTGATATGTCCAAAAGATGGGTATCCTCTCCCCTGAATAAATGAACTTGTCGGCAATTGGGTTCTCGATGATGAGTTTCCTAAACACCCTTTCAAGATAACATCAAATTCAAATGCACCCTACAGACTTTGAGAAAATGACTTTCATCATAACTAAAGGCTACTGCTACAAAGTCATGCGCTTTAGGCTCAAGAATGCAGAGGAGACCTACTAGAGACGTGGATTGAGTGTTTAACTTGTCAATAAAACGTCACTGATGCAATATATTTGAGACCTAGAAGAGACATTCGCCATACATAAGAAAAATAGCATATGCCTTAACCCTCTGAAGTGTGTATTTGGTGTAGGTGTAGAAAAGTTTTTGGGGTTTCTTATTACCCTTAAAGCAATAAAAGAAAATCCAGATAAGGTGAAGGCCATACTCGACATGCCCTCTCCCAAGAACATGAAAGAAGTGTAGCAACTTATTGGGCAAGTAGAAAGACTGAACAAGTTCATCTCAAAAGCTGGAAAATGTTCGCTATTTTTCAAAGTTCTCAATGGAGCAAAGAAGTTCGAGTGGATGTGAAAAAGTCTTTAATGATTTTAAGTCTCTACTCACATCTTCTCCTTTGTTGTAGAGTCCAAAAGAGGGAGACTGTACTTAAGACTAGGAGAAAACTCAATCAGCTCAGTCTTAATCAAAGAGGATGGTGAGAAATAATGGCCCATCTATCATGTCAGCAAATCTCTATGAGGTACCAAGTTAAACTACCAGTTCATGGAGAAATTCACACTCACATTAATCACCTCGACCGGGCAACTAGAAATTTATTTTCAAGCACACTCCGTACAAGTCATCATTGATAACCTGCTTAAGTCTGTGCACAATAATCTTGATCATTCAAGAAGATTACTTAAGTGGTCCATAGAATTGAGCAAGTTTGACATATTGTACTCATCTCGAACTACGATCAAAGCTTAAGCACTATAAATTTTCTTGTTGACTTTAGTAGCTAGTAGGATATTCTCATCAACCTAGAGCCTTTGTGGCGACTATATGCCAATGGCTCTTGCAGCAAACCAACTATGAGAGAAATTATTATATTAAAAAGTCTAACATGGATCACCATGACACAATCAATTAAATTTGGCTATAAGGTGATAAAAAATCAAGTTGACTATGAAGCTTTACTCTTTGTGTTGAGATTTGCTAGAGGACTTGGAGCCACACATGTGGCAGCCTCATAGCTCATGTGAGATAAGTGAATAGAGAATATGAAGTTCAAGATGAGTCTTTGATGAAATATTTGCTTAAAGTGAAAGAAAAAATTGGGCAACTAAAATATTTCAAGATTGAGATAATTTCTAGAGAAGAAAATCAACTTGTTGACTTATTATTTAAAGCTAGTGGACTCGAGGAGAACGTAGTCATTCAACTCACCTAGCCAAGTATTGAAGAAGAAGAGCTGATGCTAATAAATCATGAGTACTCGCTAATCTAGGTTGGCCCCAGCAAGAACTACTTATAAACTAGCGAATTAGATAAATGATGAAGGACTTAAGGAGGTTCAAGATCAGAGGAGCCCAATACCTATTGATAGGAGGTGAGCTATTCTAAAAGTCAATAAATTCACTCAACCTTAAATGGGTAAAAGAGATAGTACAAACAAAAGTCCTGGATAAAATTAATTATGTTGAGTGTGATAGTCGCTCATAAGGAAGAAGACTCATCAACAGGATTTCTAAGCAACGATACTTATATCCCACACTAAGAAAGAATGCTGAAGAGTTTGCGAGAAGATATCTACAATGCCAGAAATTTGCAACACCCTAGTAGTAGTCATCGCAACATTTGCAACTGTCACAAGTTTGTGGCCATTCACTTTTTGGGGATTGAATTTGATAGGTCCTTTGCTAGTCACCAGTAAACAAATAAAATTCATTCTAGTTATGATCGACTATTTTAGTAAGTGGATCGAAGCTAAGTCAATAACAAAAAACACCTCTCAAGTAATAAAAAATTTTATTTGGACAGACATAATTTGTATGTATGAGTTAGCACTGGCAATCATCATAGATAATGGGCCACAATTTTCCAAGAGAGACCTAAAAAAATTTTGCAATTCTCAAAGAATCAAACGAAAATTCACCTCAGTACATCACCCGCAAAGCCATGAATAAGTGGAAGCGAGTAACAAGAAGATACTCAACCTGTTCAAGAAAAAGGTCAAAGGTGTTAAGGCTAAGTGGGTAAACACACTACCCATAGTACTCTGGGCACTCAGGATGACTCCCATTAATGTTGCTGGACACTTGCCTTTTACATTATCATTTGGTATAGAAGCCATCCTACTAGTCGAATATGAAGTCCAAAGTCAAAAAGTCCTAATGGGAGATGGAGATGGTAAGTGGATAAAAGTGATTTCAGAGACTATGGAAGACATTAGATTTGCTTGAAGAACTCAAAATCGACTCATTATGGAAAGAATAAATAAAAGGAGGATGGACAAGTATTATGACCTCTATGTGAAATTGAAGTATTTCAAAAATGATGATCTCATGCTAAAGAAAGTAAATTTCTCTTCTCGACAAAACATTCTGGGCAAATTTGCTCATAATTAGAATGGACCTTTCATAATAAAAAAACAAGTCGGTCCCATCGCATACCAATTATAATCTTATTCTGATGAAGACATACCAAGGACATGGAACATCAGAGATCTGAAAAAGTTTTATCTTTAAAGGAAATTTTATATCATTTGAACTCATTTTACCAATGTAGAGTATCAGGCATCTTCTTATTTTTAACTGGTAAGATAATGAAAGCTTCCAAAGGAACCTACTCAAATGTTGAAAGTGAAACTTATAGTCAAGGAGCTGTGTGACGACTCAGAATACTCGACGCACCATTTTTGGCCCAAGGAATGGTCCCACTCATCGAGCGGTGAAAACCTAAGTGGGAAATATGTACTTAACGTGCCATTATTGGCCCAAGAAAAATTGATGTCAAGCAAAGAAAATCATAAATACTGGGGAACTATGTGATACCTCAAGATACTCAATACACCATTTTAGGCCCAAGAAAAAGTTTCACTCGGTGAGTGATAAAAGTCCAAGCAGCATACTCGATTATTTGGTGTACCATTCTTAGCCTGAAAAAATTAGTCTAACAATCTATCTTTGAGACATAGTGTAAGACCGACATTTCATGAGGTTGATAACTAAACTAAAAAAGACCAACACTCCATGTGGTTGGTGACAATAGTGTAAGACTAACACCTTATAAGGTTAGCAAATAAACTAAAAAAAGACAACACTCCATGCGGTTGATGAATACACTATAAGATCGACACCCCATGAGGTCAGCAACTAAACTAAAAATGACCAATATTCCATGCAATTGGTAACTACAATGTAAGATTGATATCCTGTGAGGTTGGCAACTAAACTAAAATAGACTAAACTCCATGCGGTTGGCGACTATAATGCAAGACCAACACCCCGTGAGGTTGGAAACTAAATGAAAGGAAGGCCAACACTTCAAGCGATTGGTGGTTATAGTATAAGACTGACACCTTGAGAGGTCGACAACTAAACTTAAGAGACTACCTGTCCTAGTTGGTAATTGAAGAAGACTAACACTCCATGCAGTTGGTGACTATTGTGTAAGACTAATACCTTATGAGATCGATGACTAAGAAAAGACCAATTCTCATAATTGGCACATTAGGACAAACCTTGAAAAGGGCAACTAACATATAATGAGATTACATAAAGCATCCTAAGTCAGGCAAATTTATTTGTGCATTAATAAACAAGTATTGATCCGACAAGTATGCATAAACTTGTAATATTAAAGTGACTATTCCAGGAAGTGCTTTATATTGGTTAATGGCTTAGAATGTTCCAAGTCATTGGTAGATTCATTCAAATAATCAAGTATACACATACTAGTTGTGATTCTCTAAAATGGTTAACATCATAATTAGATTTGCTCATATATTAATGATTGAGTATCTATCAAACAAGTATACACGAGCTCACAAAGCTAAAGTGACCACCTAGAGAAGTCTCTATTAATCAGTGATATAGATATTCTAATTATAAATAGAGCTGACTAAACTGGCTTCGAGAGTTATCAATTTCTTATTTATTCTCACCAGCTAAGACCTACTTGTGAAGGCCTCCTTCCTCTTCCCAAGAAACATGTGGCACACCTCCTAAGTTGACTTCCATGCTATCGTCTAAGCAATCATAATAGCATGTTGCAGGCAAGCATTTGAAAGGTCACACATAATCTCATTAAGATTCCATGAAAAGATGAAAGAACCTAACTCATAGGCTTTATGGGTGAGGTCATGCAAGCTTAAAGTAAAAGTTATCCTTCAACCCTTCCTAACTTGATGCTCTACTCGAAACTATGAGGAGTCAAGCTCATTTCTCACTTTTTAGACTTCTTGGGAGTTGTACTCAGCCACGATAAGAGCCACACTAGTCTCCCCCTCTTCTTCTTCTTCGCTAACCTCAAGAGAGATCAATTCCTCATCACCAACCACTCGCTCTCCAATCTCATGCTCACCTTTGTCAAGGAATTTGAGCACTTCAAGGTTAAGCTTGAGAGCAGTGGGTTTTGTTTCTTCTATTAGTTAAAAAGAAAAGAAGACAAAAATTAGGATGAGTCATCAAAGAAATAAATAGACTAGTGAGCACAAAAAAAAATTTATCAAAGATAGTGGTAACCCTGCCAAAGTGAGGGTAAAGAGAGACGTTAAGGCTGTGACCCTGCCACTTCTCCATTGCCTCCTCCTCCTATGCACTTGGCTTGCTGAGCTTGGTGGCCTTACTCGGCTGGTAAGAAAGCGGAGCAGTCGACACTAGCCACTATGATGTGCTCTTCACAAACAGAAGCTGTGAGTGCCAACTCTGCTCTTTATTCAGGAGACCGTGAATTTTTAGCAAGGTCACTGAAAAATTACATGGTCTCATCCTGGTGGCTCTTCACCTTGAATGAGCAGTAGAAGAGATCTAGGCTCCATGAGATGCTCTCTTCTTGCAGCCATAGAACGAAAACTGTGTTGCTCACCACTAAGTTGGGAAGGACTTGGGCGGGCACCCTCTAAAGAAGTTGAGGGTGTCCATTCACTCGAGTGGAAGGGGAAGTTAGAACCCAATCCTAAAATGGGAGAGTGGAATGCATAGCTCTTGTATCCTCACTAAGTTGAGATGCTTGGTCCTATTGACTACTCATATAGTGAAATTTAAATTTGTACCATAATATTCATAAAATATGAAAGTCACGATGGAGGAGTCCAACTTGAGAACCTTCTTGATCTAAAATTAATGGAAAGATGAAATGACCTTCTTGAGCAAAACTATACTCACTGATAATGAAAAGGTGATCAGGATCTACTCGCAAGGAAGTTCCATTCACATGACTCAAGGAAAGCAATAAAGTCTTAACTATTTTGGCCAAAGAGAATTTATAGATGTAATAAGAAAGATGGCAATACAAGCATTAAATTAAGAATTAAATGAAGAAGTGATTACACGAATCCCACTGATATCTCAAGCGATAAAAGCTACAAGGAAATAATTAACATGTAATAGTAAAAATTTAAATAGTACTTGTGATTAGAGAAAATATAAAAAAATTATTTATAAATAAATAAGTACAACATGCTCGCTATAACCCAAATACATTATTTTCTCTACATTTTTATTATAGGGTATGAGTTTCAGTCTTCAGTGAGTCCACCTTTTTCACATATATAATCAAATATAAAATTCATACCAGAAAGAACAAGAAAAATACTTTATGACTTGATCGAGTTTTGAAGTAATGCTATCTTAGCTCTCACAATCGTAAAATTGCATTGGTACTCCACCTCCAAGGACTATTGTCACTACAACTCCAACTCTAGTTGTGCTTGCAGCTCGCCCATGTCATGCTAGGATGAGTCTAAAGCCTCCCTCAAGAAGGCGACCTCCCTTTGTAGAGCTTCAATCTCAAAAAAGTCTGTGAATACTCACTATTCTTCCTTCACATCATTCCCCAATCGATGGGTAGACTTGCCCTTCATAGACTCATTCCTATCTCTACGAGTTGGAGAGGAAAAACTAACCATCATCTTTTTGATGTCAGTGGAAGTGAAGTTAGTCAAGGCGACATGAACATCGATAGTCACCCTTAACTGAGGAGAAATCTCCTCTAAATCTACCCATTGCATTGATAAAGTTGGTGGCAAAGCTGGAGCCCTCGCTAGTTGATAGGAAAGGAATTCATTAAGAACTGAAAGAGGAATTTTAATAAGAGGATTTGTTATAGGTCTGACCCTTGGGAAGGAAAGCCATTTATCGAGTAAGTGGAATTCCTCTCTACTCAAAAAATGCCCCAACAAATTGCCCATGGAAAGGTGAAGCAACTCTACAAAGTTAATTGGACTGTCATAGGAAATGAACTAAAGGGGTAGTGAGTGTGCCTCACCATCTTCTGTTGATGCTTGAATGCTAGTCATGGTTAGCTACGACCAAGGAAGAAAATAAGATATTTAGATAAAAAGGACTCGTAATATGCAATGAAAAGCAAATCTCACGTCAAAGAGGTATTCCTCTATAATCACCTTCATAGTAGCTAGCCCAACTAATCAGCTCACCATTACCTTACTTACGTCAAAATGAAGGTGCTCCTTTCTGTCTTCATCTTTAGGAATAGTCATAGTTTGTACACTTGCCACAATAGCTCACTCCTCAGATAAGCGGGTGCTAGATTCTTCTTACAAGTCAGAGGGAGTAGTCAAGGTGATGGTTGTTACAGTTAGAGTAGTTGAAATGCTCATAGCAGCTACAAGAATGGTAGTGTACTCTTCCAAGTTCTTTGGTTTCTTGGCCTCTTTGCGATGGCCTTCCCATAGAATTACGAAATCAATTTCACCATGAGGTCTCTTTGTGTCCATGGTGATTATGTTTTAATATAAATTGCAAAGTCAAATCATGGGTGGTGGAAAGTGAAAGAATATTGAATGCACAAAAGTAGAAAAAAAAAGAATACATTTATATCCAAAGCATTAAAAAATTAGATCAGTCTAAAGGTGATGTGACCTTTCAATATTTGCAAGAATTTTCTTAAATCATTAAATATTTAACAACTAATCATTTTGTTCAGTTTTCTATTCTTTTTGCGAGGTATCTCTATAAGGAGTAGAAGAATCAAGAATTTAAATGTATACCGAGAGCAATGGGTAGGTTCAAATTAGCCTATATGTCAAGACAAGCATACTCATATAAAGGATACTTGATGACATAGGGTGAATGTACCCGTCAAAAGGAGCATCCTATAAAGAAAAATTGATCTGACCCAATGAGTCGAGGACTTAGAAAATAATAACTCAAAGGCAAGTTGTAGTTCCACTCGCTGACATTTGGCGACTATGCTGGGGAACAATGCGACTACTCCCTCAACCTCATCCTTACACACACATTCATTTAACAGTGGGCTATTCACCCCCTCCAATCGATAAAACCATACTCACTCGCTGCAACCAGCTTAGGCAAAAGTTCTTTTATACTGAACATACCTTATGTGTAATGGGAAAATGGCCCAATTCAAGACGAGCAGAAAAATATGTAAATATGATTTGTAACTTCTAATGGTTTCTAATTTTTTTTTGTATTTATCTATAAGACTTTAATTATGTGAGATTATGAGTTGATTATTTTTATACTAGGGTTGTTCAATGAAGTTCTAAGAGCCTACTGAATAAACCAGGCTTTCAAATTGCAACACAAAGTCACAAAAAGAAACATATAAAAAGCATGTCGGTCTATTACGCACCCCTGAACAAATACATCAAACAAAATTTAATTAATAGACATGCCAATGTTGACGAGTTCACTATATACCCCAGAAGAAAGAAAAATGAGTAACCATGCTCTATCATTATACAATCTGGCCTAACACTAAAGCTTTGATCTATGAGAGTCTTCATTCAGCTTCTTTTCTTTAAGATCATCACCTTCTTTAGGGACCTCCTCCTTAGGCTTTATAAGGACCACTAAATGATGTGGTTAGCTCCTACTAATCCTAAGCTACATAGATCTTAATCTAATTAGAAGATCAAATTCCATTTTAAAGTTTAAAAAAAAAGAAAATCCTAAGCCCAACAAAATAAAGATTAGGAAATTACAAACAACATATGAGCAGTTTATAAATCAAACACTTGGGCTTAGCAACAGTGGTTATAAAGCCCACCTATCTTAATAGGCTATGCTTATGATCTTTAAGCAAACAATACTTACAAGTAAATAGCACTTATAATTTGCTATTATTGCAATCTCTTTAAGGATAACCCCTTACAGAAAATAATATTAGTTAAAAAGATGTCCTAACATCCAATGTTAGCGAATAAATAATCTTAAGCATCTAGATTAGAACAATACACAATAAAATATAAAAAAAAAGGTTAGTGTGGTGAGGCTATACTAGGCTTTTAAGATTTAAGTTTTGATTTAATAGTGAAACTTAATTTATTACCATTGGGTGATTAATTTTAGCTGATTTATGTCTTAAGGGTAGATTTTATGTTATAATTTAATTCAGGTTTATGTTAACATTAATATTTTAAAGAGTGTGAGGAGTGGCTCCGCTTAAGATAGGGCCCACTCTTGCTTATACCCTAGTCCTAATAAAATGAACACTCTATTAAAGGATAAATGTTTACTTTAAATGACTAAATTAAATGATTTTTTTATGAATTATAATTAATTTAATTATTTAATTTGTGATTTAATTAACAAATAGGTTATGAGTTCTATTAATTTTTTAGTTTTAATTTAGATTTGAATGATTGTGAAACTTCATGAATTAGAACCTAAGATTAGAAAGCATCCTTAAAGATATTTTATAATATTTTGATTAAAATTTTGAATTATTAATTATTACTTATTATCACCTAATTAATTAAGCGAAAAAATTTATATTGATGGTAAAATATTCCCAAATTATGAAGATATTCTCTAGAGTTAGGAAACACAAAAAATATTCCAAAAAAATTTAGGATATTCTAGAATTAGTTTTAATTTTATATAATTGTTATATTGTTAAATATGATAAAAATGATATATATATATATATATATATATGTTATAAAGTCATAAAATTTCATAGGAGCATTCGCATTGACATTCTGATACCCCATAAAACGTTCACACATCATTTGGAAAGTAGTCTAATTTTTATATTTATTCAAATAATTTTAGAAAATATTATATTATTTTAAAAAAAGTTAATTTTATTTCTCTAAATTATGTCTATTAATGTAAGTCTATAAATGTATCTTGGTATTCTTTTTTTTTTTGAAGCCTAGTTGATTTATAATAATTTTTTTAAGATAAAGGGTTAATAAATTAAATATTATGTTAAAATAACTTAAAAGTATCATTTGAAAATAAATTATGTGACATAAATATTTTAATTATTATGAAATTATTTTCCAAAGGTGAGAGAAGATTTTAGGACTATTCCTTGAGCTTTTGGTGATTTTGATTGATTTTTTTTCTTATGATTGGCAATGATTATATATATATATATATATGTATATATATATATATATATATATATATATATATATATATATATATATATATATATATATATATATATATATATATATATATATATATATATATATATATAATTATATATTATTTATATAGAAATTTTTATATTAATTTCAAAATACATAGTAAGCAAATTCTAAATTTCTACAAAAATTCTTCTATGGGTTCCTATTGATATTTAAGATCATTCATGAGATTTGAGAGTACTTTAAATTTAATTTAGATTATATACACATCTTAATTGACTAATTTAGATTTTTTAACTATGATATTTAAATACTTATTATTAAATTTTATTTTGAGTGTCATTTAGATTTCATAGGGCTTTGATTTATATTTTTAAACTGTGACATGATCTATTAATTTTTTGGGGGATGTACATGCATATCATGCAATTATTATGTATTTATATATATAATATCTAAATTTCAATTTTTACATATATAACAACTTAATATTTAATATCACATCAAAAATATCATCGTCACACACCTTTTAAAAAGGAAATGAACCTTTCTAAGTCTAGAAAAGTGTTGGATAAATAAATGTCTAGCTTTGTGAGTTAAATATGTAAATGCATAAGTATTGTGTGGTATGTATATAAATCTTCCTAAATTTTTAAAAACCCTCATGTTATTAATTAATTAATTATAGTTTAATTAGTTGTAATTAACTATTTGATTAATTTCTATTAAAAATATGAGACATAATTATTTTTTGTTTGACCTTCAAAATCAACCATAAAAAATTAAAAGTGAAATGAATTTACTATCAATTTCATAAATTATATTCAATAATTTGTTACGTTTTATTACAATATATATAAATATTAAAGTTTTAGTCTTGATTTTAACATTTTAAAATAAAATTTTCATTCATGTTTTATAATAGTTAGTTTACATTTTAGAACTTGATTTGATTATAAATTTCTTTTCATTTTTTTAACATCAAAGATTAATTAAGTTCTTCGATCTAACTTAATTTAGCTAAATGAAAACACTAGATTAGCCTTGACCATTCAGTCAAAGACCGAGTGGCTACAACTTAATCACAACATAATAGGTGAAATTAGATTGCTGCGCTATTCAACTTAATGAAGGTCATTTGTCCCAAACAAATAAAATAAATAGCCTGATTCCCTCTCTCACCACTTGCCATGGATGTGGATGGTTCACCAAAACTTCTTTGATCCAGGCAAATGAAGTATGAAAGTGAAGACATATATCACTAAAAATGATTAAAAAGTAAAGTACGAGGGATCTATTGGTTGAATCTTAATGATGCTCGCATTCATTTCGCAAAATATGAGATTATTAAGGCTTTTTATATGTTGGAATTATACCTCACAAGAGCTAATGTTCAATAAATTTTGACTAAGAGGTAGTTTTATCTGAAAGAAATGAAATCTTATAGAGATGCTTATTGAGTGTCTCCTTACATAATGTTCCAGAGATTGAATCACCACTATGACTCTCTAGATTTGGATCAATCTTGTGTCTCAACTGAATTCTCATTCAGTAGTTTGTAGGCCTTCTCCTTTGATTTGTCCTTTTTTTAGCAACCAATGGAAGCAATGGTTGGCTTTCATTAGTACAGTCAAGCATTTATGAATGATGCATGGAGTAGAAAGTGATGATCCTCAAAGCCTGGCAAGTAGCTAAACTTACCAATGCTCCACACTATAGCAGAAACATGCTCTGTCCAGCCCTAGCTTCAAGAGGAGATTAAAGATCAAATCATGAAGAATAAGTCCAGATTGATGAAAACATTAAATCCCGTGAGCAGCAACCCCATGAACATACCAAACATTCTCTTTCGATGGTATGGGATTCTCACGTTCTAAACTGGTCCATAAATGCTGTAGTTGAAGAGATCTTCCTTCCGAAAATTGCTGTTCGCCGAGAAGATCAAATAGATCTATCTTGAGACTTGTTTACCATGATAGAAAATCATTATTTTCTAATTTTTGGCCTACCTATAAACTTATGTGGGTCTTCTCCTCCTAGCATCAGCATTGTCGCGGCGACGGTGGCCACCGCAGCCCTTTGAGTCTTGGTTTGCTACAAAAGAAAAAAATCGTAGGCTCTCAGACAACAGAAAATATTACGTGTGGAGTCCGGACGTAGCTTTACGTCGGACTCAATAGCACATACTTTATAAAAAAAATGTGTTTTCACTTAGATGTTATTTCGGCCGTTACGTTTCCGTTTTTGAGGAGAAATCGTTGAACGTGAGAGAAATTTAAAAATATATATATATATATATATATATATATATATATATATATATATATATATATATATATATATATATATATATTTAGGCATAATATATATTTTTTTTAGACAAACCTAGCTGAGAGAGAGAAATAGAAAATCTCATTTTGTATTTCGGGAAGAATCGTGAAGATGGAGAACGAATTCGAAAGCTATGGCCTTGATAATATTACGACCAATTTAGCGAATGATGTATTAAATAAAATATATCTTTAAATTTTCTAAACTATTTTATATGTATAATTTTGTAGGGTTTATTAGTGATATTTTTGAAATTCTTTTATTTAATGTATATTTCTACAGAGTTCTTTGCAGAGGACTTTGCTTATTTTTTAGAACTATTTTTGTGTGTATTCTCTACTCTCAGAGCACCATTTTGTTTATTTCTTTCAGATTTTTGACCTTGTTTGGATATAATATGATTAGTATACGTCATTACAAGTTGTTTGGAAGCTGTTTGGTTGATTTTGAGAGAAGATGTGCATGTGCACTCTCCATACTCTCATGAGAGTACAGATTATTTTTTCAATTTATGTTAGATTTTTTGGCATTTTGGAGAGAATATGTTTATTACATTCCACTAAAAGCGATTTGGAGGCTGATTAGTTGGTTTTTAGGGGTGTTTTGTATCTATACTCTATACTCTCATGAGAGTACATATTATTTTTTTATTTTTTGTCAAATTTTTTGGCCTATTTGGAGAGAATATGTTTATTACATTCCATTAGAAGCAATTTGGAGATTGATTGGTTGGTTTTTAGGGGTGTTTTGTATCTATACTCTTTGTACTCTCATGAGAGTACAGATTATTTTTCAATATCTGTCAAATTTTTTGGCCTGTTTGAAGAGAATATGTTTATTACATTCTACTAGAAACAATTTAGAGGCTGATTGGTTGGTTTTGGGGGTAGATTGACATATGTACTCTCTCTACTCTCATGAGAGTACAAATTATTTTATCATTTTCTGTCAGATTTTTTGGCCTGTTTGGAGAGAATATGTTTATTACATTCCATTAGAATCAATTTGGAAGATGAATGGTTGGTTTTGGGAGTAGATTGACATCTGTACTCTCATGGGAGTACATATTATTTTTTCAATTTCTATCAGATTTTTTGATCTTTTTTGAGAGAATATATTTATTACATTCCACTAGAAGTAATTTGGTGGCTGATTGGTTAGTTTTTAGGAGTGTTTTGCATCTGTACTCTCTGAGTACATATTATTTTTTTAATTTCTGTCAAATTTTTTGGCCTTTTTGGAGAGAATATGTTTATTACATTCCACTAGAAGTAATTTGGAGGCTAATTGGTTGATTTTTATGGGTGTTTTGTATCTGTACTCTATGTACTCTCATGAGACTACAGAATATTTTTTTAATTTTCTATCAAATTTTTTGGCCTGTTTGGAGAGAATATGTTTATTACATTCTAATAGATGCAATTTGGAGGTTGATTGGTTAATTTTTTTAGGAGTTTTGCATCTGAACTCTCTATACTCTCATGAGAGTACAGGTTGTTTTTTTAGTATCTGTCAGATTTTTTGGCCTGTTTAAAGAGAATATGTGTATTACATTCCACCAAAAGTAATTTGGAGGCTGATCGGTTAGTTTTTGGGACAGATTAGCATCTGTACTCTCTGTACTCTCATGAGAGTACAGATTATTTTGTAATTTTCTGTTAGATTTTTTGGTCAATTTGGAGAGAATATGTTTATTACATTCCATTAGAAGCAATTTGAATGATGATTGGTCAATTTTTAGGGGTGTTTTGTATCTGTACTCTTTGTACTCTCATGAGGGTACATATTATTTTTTCAATATCTGTCAGATTTTTTGGCCTGTTTGGAGAGGATATGTTTATCACATTCTATTAGAAGTAATTTGGAAGCTGATTGATTAGTTTTTAGGGGAGATTGACATCTGTACTCTCTTTACTCTCATGAGAGTACATATTATTTTTTTTATTATCTGTCAAATTTTTTGGCCTGTTTGGAGAGAATATGTTTATTACATTCAATTAGAAGTAATTTTTAGGCTGATTAGTTAGTCTTTAGTGGAGATTTACATCAGTACTCTCTGTACTCTCATGAGTCTGATTATTTTTTTCATTTTTCGATTTTTTGGCGTTTAGAGAATATGTTTATTACATTCCATTAGAAGCAATTTGGAGGCTGAGTGGTTAGTTTTTAGGGGAGATTGACATCTGTGCTCTCTGTACTCTCATGAGAGTACATATTATTTTTTCATTTTCTATCAGATTTTTTGGCCTGTTTGAAGAGAATATGTTTATTACATTCCATTAGAAGTAATTTGGAGGTTGATTGGTTAGTTTTTAGGGGTGTTTTGCATCTGTACTCTCTGTACTCTCATGAGAGTACATATTATTTTTATATTTTTTGTTAGATTTTTTAACATATTTGGAGAGAATATGTTTATTATATTCAATTAGAAGCAATTTCTAGGCTCATCGGTTGATTTTTAGGGGAGATTTGTATATATACTCTCTGTACTTTCATGAGATTACAGATTATTTTTTCATTTTATGTCAAATTTTTTGACATGTTTGGAGAGAATATGTTTATTACATTCTATTAGAAGCAATTTGGAGGCTGAGTGGTTGGTTTTTATGGGAGATTGACATCTGTACTCTTTGTACTCTCATGAGAGTACATATTATTTTTTCATTTTCTGTCAGATTTTTTGGCCTGTTTGGAGAGAATATGTTTATTACATTATATTAGAAGTAATTTGGAGACTGATTGATTGGTTTTTAGGAGAGATTGACATCTATACTCTCTGTACTCTCATGAGAGTATAGATTGTTTTTTCATTTTCTGTCAAATTTTTTGGCCTGTTTAGAGAGAATATGTTTATTACATTCCATTAGAAGCAATTTAAAGGCTGATTGATTAGTTTTTAGTTGGGATTTGCATCTATACTCTCTGTACTCTCATAAGAGTACATATTATTTTCAATTTAAATTTTTTTTGGCTATTTGGAGAATATGTTTATTACATTATTAGAAGCAATTTGGAAGGCGATTGGTAGATTTTAGGGAGATTGACATCTACTCTGCTCTCAAAAATTGATTATTTTCATTTTTCGTGATTTTTTTGTCCTGTTTGGAGATAATATGTTTATTATATTATATTAGAAGCAATTTAAAGGCTGATTGGTTGGTTTTTAGTTGGGATTTGCATCTATATTCTCTGTACTCTCATAAGAGTACATATTATTTTTTCAATTTATGTCAAATTTTTTGGCCTATTTGGAGAGAATATGTTTATTACATTCCATTAGAAGTAATTTGGAGGCTGATTGGTTAGTTTTTAGGGGAGATTGGCATTTGTACTCTCTGTACTCTCATGAGAGTGCAAATTATTTTTTTCATTTTCTGTCAAAATTTTTGGCCTGTTTGGAGAGAATATATTTATTACATTCCATTAGAAGCAATTTGGAGGCTGATTGGTTAATTTTTAATTTAGATTTGCGTCTGTACTCTATGTACTCTCATGAGAGTACATATTATTTTTTCATTTTCTGTCAAATTTTTTGGCCTATTTGGAGAGAATATGTTTATTACATTCTATTAGAAGTAATTTGGAGGCTGATTGGTTAGTTTTTAGGAGTGTTTTGCATCTGTACTCTCTGTACTCTCATGAGAGTATAGATTATTTTTTCATTTTTGAGCTATTCTGCATGTGACATATTAGTGTTTAGTGAATGATAAATGGCGATGCATGATGAAGCATGATATCTAATGACCCAAATGTGGGGAAACTCCTTCACCCTATTGAATGAAAGCGGAGGCCTACATGCAGATGTGATTATGCACATCAAACTAGGTTGGTGTTAGGAAGGATCATACTTATTAGCCAAACTCAAGAAATTGAAATCAAAATTTTTTTATGTCTGCGGTCGGAAGAAAGTTGCCAATCTAAACTGCACAGTTAAATTCCAAAAAATAGATATAATGAGTGATTGTCCGGCCATGATTAGATTTTCTATTGAGTTATATAGAAATTGAAAGGTTAAAAAAGATATAGAAAGTCATAATAATTCATTGGCAAAGCCGGTTGACCTACATCTTCTTAGATCATACAGGCATGATGAAAATGTTGAAGATAATGCAGAGAGGCAATTAGAAAGTGCGTTATTATCTAAGTGAGGAAGTTGGTGGTGTGGAGAATATTGACTTCACAAAAAGAGATGCATTCAATTTCATCTAAAAAGAGAGAAGACCAAGGATTTCGAATGGTGATAGTAATGCATTAATATAACTATTCAAGGAAAGATAAGCGGAGGATGAGATGTTTGCATGGGATGTCCAAGTTGATGAGACAAATAGATTGGTTAGTTTTTTTTGAAGCAATGGCATGTCAAGGATAGAATATGATTGTTTTGGGGATGTCATAATTTTTGATACAAGCTATCGACTTAATAAATATAATCTTGGCTGTGCCCCTTTCGTTAGAGTGAGTCATCACTGGTAAAATATCATATTTGGAGTAGCTTTTTTATCAGAAGAGACAATTAATTCATTCACATGGATATTCAAAACATTTCTCCTGTTAATGAGTGACAGGCATCCTATAACAATATTCAGTGACCAAGACCAGGCAATGGAGAGAGCTATCAAAATTGCATTATCGTATACTCGTCATAGGTTGTGCCAATGTCATATTTCAAAAAAAGGTCCTTTGAAGGTACGCTGCTTTAATAGTAATAAGATAGTGCAAAGTCTATTCTACACATGCATGAGTAAGTGTGACTCACAGGAGGAGTTCGAGCAAACTTGGTCTACTATGCTAGATGAGGGGCAATTTGCGATCATGCTCAGTATGCGAGCTTTATAAAATTAGAAGCAAGTGGTCCACTACATTCTGCAAAGACTCATTCTGTATGGGAATCTTGTCAACGCAACACAGTGAGTCCACGAATAATGTATGTCATGGAATCTCTAAACCAACAAGTTCAATCATAGATTGTTTCTTGGGATTGGAGAAGGTTATCGACACATGGCACCGAAATAAACATGATGAAGATTTCAAGTGCAACGGTGAAATTATTCTATTGTTAAGATCATTAATTAAAACAAACATTATGTTTTACATAAGAAAGCTTTATACAATGTTTGAGGAAGAATTTTTGCATGATGAAGATTTCAAGTGCAACCAGTCGGTAATTGTTCATATTGTTAAGACTAGCCCAATTTTGAAACAAGCTATTATGTTTTACACAAAAAAGCTTTATATAATGTTTGAGGAAGAATTTTTGCATGGTGTTGGAGGATTAGCAGCAAATGTGTCAGATGACAATCTCATAGAGTATTTGGTGAGAAACTTAGAGAATAAGAGTTCTTCCAAAACATGAACTATTCATTTTGACAAGATAAGCCTAAATATAACTTGTAGTTGTAAAAAATTTGAAATGATGTGATTGCTTTGTGCCCACTGCATCCGAGTTCTTAATCAGGAAGATATTGTGCGCATTCCAAATAAGTACCTTCTCATGCACTGGTCAACCAGAGCAAATAGGGATATCTACTTTGACAGTACTCACAAGAACTTACAAGATGTGGAAGGCAATGATGGAAATGAAACTGGCATTATTTTTCGAAACCACGTCAGTCGATATACATGCTTGGATCGTTAAAAAAACTATCTGATAATGTCGAGTCTATATTATGTGGGAATTCACCTCTGCTGTCAGAACAGCTAAGAAGTAGAAGTCAACCACAACAGATAGAGGAAATGACATTTTAAAGGATCCAGTTAAGCAGCGACCAAAGGGTGTTTCAAATGCAAGGCGTAAGGGATATTGGGAGAGAACCAAGAAAACCAAGAGTAATTTTCCATTTGCCTCTGAAGTTATAGTATTTACATATTATTTTTAAACTTTAGCCCATCCTTCTTTTATTGTTACAGAGTCCAAAGAACAATCTAAGAGGGGTGGAGAACATGTAGAGTCACCAATTTCAACACATTTTTCTGTTATTCCTGAGTGCTTTTCAGAGGTATGCATGGAAAACCTGTCAAACATGCTATTATACATCATTAACTAATATGATGTTCTATTTCTAGGAATTTAACTCAAGCTCAACAATCAATCAGTTGGCTGAAGGGTACATTAAGCTGATGATGGATATCATTACAGGGAAATATTTTAGTGCATGACATCATTTATTTGTGTGTTCTTCGACTTTACACATGTTAATGTCAATTATAATCATAATTATGTTATTACAATCATTTCTGTAAGAACAAAGAGATTCCTTGATGATTTTCTTTTACTTAACATAGGCACACGAGCACTCATATCTAGGGGATTTGTTGAGAAAGACTTTGTTAGAGTCACAGGTTTTCCTTGGCGCTGTTGTGAAATTATCTCTGGAAGTCATGGCTGAAACAAACAGGTAGTACTAAGCTCTGAACTAACGGTCCAATTTTCTTTTTTGAACTTTAAGAAGATATATTTATGAATGACTCATTATATCGATAATTTCTCTGTTCTGCTCTTTAAGATTTCTAAAAAATCTAGATAATCATTAAGCTTTTGGAACTAATCAGAATTAAATGATATGAATTAGTTTGGAGATGTGTGCAAGCAGCTACAAGAGAGCATAGAGAGGAGCTAAAGCACTTTAATGCCCATAGACAGGGTGGCCTATTAGCCTATTAGCTTGTGTGCCCGATGAAGGTAAATTTAGAGCAATAAGTAGATGTAATAATGTTGATGCTGAAATGAATAAGTTAGGAGACATTGTTGACGCTTTGTAACAATATTTCCTTTAGCTTTAAAGTTGCTGCTTGTGCTTCCTGAACCGGTTTGTTCCAGGTAAATATGTTGTGCTTTCTCCTTTCTGCTTTTAGTTTGTAGCATTATGTATGTGAATGAGAATAATGGTTTATTAATGTGTCTAGTTTGATGTAATCAAGTATCATTTAGTAATGATTTTGTGTGATGATTTTTTTTTCTATTATTTTGCATTATTTTAGTTATTGCTCATTAATTTGTGAAGCAAGGAAGATGAGAATCATGTTAAATAAATTGCTTAATGAGCAATTTTCATCTATTCCATGCTTTTTTTTGCTTGTTTCTTCCTCAACATTTATTTATTTACTTTTGGTTTATTTTTTTCCTTGCTTTACAGTCCATTGATGTCATGGATTACTCATTGCTGATTAGTGTTGATGAGGGAAAAACAGAACTGGTTGTACAAATCATCAATTGCATGAGGCAATTTTTTTTATCTTTTTTTTTCAATTTGATTATCTGTATATTTGGACAGCTTAACACTGGACATTAAGCGTGTAAGGTGCAGTGTGTTGAGGGTCCTTACATTGTTCGGCTAATTTTTTTGTTGCTTGTTTATTTCTCGATCGAGGCTGTACAATGTGTTCCAACGCTTCAATAGAGATGAAAGCATTATTTCAATCAATTTGGGTGTTATTTTCATGAAAAATGTTCTTTAAATATACCAAATCATTATTTTTCAAATTTCTTTTTTATGCTACATGTCTAATATTTTCTGAAGGGTTTATAATAATGTGTGCTATGTGAAATCAAAATAAAATGTGTTAATCCTTCATTCTTACACGTTCTTCTGCAATAAATTTGGTAATTTGTAGTTCATTTGTTTCAATTTTTAGGTAGATGATGATGAAGGCTTAATTATGTAAGTGATGATGTTGAATCCAGTTGTCAATTGAACTCACATTAAATAGTTTTAGAGAGAGAGAGAGAGTATATTGAATTGTGTAACTTTGTATCGATCTTCGATCCTTTATTTTTAGATTTTGGTTGATATTTCTTGCGCTATAATGATTAGTCCGATGTACAAAATAAAAAAAATTAACAGAAATCATGTATCTCTTGATGTGGTTGATTCTCAAATTCTACTTGAGGTGTTCTAATGATTTAATAAATAGGTTCGATTTGAGTTAATAATATTCGAACTGTGTTAATCTTGCATTATGATTGAACTGACATCCTCATATACAGAAATAGCCGCTTATCAAAGCAGATAATTATGCAAAATATACAATTTAAGAAAACTAAAATTAACCCAAAGATTACAAAAAAGCTATTAAGATCACTAAATACTAGTTATAAGCAAGAAAAGCTATTTGGAATTAATTTTATTTTTAGTTTTCTATATTTTACTTTTATTTATATTTGCATTTAAAATAAAATTTATTCGATAATGAAAATTATTTCAAAACCATTCAAAATATATAAAAATTATTTCAAATATTTCTATAAATAATATTTTTTATTTTAAAAAATAGAAACAGAAAATGTTTTTTAAAACTTATTAAATAAAAATGACTAACAAGAAATAAAAAAATGAAAGTAATCCCTATCATGCACTAATCCATAAAATTAGAGCAATTCAAGTAAATTAAAGTTAATCGAATGGCTGTCTAACATTCTATAATGAGTTTTTTTAAATAAATTTTTATTATGTGAGCATTATTTATTCCAAATTATTAAGCACATTTTGCAATAAATTTAAGTTAATAAACCTTTTGTCTTAATTTATCGAAAAAAATATTTTTAAAAAAATTGAAATTTTGAGCTTAATATCATTATTTTTTCATTAATTCACTTTCCAAATTTTATTTGAAATGATTTCAAGCATTTTTAGATTAAGAAAGCTAAAATTCATGCTCCAAATATCTTGTGATGGAATGTAAAAAACATATTATCTCCTAATAGGCATAAGCAGTTATGAAATTGGTGTACTCTGAGGAGAACTGATCTGAAACTCAAAAATGCAACCCAAATTACTCCACATGATTTGTAGTTAAAACATTCTTCCCAAGCAGGCCAAAATAAGTGAAAAAATAAGGAAATAATCTGTACTCTCAGGAGAGTACAGAGAGTACACTTGAAAAATAGCTCGAAAAAGTTAATATTAAGGCTCCAATCAACTTGTAATTGAATATAGTAAATATTTCCTTTACAAACAGGCTAACAAAAGTGAAAAAAATTGTGAAATTGGTTTGTACTCTCATGAGAGTATAGAGAGTACACATGCAAAATAGCTCAAAAGTGTAACCCAACAGCCTCCAAATTGCTCCAAATGGTTTGTAGTAAACACACTCTTCCCAAGCAGGCCAAAAAAATTGAAAAAAAAAGGAAATAATCTATATTCTCAGGAGACTACAGAGAGTACAACTAAAAAATAGCTCAAAAAAGTTAATATTAAGGCTCCAATCAACCTGTAATTGAATATAGTAAATATTTCCTTTCCAAACAAGCTAACAAAAGTGTAAAAAATTATGAAATTGGTCGGTACTCTGAGAGTAGTCTGAATCTGACCAAAAAAGTAACCCACCAGCCTCCAAATTGCTCCAAATGATTTGTAGTAAACTAGCCAAAAAAATTGAAAAAAAATAAGGAAACAATCTGTACTCTCAGGAGAGTACAGAGAGTACAACTGAGAAACAGCTCAAAAAAAGCTAATATTAAGGCTCCAATCAACCTGTAATTGAATATAGTAAATATTTTCTTTCCGAACAGGCGAATAAAAGTGAAAAAAATTATGAAATTGGTCTATACTCTTATGAGAGTACAGAGAGTACAGATACAAAACAACCTAAAAAAAGTAATCCAGCAGCTTCCAAATTGCTCCAAATGGTTTGTAGTAAATATATTCTTTTCAAACAGGCCATAATAAGGAAAAAAAAACTGTGAAAAAAGTTTGTACTCTCAAGAGAGTACAGAGAGTACACCTTCAAAATAGGTCAAAAAGGCTAATATTATTGCTCCAATAAACTTGTAATGGAATCTGGTTAATATTTCCTTTCCAAACAGGCTAACAAAAGTGGAAAAAATTATAAAATTGGTATGTACTCTCATGAGAGTACAGATGCAAAACAGCTTAAAAAAGTAACTCAACAGCTTCCAAATTGCTCCAAATGGTTTGTAGTAAATATATATTTTTCCAAACAGGCTACAATAAGGGAAAAAACTAAGAAAAATATATGTACTCTCAAGAGAGTACAGAGAGTACAATTAAAAAATAGGTAAAAAAGGCTAATATTAATGCTCCAATAAACCTATAATGGAATCTGGTTAATATTTCCTTTCCAAATAAGCTAACAAAAGTGAAAAAAATTGTGAAATTGGTTTGTACTCTCATGAGAGTACAGAGAGTACAGATGCAAAACAGCTTAAAAAAGTAACCCAACAGCTTCCAAATTGCTCCAAATGATTTGTAGTTTACATATTCTTTCCAAACAGGCCACAATAAGGAAAAAAATTGAGAAAAAAGTATGTACTCCCAAGAGAGTACAGAGAGTACACCTGTAAAATAAGTCAAAAAGGATAATATTAATGCTTTAATAAACTTGTAATGGAATCTAGTTAATATTTTCTTTCCAAACAGGCTAACAAAAGTGAAAAAAATTGTAAAATTAGTTTGCACTCTCATGAGAGTACAAAGAGTACAAAAGCAAAATAGCTTAAAAAAGTAACCCATCAGCTTCCAAATTGCTCCAAATAGTTTGTAGTTAACATATTCTTTCCAAACAGGCCAAAATAAGAAAAAAAACTAAGAAAAAAGTTTGTACTCCCAAGAGAGTATAGAGAGTACACCTATAAAATAGGTCAAAAGGCTAATATTAATGCTCCAATAAATCTGTAATGGAATCTAGTTAATATTTCCTTTCCAAATAGGCCAAAATTACAAAGAGTACAAATGTGAAATTGGTCTATACTCTCATGAGAGTACAGAGAGTACAGATGCAAAATAGCTCCAAAAAATAACCTAACAGCCTCAAAATTGCTCCAAATGGTTTGTAGTTAATATATTCTTTCCAAACTGAAGAAATACTCTGTACTCTCAGGAGAGTACACTTAATACAGATGCAAAATAGGTTAGGAAGCCTAATATTCAGGCTCTAGACAACCTGTAATGAAATGTACTAAATAATTTTTTTTTCAAACAGCCCATAAAAAGAAGATGGCCAGAAATCTGGAAATATTTTGTACTCTCATGAGAATACAGAGAGTACATATTGAAGAGAGCTTAAAAATGTAACTTAACAACCAACAAATTGCTTTAAATGGTCTCTACAGAAAATATTCTATCCAAACTGTCCTGAAAAAATGATAAAAAAATAAGGAAATAGTTTGTACTCGGAGAATGAGACGATTACTATTTGGAGAACATGAACATAATAGTCTGTACTCCCAGGAGAGTACAAAGAGTACAGCTGAAAAACATCTCATTGAAGAAGCCCATCATCAACCAAATTGCTGCACATGGTCTACACTAAACATATTTTATTCAAAGCAGAAAATAAAAAATAAAAGAAATACTGTACTCGAGTCAGAGAGAATCTATACAAAATAGGTTGAGAAGGCTAATATTTAGGCTCCAGATAACCTGTAATAAAATGTACTAAACATTTTCTTTTCAAACAGCCCATAAAAAGAAGATGGTTAGAAATCTGGAAATATTCTGTACTCTCATGAGAGTACTGTGGGATCCAAAAATTCTCCACCGACCTCTTTCGAAAAAGAAAAGAGTTATTTAAGTGTCGGTGATAATTTTAGAAGGCAGATGAATAGTATATAAGACACTACGCAGAGATTTCATTCTCATTTGGTGAGAACTTTTTATATATGGTTTGGGTTTCTATGCAAGCCCACATAGTTAATTACCCCTCCCATCGAGAGAGCACTTTCGATTAAGGCTAGTCAATGAATCATTAAAGAAGCAGTATATAATTGCGATTGATTAGTCAGAGCTTATGAAATTTATTATTTTAATTTAAAACTTTTGTGGGGAGAACGATGATGCCCGATCTAGATCCCATGGTTTAGTCATCCGTGGTCCGTTGCTGGTCGGAGGAGGTAGTCAACGACCAAGAATCCTTGTCGAAACCATGGGTTACGTCGTCCAAGGTGTCCTTATAGACCTAGGGTGGAGTTTGTCTAAGGGGACAAATATAAGTCAACCTTAGCTAACATAGTGCTTTTTGACCAAATATATTCTACATTTCAAACTCAAAGCAAAGCGTTAACATACTGACCATGACCGTAATTTAGTGGTGCCATATCGCGGCGAACCACCCGGTCAAAGGGCTCAGGTCGTAACCGCCATTTGTGTGGTGCCATATCGCGGCAAAACCATGCGGACAGAGGACACAGGCCACGTCCTTACGGGCTTTAGGAATATTTAAGTATGAAGGTAGTTATGTATTTAATTTGACATTGGCTCTTTGTGAGCAAAAGTTTTCTTAATTTGTCACCCGAAGACAAACAATTACGGAGGGGTGGATTTATTTTTTTATTTTTTTAATTTTGTTTTAATTTAAATAATTCATTTCATTTTTATTTATATTTTTGTAATTTCTTTGAATTTTGATCATTTTATGATTGATTTTAGATTTGAATATATGATCATTTATCATTGAAATTTTAATTATAATTACCCTTCTCAATCATAGGGCTAATATCAATTGATAGACCTTGTCTATTCTGTCCAGTTTTTTTATAGAAGATCGGGTCTTAATTCATTATCTCAAGAAGTATAATCCTTCAAAACCTTGTCCACTCTAGTTTGAATATAGAGGATCGGGTTTGGGACTTTTCTTCCTAAGAATTTGAATTTTAGAAGCTATGTCAGTTGATTCATATTTTGTATTATATGACAGAATTAGCTTCTCAGATATTATTAATTTGAAATTCTTATAATATCAAATTTTTAGGTTTTGTTAACCCGGACCCGGTCCGAAGACCAAACCGGGATATGTAACATCTGTTCTTTTGTTTTATATCTAACTTGCACATGTCCCTATTGTTTGGACATTTCAACATACATGTGAATATATGTTCTTTTAAAATGTTATATGGACATTAAATGTCTAGTTGAAATGTAGGTGTCAATTTGCAAGTTTAGGTTTTAATATGACATTTTTGAGTTTTGTTAACCCGGACCCGATCCGAAGACCAAACTGGGATGGATAGACCCTATCAACTCTGATTATTTTCTTGCAGAGGATCGGATCTAGATTAATTATTTTAAGATCTATCATTCTCCAAACCTTGTCGACTCTAGATTATACTTAGAGGATCGGGTTTGAGACTTTTCTTTTTATGACCTTGAATTGGAGAGGATACATTAACAATGATGCTGATATATTTATCTTTAGTCATTTCATGACAGAATTAACTTCTAAGATTTACAATAGCATTATTAGATTTTTAGGTTTTGTTAACTCGGACCCGGTCCTAAGACCAAACCGGGATGTGTAGCATCTGCTCTTTGGTATTTGACACGATGATTACTTCAACATGCATGTAAGTATCTGTTCTTCTGAAAATTTTGCATGGACATTAGGATGTCAAAGTTGAAGTTTATATGTCAAATTTTGATTTTTGAGTTTGTTAACGGACGGTCCAAGACCAAACCGGGATTCAACATGCATATGTATATCTGTTCTTTGGGAATTGTATGGACATTAGAATGTCTGAGTTGGAGTTCATATGTCAAATTTTGATTTTTTGAGTTTTGTTAACCCAGACCCGGTCCGAAGACCAAACCGGGATATGTAGCATCTTATTTGACCCAAAAACCCCCCCTTTTATGTCACAAATCAGCAAGGGTATAGGGCTAAAATAAATTATGTTGGAAGCCTATTTGATCAAATGTAGGGTAATAGACCAAACATAGACTTACGCCATTTCATTGGAAATATGATATACATATTATTTTGGCCAAAAATCCCCCTTTTATGTCACAAATCAGCAAGGGTAGAGGGCTGAAATAAATTATGTTGGAAGCCTATTTGATCAAATGTAAGATAATAGATCTAACATAGACTTAGGCATTTATTTTAGGCTAAGAAACCCTTTCTCTATGTGACAAATCAGCAAACATAAAGGAGCTGAAATAAATCATTTTGAAGCTCATATGATCAAATATAAAGTAATGGGCCTAGAATGAATTTAGGCACTTGATTTAGGCTAAGAACCCTTTCTTTATGTGGCAAATCAGCAAACATAAAGGGGCTGGAATAAATCATTTTTTGGAGGCCCATTTGATCAATCACCCATAGCCTATTTTTTTATAAGGGGAAGGAGAAGATAATGATATGAGTAGATGTCATATGTCATTTAAGAGAGGAAAGTGGGTTAATTAAAATCCACATCCACATCATGGCAAGTGGGACAAATACTCATTAAATTTATTAAGAAGATATGGCAAGAAGTTTATTTTCCCTTTCAAAGGAAGTGATAAAGATGCACAAGGGCATGCCACATGTCCATGCATGTGCATGCAATATGACAAATGGCATTAAACTAGATGATTTCCGTGCATGTAACTTATGACAAGGCACCACGTGTGTCGATGCCATAAGAATAGATGATAAGAGGAGAGAAGAAAACTATAAATAAGATTTCTCTTTCACAAAATACCTACATTTCCTACTCTCCTTTCTCCTTATACCACAAGTTTAAGTTCTTTCAATCTTGCATAAAGGGTTAAGTTGTGCCACACATACCGAGTTTCTTTTCTAACTCAACAATTTTTTTTGATATCTTCTTGATATATGTCATGTCATATGGTAGATTTAATTTATTCCATATGTGTTTGCTTCAAGTCTTCACTATGTCTCATGTATGTATGTAAATCATGGTGGGAATGACGAGTAAAGTAGGGGAGGTATTTATGTTTGAGCATATGTCTAATGTGTATTCCATAACATGCCAAGCTAGATAGAATCCTAAGGTGAGCATTACACAATACATGTCATAATGATCAAATAAGAAAATAGCTTGCATGATATAGAAATTCAACACATAAGCATTTATATTAACCACTTTATGTCATACTTGCCACAAATAGGATAGCTTTCATTATATAAAGATTCAAGCATAAGTATTCATATATGACATAAAGAAGCATTTTAGGCCAATATGTTAACCTAAACATTTCCTCATTTCTTTTCTATCTCCCTTTTTTTTTAGAAAATTTCGGCAGCCTCCCGGCGTCATCCCCGCATAGGGGGCTACTTCAGGAGACTAGGCCTTCCCAGTATGCCAAGAAAGGCATGCATGGTAGGTGTCGTAAGACACCTCGGCCAAAAATTTATTTGCCCACCATGCCAAGAAAGGCGTGCATGGGATTAGCATAATATAGCAGCAATTTTCCCTGTTAATATTGCAAGAATATAAAGATGAATTTTACCTGAATCCTTATCTCCGTGCTTATCAAAAATTTACAACACCTCCTCTCCCGTGGGGTTACCATGAGAGACTGAGCCTGCCCACCATGCCAAGAAAGGCGTGCATGGGTGGTGTCGTGAGACACCACGGTTGAAACTTTGATAGCATAGCATTTCCCTATTAGCAAGATATCACACATGCAAGTTTCATTTCATATATATTTTCTTTGCCACACTTTGATCACATGTTAGACATATAAAGGGGAATTTGCAAGCATCAATCTTTTCGACAAGAAATTAAAGCATAAGAAAGAAAAGGATTTTTAATATTGCATGATTGATTGCCACATACTAGAAAGATTCAAGCATTCATTAAACTAAGCATGAATAATCATATGTATATACCTTCCTTTTCAAACACTTAGGAAATTTTTACACATTTTTGTTTACCAAAATTTTGGGCAACCTCCCGACATCATCCCCACATAGGGGCCTGCTTTGGGAGACTAGGCCTTCCCACCATGCCAAGAAAGGCGTGCATGGTAGGTGTTGTGAGACACCTCGGCCAAAAATTTATTCGCCCACCACGCCAAGAAAGGTGTGCATGGGGTTAGCATAATAAACAATTTTTTTGTTAATATTGCAAGAGTATAAAGATGAATTTTACGAATCCTTATCTCCTGCTTATCAAAATTTACAACCTCCCACTCTCCCAGTAGGGTTTCTATGAGACGAGCACCCCTGCCAAAGGCGTGTGGTGGTGACCAATGACTTTGATAGCATAGCATTTCCCTATTAGCAAGATATCACATATGCAAGAATGAAACCCATAGATAATAGCAAGTGGTACAACCAAATTCCTTTCTATTTAATTTCATATTTGTATTTTCAGTTCATTCTACCTATATCAGGAGAAAACAAATGAAATCCCTAAGAGATAGCATGTAGCATGGCATAACCCCTTTCAATTTCATTTTAGATTTGCATTTTTTTTAGATTTTAGTTTACTCATATGCAAGAGGTACAACAAATGAAATCCCTAAGAGATAGCACATAGCATAGCATAATCCCTTGATTAAAATGATTTCAGCATGTGTAATATATTTCAAAGGGGGATTAATTCAATTTCCTTTCAAATAAAGTAATTCAAGCATGCTTTCTGCCTTTCAAACAACAGTTTGCTCTAATTTCCCCTTTGAGAGAACCAATTTCAGGAAGCATGCAAAGGTAGGCATCCATAGACAAAGGAAAACAACAAGAAGAAAACATAAAACAACACTCCTTGCATGATTTCAGCCTACACATATTCATGGACAGCAGAGTGAATTCCAAAATTCCTTCCAAACAAAATTTTTTAGCAAACTAGATGCTTGCAATCTCACAAATAACAAAGGTAAACATAGGGTTTAGGCCATACAACATCCCAAACCCATTTTCAGCAAGCTAAGATTTAAAATCTAGGCTATATAACTTTCCAAATAGAAATTTCAACAACCTAGATGCTTGCAATATCACAAATACAAAAGCAAACATAGGGTTTAGGCCATACAACATCCCAAACCCATTTCAGAGAAGAATCAGATATTTCAGCAACTGATGCTTGATCTAAATAACAAAAGCAAACATAGGGTTTAGGCCATACAACATCCCAAATCCCTAGAGAAAACATTTAGCATGGTTTTAAGCATGAAATAAGGCTCACTTTACCGAGCCCTAATTTTGAATACCCAAATGCATAAGAAAAGCTTAGGGTTAGAGAGAAAGCGACACGGAGATGTTGATTTGCTAAAGGGGAGAAGGAGAAGGGATTTTCACCCAGAGTTTCACTGTGAGGGAGAAAAGCCTGGAGAAGAGGAGAGATCGTCGCGGAGAATCGCACTAGAAATAGAGCCGCGAAGGATCTGCATCAAGAGACAGATCTCGTAGAGCGAGAAGGGAACCACAAGAGCTTAGAGAGTGAGGAAATGGGAGAGGGAAAATGTCGTGAGCCTCCGAGCATGAGAGGGGAGAGAAAGCGAGAGAGGAGCATGGGGCGAGAAGCGGAGAGATCCCGAGAAAGAGGAAGCAGAAAAATGAGAAAACTAGAGGAAATGCGTGAGAGGACATAGCGTGAAATGAGGTCAACCCTCGTTTATCTTTAGAACGACCTGGCTCATTGGTTACTGACAATATCGAATTGACTAATTCCATTGGAGGCTTTGGCGAGGGTTAGGTAGGGATTAATAATTAAAATATTAAAGCATTAATCCCTTTAATTATAATTTAATATTATTTTATGTGATATTAATTTATGCAATAAACGCTAGCAATATGAGTGTCAATTTTAGGTGTTTCAATTGTGCCGAATGCAACGGCATGATCAATTTCGTGATCGGAGGCTATTCGGACAACGTCGGCGACGGTCGAAGTGAAGTTAAGTCTGAATTGTGTGACATCGCGGTCAAATTGCTCGATGCTCGCGCACACTTTGCCGAATGGATCGCGGAAGGCATCGTTTGATAGGTCTCGACGTTTCGGCGACAATGACGCGGTCAATTTTGCAAACGGAGGTCGTTTAGACATCGTCGAGGCTTCTCGACTTTGATATGCGCATAATTTCATTAAAAATTAATTTTAATTTTTGGATCGATCATTAATTGATTCGATATTTTCTATTTAATTAATTTTGATGCTTTCGACGCATTATGAAGTCGAATTTTTAAATTGAATTGAATTTAATCGATCTCGATCGCGATTAGGGAGGTGTTAATTTTCACCATATTTATTTAATTTTAAGTGGCACATAGTTGTAGGTCAACAAATGCCCCCCAACAAACATGGTGCGCCCATGAAGTGGACCGTGTTTGTTGTACGTAAGTTGACCTTGCGGATCTCTAAGAGATTTGCTTGGATGTCACGCTGAAGTTGTAATTTATACAACTCTTAATAATACCTAATCGTTGCCCTCTGATAGAAGTGAGTATAACTCTCCACTTGGGAAAAAATTTGAATTTCATCAGTTTGATTGAAATAACTCGTTGAACCGATATTTGTTGTCGTTAGTTTAATGCTTTGTGCTTGATGGACTTGTTGAAGACTCAGTCTCGAGATTTGGAATTTATATTTTCCTCCTGTCCTGGCTTTGTGCCTTGGTGGACTTGATGGAGTCGGTGAGATGAGAATGTCTTCGGTCCTGTGCTTTGTGCTTTGATGGACTTATTGAAGATTTCATCTCGAAATTTGGGATTTGTATTTTCCTCCTATCCTGGCTTTGTGCCTTAATGGACTTGATGGAGTTGATGAGATAGAAATGTCTTCGGTGCTGTGCTTTGTGCTCTGACGGACTTGTTGAAGATTTCATCTCAAGGATTTGTATCTTGTGCCTCCTTTTATCCTGGCATCATGCCTAGATGGATTTGATGGAGGAAAGTCCTGAATTATCTTGGAGATTTGTTAGGCGATATGAAATTACCTTCTGCCCTAGCTTTCTGCTTTTGTAGGCTTGTGGAAGGATACATGCCGACGACCTAGCTCTCAGAGCTTGTGTTGGATCAATGGCAAGAGTCATCAATCTTGTGCTTTGCACATGTAATGGACATCTTGATGACAAAACTCCCAAGACATTTAGCTTTATACAAACATTGGGATAGCTTCTTCGATCCTCTGCTTTTTGCTTGATTGGACTTACTGAAGAAGAATTTCCTTTGGTCTTTGCTTTCTGCTTTGATAGACTTACTAAAGGAGTTGAGATTTTACATTTGTATTTGATTCCAAACTCGGCTTAGTGCCTTCTCGAGTAAGGATATCTTTTATAGAATTTCGAGAAATGACCTTACGACCAATAGGGATAATTTCCCAATCTGGGTCACTTGAACTCACCAAGTTGGAGAGATTTGGAGATTTGGATGCTCTTGTCTTTGAACTAACGAAGTAGGAGGATCCCTTACTACGGCCTTTGTGGCATGTTGAGTAAGTAGATTTGTCAGCGACTCGGCCGTATTTTGGTGTGTTGAGTCCGACCTTATACACCTACTTGAGTTGTGGACTTGAGCAATTGATGAAGGATTTTATCCTCGGGCTAACGAGATGGGGATCTCTTACTATGACCTTTGTGGCGTGTTGAGTAGCGGACACTGGCAACTTTGTATTTTGGCGTGTTGAGTCGACCTTATACACCAACTCTAGATTTGAAGTGGGATGATAAATGTATTTTGTAGACTTGAAAGTTTTCTTCGTCGGTAAGACTTTTAAATTTGAGCATTTGAACACATAATTTTGAGTATGCACGTGGGGATCTCGGCACTAGGCATGATGTCAACCCAAAGAGAAAGAAAGTCCCCCTGTCTCACCACGAACGCCCAATACTTTACTATAAAACTTTAAAAAAATGCCCCTGTCTAATAGGGGGATTTTTATTTTATTTTAGAAATGCATTCTTGTGTTATAAGAGAATTTCCAATGAAAATTTTCATAAGTGTTTGACAATAAAAATTTTCAAATGCAGGATTTGTCCAATCACACTTTCATGTGTAATATTTCTTTAAATACCAGTTGATTGGCGGCATTGGTCTTTCACCTTTGAAGTCCACGAGCTGATAGGCTCCTCCTTGATATACCTTTTCAATAATAAAGGTCCTTCCCAATTAGGTTCAAATTTTGATTCTACGATGAGGGATGATTGGTCTTCTACCAGGACCAATTCTCCCCTCACGAAAGCTCGAGGGGCGTCTTGTATGATCAGATGCTCGGACATCCCCCGATAAACTTCTAGATTTTGTTGAGCTTGGAGCGACCTCATGGCATCAAGCTCTTCCATCCGTGGACATTCTCATCTTGGGTAAGATTTTATTGAATGGCTACTCGGAGAGAAGGTAGTTCAACTTCAAGTGGCAAAACTGCTTCAGCCCCAAACACTAGTGCATAGGGGGTAGAATTTGTAGGAGTCTTGTAAGTGGTACGGTAAGCCCATAATGCTTCCACAAGTTTGGTATGCCACTCCCTTTTATTTCTTGTGAGAATTTTTCTAAACAGTTTGACTAGTGTTTTATTAAATGCCTCAGCCAAGCCATTTGCTCTCGAATTATAAATTGACGAATATCGCCAATCAATCTTATGCCTATCAATGAATTTATAAACTTTAGCACTTTTGAAGGCTGATCCATTATCTGAAATAATTCGGCATGGTACACTGAATCTATAGACAATATTGTGGGTAAAGAAGTTAGTCACTTGTTAAGTTGTAATTTCTTTAAATGGTGCAGCTTCAGCCCACTTGGAGAAATAATCGGTGGCTGCTAAGATGAAGCGGTGACCAGCTGATGATAGTGGATCAATTGGTCCAATTACATCTATCCCCCAACATTCAAACGGCCAAGATGCCACCGTTGGATGCAATGGATTTGGAGGCTGATGAATTATGTTACCGTGGACCTGGCATTCATGGCATCTCTTGGCATGATTGATACAATCTTTTATCATAGACGACCAATAGTATCCAATTCTTTTAATTTTGAAAGCCATTTTAGGACTGATTGGTGTGCACCACAAAGTCCTTAATGGATTTCAACAATTACTTTGTTGGCTTCTATTCCCAAACATCACGCACCACATTTGTTCAAGGATCTACGATACGTATTGCCAACATAAGCATATAATAGAAGCCTTTTCTCAAGTTGTGCAGCTATCGACTTATTACTTGGCAATTTGCCTTCCTTGAAGTAGTTGACGAAGGGCTGTCTCCAGTCTTCCTTCTCTTCTACTATAAGAATTTCATTGTGTGGTTTTAGCACTTCCTCAGGTTGAGGTCTTTCAACTGGAATGGTTTGAAGCTTGTCTTGTTGACTTTGGAAAGTAATTTGTAAGGGAGTGTAAGGAGCAACATGAGCTGCACCCTGTTGATTTGTGTTTGATGATCCCTCTTCCAGCCAGGATTTTAAATTTATCAGCTCTAGGACTCGATGAGTGCAAACACTAATTAGTATGTAGTATCGTCATCCATACTCGCCATTTCTTTAGCTAATTTAGCTAAGCAGTCTGCTTTGCTATTCCTAGCTCTGGAGACTCGAGTCATAATGACATTTGGAATTTGCTTCATAAGCTCGAGAACTCGCTTGTGATAGTAGGCCAATTCAAGCTTATTGATTTTGTAAAGACCCAACACTTGATTGATGACGAGTTGAGAATCGCCATAAATTTGCAAATTCTAGACTCCCATGGAAATGGTTTCCTCTAAACTTGCCACCAACGCTTCATATTCTGCTTCGTTGTTGGTTCGGGGTTGAGTTAATCTATAAGAATGTCTCATTATGCCACCTTCAGGTGTGATCAAGATGAGACCGATACTAGCTTGAGCCTTTGGAAGATTTGAGGGTTGAGTGTATCTAATGGATGAAGCTCCATCAAAATACAATTCCCACATTTGTTGCTTTTCTTTTTCATATATGTGCATGATTTGCTCATCAGGAAGATCATCATTAAGTAATGAGTCTGCCGGTATGGGATGAGCGACAAGAAAATCTGCCAGAATTTGCCCCTTCACCGCTTTCTGGGGAACATATGTAATATCAAATTGTAATAGAAGGACAGCCCATCATGCCAAGCGACCTGTTAACGTTGGTCTTGTCATCAAGAACTTCAACGGATCGATCCTTGAGATAAGGGTAATTTTATGAGATAGCATGTAATGACATAGCTTTTGGGCAGCAAAAATTAACGTCAAATAATGCTTCTCAATTGGAGAATAACGTGCTTTCGCTCCTATTAGTCTTTGACTAATATAGTATAGAGCATTCTCCTTTCCTTCCTCATTATCTTTGCAACAAAGCAGAGATTCCTCCAGTCTTTGCGTGTACAAGATGAGAGGCTTTCCTGGGATTGGAGCTGCAAGAATGGGTGGGTTCAACAGATATTCTTGATACTGTCAAAGGCCTCTTGACATTCTTAGTTCCACTTGAAAGGAGTATCCTTCTTCATTAATTTTGCAAAGGGTCGACATCTGCCTGACAGATTTGATATAAATCTTCTAATGAATGCGAGATGTCCCTGTATGGAGCGAAGTTGACGAACTCCTTGGAGGAGGCATTTCTTTGCTTTGATTTTGTTGGGATTGATTTCAATCCCTCCATGGCGCAACATATCGGGAACTCCAAAGCGCGCCTTGAGAGATTCATCTTGACATCATATTGTCGATTCTTTCAAGGGCGATCCTTAAATCATCGAGATGATCTTTGCGATCTATACTCTTGACAACGAGGTCATCAACATAGCACTCTACTGAATCAACTCGTCAAAGATTCATGTCATAGCCCTTTGGTATGTAGCTCATTCTTCAAGAAGGGCATGGCGTAGCAATATATGCCAATTGGCATCCTGAATGAGGTATGCTTCTCATCTTCAGGAGCCATCTTGATTTGATTGTAACCTGACGATCCGTTCATAAATGAGAATATGTCGTGGTTTGAAGTGTTATCCATTAACAGTTCTGATACAGGAAGCGAAAAGTCATCCTTTGGACATGCTTTATTTAGATCCCTGAAGTCGATACAGATACTAATCTGACCATTCTTCTTTTTTATAGGGACGATATTAGCTATCCAGTCAGCGTATTTTTCTTCTCGAATAAAACCAGCTTCAATGAGCTTCTTGGTTTATGCAATTACCTGTTCTTCAACCTCCAATCTCATTCGCCTAGAGGCTTGCTTGGTGGTGCTACATTAATTGCTAGTTTATGAACGCTATATCAGGATAAGCGGCATTTCAACATATGTCCAGCAAAGCAATCCCAATTCACGAGCAAAGTTTTAATTCTTTCACTTTATCTTGAGTAGGGCAGCGATGAGCGTGATGAGGATCCTCAGTTCCCAAATTAATTTCTTTAAGTTCATCCATAGTAGCTGCCTCCCCACCATCTTCAAGCTCTTCAAGTGTCGGTCTGGCTTCTACTTCTTCATTATTTATGAGACTAACGTTAAGAATGACATTCTCATCTTCATCATCATTCTCTACTTCTATTCCTGTTATAGCGTAACAGGTATATTTTTGTCGACCGCTATCTTGGATGAAACCAAGGCCTTTGGTAGTGTGTTTATTTCTCTTACCAATGGTTTGAGAACCTTTTGGGTACCACATCATTTCAAAGAGCTTAGTCATTTGCTTACTTGCTCCAGCCTGGACCCCATGTTTGCGCATTAGGTTTTGCATATTTGGAGGGTAATATTTTGGCATCCTTGTGGGCATAGCTTCTTCTTCTTCAGATAACTGCATTACCCAATCCGGATCTTCTTCTTGACACCCCTCGAATTTATAAAATAGGCTTCCTGGCCTATGTTTTTCAGGGAGAGGAGGTACATAGAAGGTCACCAGTTCCTCGACTTTATGAGTTTCTCGAGGGGTGATTTCTTTAAAATGTTGAGGAGGAATAGGAGTGACTACGAGTGTAGTCTTTGCTGCTGATGGATCTATGATTATTTTAAAGTAGATGCATTGCACCTTACCTTCAAAAGCAGATTCGAACTCATAATTAGAGTCAAAATGTTCTTCTTCAGTCAGTGTTTTACTGGAAGATTCGCATGGACCTTTGGATTTAGGAGGAGCACATTCGTCTTCTTCTTCAATATCACTGCCTAGATGAGGGACAGTGTTATTGATTTTGGACCTATTCTTTATATCTCAAGGGATATTTGGAACAATCTTCTTTCCTTTATTCATTTTATCTTCTCCCTTCTTCTTAACTTGTTCTTTTATGGGTTTTGAAGTAGATGCAATATTTGCTAGTTATTTTATTAGCTTTGATTCCTTCGGAAGGAAGTAGCTGGCATCTTGATATATCTTCATTTCATGCATCGCAAAAGGTTGCATGTCACCTTCAATTTGGCATTCTTCTCCATCCTTTGTATATTTCATACATTGATGCAATGTAGATGGGACAATGCCATACTTATGAAGCCATGGTCCGGAAGAGCTCGAATGAAGTATCGCATCGATCACATGAAATTTGGCTTACGTGTAAAGATCTCCAAATTTAAGAGGAGGATGAATGACCCATAGTTTTTCTCCCTTCATTGAAACCTTGAACCATGACTTTATCTCGTCTCAGATGTTGTACATCTAGAGATAGCCACCTAAGAGTTCTCAAGTTCATAAGATTCACGGAGGAACTAGGATCAATTAAGATCCAGATATTATAATTTCATCACTTTCTTAACATACAAGGCGTGTGCTCTGCGGTCAAGCATTAGATCATCTTAAAATGCGGTTGGAGGCTCTTGAACATGCAAGGTCTCGTTAGGCGTTGACAAAATATGCTTCGAACTTTTTTGGCTCTTTGAGAGCTTCAATTAAGGTGTTATGGAGATCTTCTGACATTAGAAGTGCTTATACCTTGTCGAATTTTCTTTAGATGGGATAGAATATTATAGTCGATCCCTTTTGATGAAGGCTTCTTATTTGAATCCTTAGGGATAACTTTTTTATTGATTTTAATTTCTTTTCCTTTATCCCTATTCATTGGCTCTTTCCTCTGTTGGGATGGTAGCACTCGACCACTTCTTAATTGTACTTGAGCTACTTCATTTGCATCGAATCTTGATGACTTCATTCTTGACATCGCCCGCGTAATAATAGACTAGAGAATCCTTGACTTTACATTTTTTTGTTTGTTGATATGGTGAGCTCGATTCATCTTTATCGGGAAACGAGTTCCTCTAAGTTCTTTGTCAACTTCATGCATCATCAAGCAAGACTCAGTAGAAAGTTCTTCAGTTTCTTCTCCTGTTTCTTCATTGATCTAAAGATTTGTAATGAATTCTGCAAGCGTGATAGGTCGCCTTGCTGATTGTACATAATCTTCCATATTATTGATGATCCTTTGTGTTACGTTGCGACCATCAATAGTAGTAGTAACATCTTGTGCTACTGCCTTCTTCTTTTTACTTAATTTATTTTTTTGTTTGGCAGGTTTCTTAGCCTTTCCTTGCGGTATTTGGCTAGGCTGTCTTTCATGAGACGAACTAGCCTTCCCATAACTTAGGTTTTGTCTCGACTCAAGTACGGGCTCAAGTGGTGACTTCCACTGAATACCTGGAATGCCTTCCAATTGCTTCAACATTTTTATAGTCTTTTTAGAGACTGCAGCCTGCCATCTTTCATCATCGACCAGTTTCTCTTTGCCTTTATCGTTGCTTGATAATACTGGAGATGAGGTGATCACTTTTTTGGATTCTTTCTTTGGATGCACCAATACACTGTCCGATAATGTGAATTCTCCATTTCTATATTTTCGCTCTAACCAATCTTTGAATATGTAGAAATCTTCAATAGGATGGCCGAGCACCCGATGGTATGGGCAATAGTTAGGATTATCCTTGTCCACCTCTTGGTCTTTTACTCTGGTAGTTGGAGACCCTTTGAGTGCATACAGTTTAGCCACACTTTCCCTCTTAAAAGAATACTTTTGTTCACTTTTCTTTTTTAGGGTCGGGGCCATTGAGTCATTCGCTCCTTTTGTTTGCTTTGGTGGCTCACCTTCAAGAGACCTCGGTACATCATTACCTCAAGTATGAGCTTGGGTTGTGGGCGAGGATTGAACGGCGTCTTGGTTTTCTTGATAGACGTAGCCTTTCTTTGTCTACGTTATAGACATTACGTATTCTTCTTGTATGAGGTGAAATCGTTTCACCTTTCTTTGTCTGGAGCTTTTGCTCTTTTGGATTTATCTTCATGAGCGTGATAAATTTAATTTCTCAAATTTAGCCACCCTATCAAGCAGCTCTTGAAATGTGGTGATTGAAGCCATGCAAAGATAAGGCGCCATCTTATCATCAATATTGCCAATCAGCAGTTGGATTGAGTGCTCTTCTTCTAACTGTTGCTCACATTTCATACTCATATTTGCTAGCGTGTGATATATCGGGTCATTGATTTGTCTTTCTTCCTCTTCTCAAGAGCGAGATCAGCAATAGTTATCTTTTACTATTGCGAACACGAACATATTTTCAAGTTCGGCAAAAGTCTTGACTGAGTCATTTGACAACTCAGCATACCATTCGAAAGTAGTCAAAGTTAGACTACTAACGAATTGACAGAATAATAATGCATCATTGCCCCCTGTGTTATCGCAGGATGCTTTGAACTGGGCTAGATGTTGTTTATGATTACCATTTCTGTCAAATAGATTAAACTTTGGCATTGAATATCCTTTTGGGTATGGAATTTGATCATACTTTGCGGGATATGGGCGACCTTTACTCACCAATTTTTACTTTTGCCTATATGACTTTGATCTTCTCATTCAAGATAATATTAAGTTGAGAGACTATCACGGCTTCAGATATAGTTTGTATATTCTGAGAAGCAGGTTGCCGAGCTGACTCATTTATTTCAATCCTCGCTTCAGGCTCAATTTGGACCCTTGAAGCATGTGAGATCAAATTTATTGGAGGATTGTCATTGGCATTGCTAGAGGCTTGATGATTATTTGGGGGGACAGGTGTTGGACTTGCCGCGATATTTCTCTACATTAACTGCATCATTGCAGTCATCTGCATCATCATTTTGCTCATTTTCATATTCAACTGAGCGATTTCTTTATCTTTGGCTTTCATCTGGCATTGAATTTGTCTCTGCGCTTCTGCCAAAGTGGTAGTATCGGTGAAGGTGAGATTTTCTTCCCTTTATTCTTCTTCTTCTTGTTGTTCCTCTCCTGAAGACTCAGAGGATGCTTCCTCTATTTAAACATTTTGTTGTTCTTCAGGTTGAGAGTACTTGTTATGCGGCCTTTGTTGGTATTGGCATACACCAGATGGCTCACCGACTTGTTGTACCATATACACTACTTCAACAGTCGTTGCATCCTCCTCTGCTTCTTTGTCCTCTTGGATACAGATTTCAGATCAACGTCTCCAATGGACTTCCGATTCCAAGTGTGGAATCGAAACTTCTTCAATTAGAGGGCTTTGATCGAAGTTAACCTCCTTTTGATGGGATGGAGTTGATTGATGACGGGATCCCCTGAAGGATTCTCCAAGGTGTCTACCGTCATATTCTTTATCATTGGGGGCCCTCTTTTTAGGCTCCCATCATTGATAGATTTGAGTTGGGGCGGATCTCCGGAATTCACACCAGATGTCACGCCGTTTCTTTGCTCTAAAGCAATTTCTTTTTGAGGCCTAGGCCTCCATATCTGCTTACCTTTCCACAGAGACCTTTCAGCGGCAGATTCCTGGACGCATGGTCCAAGTGTCACACCCTGATGTTCACCGTGTGGGACATGGATATGTTGGCGTCCCACCATTTGAGTTACAGGATGAGGTCTCCTTGGAGGAGCAGTCCTAGCATCCTTAATAACAGGACCCTGGTACCTTCTTTTCATCAGTCCTCTCTCCTTGGCAACTTGGAGAACCCGATGCACTCATGTAGATATAGTTTCGGGCTTCCTCGCAGGAGGAGCTGAAACCTGAGGCTGTTGGGTCCAGAAGGACTGCTTGAGTTGACCAGTAGAGCTGTTCCATTTAACCCACTTAAGGTTATCAAATCGATTTTGGGTACGAACACTCACTACTGGTTCCATAATTGATTGCACAGCTGGCTGCACAGGCATTAAGTGTTGAGCACGTAGCTCAAGATTTCTTTTTCTTCGTTGCCTCCGGCTAAGCTTACTTCCAGATGAAGAAGCTTCAGCATCTTGCCTCCCCGGGGCGAATGGTTGGCGGGGATTATTCGAGGGACTAAAGGCAGTCGCGAACAACCCTCTTCATGATTGTTGTCTTAGAGGGGCCAAGCCTCTCAAAGACGGTTTCTTTTGAAGTGATGGCCGGTAGGGGTCACAATTCTAGCCTTTTTAGAGATTGCACATGGCGTGCATGATGAGTTTACACTTTGAGTTGACTTGCTTCATTCGAATATGGAAGTCAACGCTACCAAATTAGATGGTAGCTCCGTGCTTCCAAATTGATGGGCGTTATGCGGATGTTGGCATACAAGAGTAACGGACGGTGTGCGGAGTGCCATTCTAGAGATATTTAAAAGGTAAAAATTAGCAATCAAAGATAGCTACAATCTCACCTTAAAGATAAGACAATAGATATTAAACACATGCATTCAATAAAGTCTCAAATGACTTAAGACTTTATGTCGCAAGCTTCTAAGTTGTCAAGATTAACTTATCATTTCTCATTTCATTTTCACTTTATTTTTTTTATACTCCACTGCAATTATAACTTAGATTTGACTAGCCAAAGATGGAAAGAGAAACATTTCTCTAGCGGAGTAGCCAGAAATCTGTGGGATCCGAAAATTCTCCACCGACCTCTTTCAGAAAAGAAAAGAGTTATTTAAGTGTCGGTGATAATTTCAGAAGACAGATGAATAGTAGATAAGACACTACCCAGAGATTTCGTTCTCATTTGGTGAGAACTTTTTATATCTGGTTTCAGGTTTCCTATAGGCGCAAGCCCCTATAGTTAATTACCCCTCCCAATACTGAGAGAGCACTTTCGATTAAGGCTAGTCAATGAATCATTAAAGAATGAGTATATAATTGCAATGAGTGGAGTCTAGAGCTTATGAAATTTATTATTTTAATTTAAAACTTTTTGTGGGGGAGAACGATGATGCGCCCGATCTAGATCCCATGGTTCCGTCATCCCGGGCTGTCGTGGTCCACAGTGCCTTAGTCGAGGAGGTAGTCGAACGACAAAAGAATCCTTGACAACACATGGGTTACGTCGTCCAAGGTGTCCTTGTAGACATGGGGTGGAGTTTGTCTAAGGGGACAAATATAAGTCAACCTTAGCTAACATAGTACTTTTTGCCCAACCAAAGACATTCTATATTTCACAGCTCAAAGAGCAAAGCCGTTGGGGAACATATGGTCTGTGGCTGTGACCGTAATTTAGTGGTGCCATATCGCGGCGAACCGCTCGGTCAGAGGGCTCAGGTTGTAACCGCCATTTGTGTGGTGCCATATCGCAGAAAAACCACATGGACAGAGGACACATGCCACGTCATTACGGGCTTTAGGAATATTTGAGTGTGAAGGTAGTTATGTATTTAATTTGACATTGGCTCTTTGTGAGCAAAAGTTTTCTTAATTTGTCACCCGAAGACAAACAATTACGAAGGGGTGGATTTATTTTTTTATTTTTTTTGTTTTGTTTTAATTTAAATAATTCATTTTGTTTTTATTTATATTTTTGTATTTTCTTTGAATTTTGATCATTTTATGATTGATTTTAGATTTGAATATATGATCATTTATCATTAAAATTTTAATTATAATTACCCTTCTTGATCATAGGGCTAATATCAATTGATAAATCTTGTCTACTCTGTCCAATTTTCTATAGAGGATCGGGTCTTAATTCATTATCTCAAGAAGTATAATCCTTCAAAACCTTGTCCACTCTAGTTTGAACATAGAGGATCGGGTTTGGGACTTTTCTTCCTAAGAATTTGAATTTTAGAAGCTATGTCAGTTGATTCATATTTTGTATTATATGACATAATTAGCTTCTCAGATATTATTAATTTGAAATTCTTATAATATCAAATTTTTAGGTTTTGTTAACCCGGACCCGGTCCGAAGACCAAATCGGGATATGTAACATCTGTTCTTTTATTTTATATCTAACTTGCACATGTCCCTATTGTTTGGACATTTCAATATACATGTGAATATATGTTCTTTTAAAATGTTATATGGACATTAAATGTCTAGTTGAAATGTAGGTGTCAATTTGCAAGTTTAGGTTTTAATATGACATTTTTGAGTTTTGTTAATCTGGACCCAGTCCGAAGACCAAACCGGGATGGATAGACCCTGTCAACTCTGACTATTTTCTTACAGAGGATCCGATCTAGATTAATTATTTGAAGATCTATCGTTCTCCAAACCTTGTCGACTCTAGATTATACTTAGAGGATCGGGTTTGAGACTTTTTTTTCTTATGACCTTGAATTGGAGAGGATACATTAACAATGATGCCGATATTTTTATCTTTAGTCATTTTGTGATAGAATTAACTTCTAAGATTTACAATAACATCATTAGATTTTTAAGTTTTGTTAACCCGGACCCGGTCCTAAGACCAAACCGGGATGTGTAGCATCTGTTCTTTGGTATTTGACACGATGATTACTTCAACATGCATGTAAGTATCTATTTTTCTGAAAATTTTGCATGGACATTAGGATGTCTAAGTTGAAGTTTATATGTCAAATTTTGATTTTTGAGTTTTGTTAACTCGGACCCGGTTTGAAGACCAAACCGGGATTCAACATGCATATGTATATCTGTTCTTTGGGAATTGTATGGACATTAGAATGTCTGAGTTGGAGTTCATATGTCAAATTTTGATTTTTTGAGTTTTGTTAACCCAGACCTGGTCCGAAGACCAAACCGGGATATGTTATTGAGCAAAAAAACTCCCCTTTTATGTCACAAATCAGCAAGGGTATAGGGCTAAAATAAATTATGTTGGAAGCCTATTTGATCAAATGTAGGGTAATAGACCAAACATAGACTTACGCTTTTTCATTGGAAATATGATATACATATTATTGTGGCCAAAAACCCCCCTTTTATGTCACAAATAAGCAAGGGTAGAGGGCTGAAATAAATTATGTTGGAAGCCTATTTGATCAAATGTAAGATAATAGACCTAACATAGACTTAGGCATTTGTTTTTAGAAACCCTTTCTATGTGACAAATCAGCAAACATAAAGGAGCTGAAATAAATCATTTTGAAGCTCATATGATCAAATATAAAGTAATGGGCTTAGAATGAATTTAGGCACTTGATTTGGGCTAAGAACCATTTCTTTATGTGGCAAATCAGCAAACATAAAGGGGCTGAAATAAATCATTTTTTGGAGGCCCATTTGATCAATCACCCATAGCCCATTTTTTTTATAAGGGGAAGGAGAAGATAAAGATATGAGTAGATGTCATATGTCATTTAAGAGAGGCAAGTGGGTTAATTAAAATCCACATCCTTCACATGCAAGCTCATGGCAAGTGGGGGGGACAAATACTCATTAAATATATTAAGAAGATATGACAAGAAGTTTATTTTCCCTTTCAAAGGAAGTGATAAAGATGCACAAGGGCATGCTACATGTCCATGCATGTGCATGCGATATGACAAATGACATTAAACTAGATGATTTCCTTGCATGCAACTTATGACGAGGCACCACGTGTGTCGATGCCATAAGAATAGATGATAAGAGGAGAGGGCTAGAAAAGCCTATAAATAAGAGGGGATTTCCCTTTCACAAAATACCTACATTTCCTATTCTCCTTTTCTCCCTTATACCACAAGTTTAAGTTCTTTCAATCTTGCATAAAGGGTTAAGTTGTGCCACACATACTTGTGAGTTTCTTTTCTAACTCAACAATTTTTTTGATATCTTCTTGATATATGTCATGTCATATGGTAGATTTAATTTATTCCATATGTGTTTGCTTCAAGTCTTCACTATGTCTCATGTATGTATGTAAATCATGGTGGGAATGATGAGTAAAGTAGGGGAGGTATTTATGTTTGAGCATATGTCTAATGTGTATTCCATAACATGTCAAGCTAGATAGAATCCTAAGGTGAGCATTACACAATACATGTCATAATGATCAAATAAGAAAATAGCTTGCATGATATAGAAATTCAACACATAAGCATTTATATTAACCACTTTATGTCATACTTGCCACAAATAGGATAGCTTTCATTATATAAAGATTCAAGCATAAGTATTCATATATGACATAAAGAAGCATTTTAGGCCAATATGTTAACCTAAACATTTCATCATTTCTTTTCTATCTCCCTTTTTTTTAGAAAATTTCGGTAGCCTCCCGGCGTCATCCTCACGTAGGGAGCTACTTCAGGAGACTAGGCCTTCCCAGCATGCCAGGAAAGGCGTGCATGGTAGGTGTCGTAAGACACCTCAGCAGAAAATTTATTTGCCCACCAAGAAAGGTGCATGGGGTTATAATATAGCGAATTTTCCCATATTGCAAGAGTATAAAGATGAATTTTACAATTCTTATCTCTGCTTATCAAAATTTACAATGACCTCCGTCTCCCGTAGGTTGCCAGATTGAGCCTGCCCACCACACCAAGAAAGGCGTGCATGGGTGGTGTCGTGAGACACCGTGGCTGAAACTTTGATAGCATAGCATTTCCCTATTAGCAAGATATCACACATGCAAGTTTCATTTCATATATGTTTTCTTTGCCACACTTTGATCACATGTTAGACATATAAAAGGGGGATTTGTAAGCATCAATCTTCCCAATCAGTAAGAAATTAAAGCATAAGAAAGAAAAGGATTTTGAATATTGCATGATTGATTGCCACATACTAGAAAGATTCAAGCATTCATTAAACTAAGCATGAATAATCATATGCATATACCTTCCTTTTCAAACACTTAAGAAAATTTTACACATTTTTGTTTACCAAAATTTTCGGCAACCTTCGGGCATCATCCCCACATAGGGGGCTGCTTCAGGAGACTAGGCCTTCCCACCATGCCAAGAAAGGCATGCATGGTAGGTGTCATGAGACACCTTTGCTGAAAATTTATTCTACCACGAAAGTGCATGGGTTAACATAATATAGCGACAATTTTTTAATATTGCAAGAGTATAAAGATGAATTTTACGAATCCTTATCTCGTGCTTATCAAAATTTACACCTCAGGCTCTCCCGTGGGGTTGCCATGAGAGTCGCCCTGCACGCCAAGAAAAGCGTGCATGGGTGGTGTCGTGAGACACCGCGGCTGAAAATTTGATAGCATAGCATTTCCCTATTAGCAAGATATCACATATGCAAGTATGCAAGAATGAAACCCATAGATAATAGCAAGTGGTACAACCAAATTCCTTTATATTTAATTTCATATTTGTATTTTCAGATTTCATTCTACCTATATGCGAGAGGCAAAACAAATGAAATCCCTAAGAGATAGCATGTAGCATGGCATAACCCCTTTCAATTTCATTTCAGATTTGCATTTTTTTTAGATTTCAGTTTACTCATATGCAAGAGGTACAACAAATGAAATCCCTAAGAGATAGCACATAGCATAGCATAATCCCTTGATTAAAATGATTTCAGCATGTGTAATATATTTCAAAGGGGGATTAATTCAATTTCCTTTCATATAAAGTAATTCAGGCATGCTTTCCGCCTTTCAAACAACAGTTTGCTCTAATTTTCCCTTTGAGAGAACCAATTTCAGGAAGCATGCAAAGGTAGGCATCCATAGACAAAGGAAAACAACAAGAAGAAAACATAAAACAACACTCCTTGCATGATTTCAGCTTACACATATTCATGGACAGCAGAGTGAATTCCAAAATTCCTTCCAAACAAAATTTTTTTAGCAAACTAGATGCTTGCAATCTCACAAATAACAAAAGTAAACATAGGGTTTAGGCCATACAACATCCCAAACCCATTTCCAGCAAGCTAAGATGTGAAATCTAGGCAATATAACTTTCCAAACAGAAATTTCAGCAACCTAGATGCTTGCAATCTGACAAATACAAAAGCAAACATAGGGTTTAGGCCATACAACATCCCAAACCCATTTCCAGCAAGCAAAGATGTGAAATCTAGGCAATATAACTTTCCAAACAGAAATTTCAGCAACCTAGATGCTTGCAATCTCACAAATAACAAAAGCAAACATAGGGTTTAGGCCATATCCCAAACCCTAGAAAACATTTAGCATGGTTTTAAGCATGAAATAAAGCTCACTTTACCGAGCCCTAATTTTCGGAATACCCAAATGCATAAGGAAAAGCTTAGGGTTAGAGAGATATGACCTGGAGATGTTGATTTGCTAAAAGGGGAGAAGGAGAAGGGATTTTCAGCCGGCAAGGGAGTTTCCTGTGTGAGGGTGAAAAGCCTCGGCTGAGAGCAAAAAACCAGAGAGAGATCATGCGAGGGAGAATCACACACTAGAGCTTCAGTAGAGCCGCCTGAGAGGATCACATCCACAAGAACAGATCTCCTCAGCGAAAGAGAACCGCTTGAAACCAGAGCCATAGGAAATGAGAGAGGGAAAGTGTCATGAGCCTCCGAGCATGAGAGGGGGAGAGAGAAGAACCGAGAGAGGAGCACGGGACGAGAGCAGCAGGGAGATAGCTTTAGAGATAGAGACCGAGAGCAGGGAAAATGAGAGCCGCCGGAACCCGAGAGGGGAAATGCGTGAGAGGAGATAGCATGAAATGAGGTCAACTCGTTTATCTTTTAGGGCGACGTGTCGATTGGTTACTAAATATAAATAGGAATTAGCGGTCGGCTAATTCCATTGGAGGCTTTGGGCGGCAGGGGTTAGGTATGGGATTAATAGGATTAAAAAGATTAAGCAACTATTAATCCCTTTAATTATAATTTAATATTATTTTATGTGATATTAATTTATGCAATAAACCCTAGCAATATGGGTGTCAATTTTAGGTGTTTTAGTTGTGCCGAATGCAACGGCGTGATCAATTTCATTGAGGTCTTGGGACAACGTTGGCGGCCGGTGAAGTTAAGTCTGAATTGTGTAACGTCGTGCTCAAATTGCTTGACGCTCGCGCACACTTTGCCGAATCGATCGCGGAAGGCATCATTTGATAGGTCTCGACGTTTCGGCGACAACAGCGCAGTCAATTTCACAAACGGAGGTCATTTAGACATCATCGAGGCTTCTTGACTTTGATATGCGCATAATTTCATTACAAATTAATTTTAATTTTTGAATCGATCATTAATTGATTCGATATTTTCTATTTAATTAATTTTGATGCTTTCGATGCATTATGAAGTCAAATTTTTAAATTGAATTGAATTTAATCGATCTCGATCGCGATTAGGGGAGTGTTAATTTTCACCATATTTATTTAATTTCAAGTGGTACATAGTCGTAGGTCAACAAGTACATAGAGTACAGATTGAAGAGAGCTTAAAAAGGCAACTTAGCAGCCAACAAATTGCTTTAAATGGTCTCTACAGAAGATATTATATCCAAACTGTCCTGAAAAAATGATAAAAAATAAGGAAATAGTATGTACTCTTAGGAGAGTATAGATAGTACACCTGCAAAGCTGGAGAACATGAACATAATAGTCTGTACTCCCAGGAGAGTACAAAGAGTACAGATAAAAAACATCTCACTGAAGCAGTCCATCATCAACCAAATTGCTGCACATGGTCTCACTAAATCAATCCAAATAGATAGTACAGATGCTACCTCTAGAAAAGGTTTAAAACCATAAATAATAGCTTATAAAGCAATTGATTTTGAGCATATCAAACTTCAATTATACAGTTGTCAGATTAGTTATTTCATACCCAAACAAAAGATAGCGTAAGTGAACTCAGCCCTAAAGCAGTTCATCCTCTTTGGCCAATCCTGGTGGTCAGCCCAGTCCACTAGAGATTTGCTGATTGCTGCCTCCATATACTTGCAGACAAACATCCTACAGTTAACACTGTTTGCTTGGACTGGCAGCCCACTCATCATTTCGATTGGCCATTTTGTGGGATTGCTCGCAAAAAACTGGTCAGCATCTTGAACAAGTAATTTGATTTGAATAGTAAGAAGCGTAGTCAATAAGTTGGCAGAAAATATGCACTTTAGAAAAACCTAAATGAAAACAGTTCTTACAATATCACGAAGAATGGCCTTATGAGTTGGGTTTGGCAATGAATCATTAAAATACCAAGCCCCTTGCTTAATATGCCTGACCAGGAGTGTCCAGTGCTGATTATTTATAATTGGAAGTAAGAGTAGCTCAGCCATTGATACACTGTCTGCTGTGACATATTAGATGAACATTTTGCTTTCTTTCTGTAGGCCATATTTCGCATAACTCCGCAAGAAGGGAAGAGAATGTTTATAAATTCTAGCTTCCAACTACCTAAACCAGGATTGGATCATAATACCCTACATTTTTGTGGAGTAACTTACCCAGTGCAAGAATGAAATGTATAAATAGGGGACATACAGCCCCGGGCATAGCGAGTACTTCTCGGCTAGTAGAAAGGCGAAGGCATCGACATGTGCATCTGATAGATACTGATCTGTCAGTAACTCATCAATTTGCCCTTGTGCAATAATGATATTCCCAGTCACGAATATGGTATCTCCCCTGCATGTGAGAAATATAAGAATGCGAGCTTAACTGAATGAATAGGTGATTTTACATATACAGAAGGAATTGAATGAAGAATGACTTACTTATCCTTAAATCAGGAGCACGACGTGTCAATGAGCTGTAGCATTGGCTTCGGCAGGACATCTCTTGATGAAAGTCAACAATATGACGTGCCTCAAATGGTTGCAAGGAAATTAGTGATACAAAAGTTAGTGATGAAGAGCTAAAGTCATTGTGAATTAAGAATCGATCTGATAAGATGATGCATACCTCCGCCTAATGCTCCTCAACCACAACGATAGCAGTCTGTGGTTCAACTACTATTATTAATTAAAAAAATTTATTGAAATCAGTTACTATTATGTCAAATTAAAAAGAAAGTTACGTAATACCTCTTTTGTTGGCTGCTCATCCTGAGTGGAGGCTACAACAGGACTTATTTTGCTCTGTGTCTTCCTGTAAGGTTGTGTGAAGGGGGAAGATATAGCTTTCCTCTTCCTCATCTGTCGAGCCTTCACACCACACTCAATATTGTCGAGTAAATGTTTCGCAGCATCTTCATGTGCAGTGGAAGCCTCCACAAGAGCTTCCCCTATAGTGGCCTCCATGGGGGCTTCCCCAGTGGAAGCCTCTACAAGGGCTTCCCTAGTGGAAGTCTCCACAGGAAGCCTTGGTAGCCACTCTGAGCCTCCCTGTAGCATCTACCATAGGGGCTTTCTAAGTGGAAGTCTCCACAGGGGCAGCCACTGTAATAGCCTCCACAGGAGCCTCCCCTGTGGTTACCTCCACAGGGGAAGCTCCTATGGTAGCCTTCGTAGGTGCTGCTCCTGTGACTGCCTCCTCAAGAGATTCCCTTGTGGCCGCCTCCATAGAAGCTTACCCCATGCTAGGGATGCTAGGGCCCTGTTGCCCAGCAATCACCGTCTCAATAGAAGCTACCCTCAATTCAACTCCATCAATTATCTCCATTATTGATGCTTGAAAAAATGATACGCTATCTCCTAAGGCCTTGAAACCTGCAAGTATCCTCTCCACCGCAAAGCCTTCTGAGTGGGTAGTAGCAGAGGGAAGGCTAGATACACTGGAAGGTGGAGAATATCAAGGAGAGATAAATGGAGATTCAGTGGGGGATAGACTCAGTGGACTTAGAATGAGACTGCTATCGGGTTCGATATGGGTTATCTGCTGGACAGTGGACAATATTTCAAGGAGCTAGGTCTCCTCTTCTGATATGTCCTCGAATGAAAGACAGACCTGTGTTACACAGATAGAAAAATATGATGATTTATAATATAAATAATTACATTCTCATATATTATTATGTGTCACCTACTGTCCTCCCAAACCAGTGAAGGCATCATCTGTAAACTTTATTTTTGGCCATCGTAACATACGTGACTTTGCAGAAGGAAACGACGGCCTTATGATGCCTATGTGCTCTGCTGCCCAGATCTACAATGAATATTTATATAAGTTAACTTCAATGCATCAAATAATACATAACTAAAGATATAAAATGTACCATTAGAAGAGTGACAAAGCCACTCATGTACTTGGGTGCCTTCTGTGTTAGAATCTTTGATGAAATACCATCATATTGTGAAACTAGAAAGGCCCAAATGGCTTCTGCCCAGTTGTACTCAGTAAATTTATCTATGTCATCGGCATAGGCAATCAATTCCGATGCCACCCTATAGTTGTGATATATAAAAAAAAGATTTGAAAGAAGAAAACATATGTACAACCTGTGCAGCAACAGAATCAATTCTCGAGTTTATTCTTAAAGTCTGGTGAACTATGGCGGAATTCTCATATGACCTTCTCCCCTATGTTTGGCATCCCTACAATTAGTGCAACTTCATTGGGAGTGAAAGGAATGTATTGGTCACCCAAAGAGAATGCTTATTTCTCTATATCCCAGTAAGACAGGATTGATGTGATGATAATTGAGTCTTACTGAATTTTGTACAGTCTAGTAAATTGATGCAAATGAAGCCTCCTTAAAATGTCAATGACTTCATCAGTAAAGAGTGCTATAATATTATCGAACACCGCTCTAACGGTGGTATACCTACATCTTGAAGTTATCCTTTTCCCAGACATTGTAAACTTCAAAATAGAAAGTCAATTAATAAGAACATTATCAGTACCATGGAGGCCCACAGAGTACACATGCCAAACTGCCTCCAAAACCAACAAAATATCCTCCAAATTGCTTCTAATGAAATGTAATGAACATAATTCCTCCAAATAGGCCAAAGAAATTGGAAATAAATAAGAAAAATGCTCTATACTCTCATGAGAGTACAGATACAAAAATCTCATAAAACTCAACCAAACAGCCTTCAAATTGCTTATAATGGAATGTAATGAACATATTTCCTCCAAACAGGCCAAAGAAACTAAAAAAAATGAAAAAATTGCTCTGTACTCTCATGAGAGTACAAAGAGTACATATGCAAAACTCCCATAAAAACTAACCAAACAACCTCCAAACTGCTTCAAATGGAATGTAATGAACATATTTCCTCCAAACAGGCCAAATAACTGGAAAAAAATGAGAAAAATGCTCTGTACTTGAGAGTACAGAGAGTACAAGTGTAAAAATCCCCTAAAAATAAACCAAACAGTCTCCAAATTACTTATAATGGAATGTAATGAACATATTTCCTCCAAACATGACAAAGAAATTGGAAAAAAATGAGAAAAATGCGCTGCACTCTCATGAGAGCATAGAGAGTATAGATGCAAAACTCTCCTAAAAACCAACCAAATAGCCTCCAAACTGCTTCAAATGGAATGTAATGAACATATTTCCTCCAAACAAGCCAAAGAAACTGGAAAAAATGAGAAAAATTCTTTGTACTCTCATGGGAGTACAGAGAGTACAGATGCAAAACTCTCATAAAAGCTAACCAAAAAGCCTCCAAATTGCTTATAATGGAATGTAATGAACATTCCTCCAAATAGGCCAAAGAAATTTGAAAAAAATGAGAAAAATGCTTTGTACTCTCATGAGAGTACAAAGAGTACAAATGCAAAACTCCCTTAAAAATCAACCAAACAGCCTACAAACAGCTTCAAATGGAATGTAATGAACATATTTCCTCCAAACTGGCAAAATAAACTGAAAAAAATGAAAAAAAATGCTCTATACTCTCATGAGTGCAGATGCAAAACTCCCCTAAAAACTAACCAAACAGCCTCCAAACTACTTCAAATAGAATGTAATAAATATATTTCCTCCAAACAGGCCAAAGAATTTGGAAAAAATGAGAAAAATGCTTTGTACTCTCATGAGAGTACAGAGAGTACAGATGTAAAACTCTCCTAAAAACTAACCAAATAGCTTCCAAATTGCATATAATGGATGGTAATGAACATATTTCCTCCAAACTAGCCAAAAAAACTGAAAAAAATGAGAAAAATGCTATGTACTCTCATGAGTACCGATGCAAAACTCCCCTAAAAATCAACCAACCAACAGCCTCCAAATTGCTTCTAATGGAATGTAATGAACATATTTCCTCCAAACAAACCAAAGAAACTAGAAAAAAAAAATGAGAAAATCTCTATACTCTCATGAGAGTACAGAGAGTACAGATGAAAAACTCTCCTAAAATCAACCAAATACCTAAACCCTAAATTAAAAAAAAAACCGAAACCTAAAATATAAATAAAATAAACAAAATAAAATAAACCTAAACCTAAATGAAAATAAACTAAACTAAAATAACCCTAAACCTTAAACCTTAAACAAACCCTAAACCCTAAACCTTAAAAACCTAAACCTAAACTAAATAAAACCTAAAAATAAATAAATAAATAAATAAATAAAACTAAGCCTAAATAAAATAAAAAAATAAGATAAAATAAAAACCTAAACGAAAACTAAAACTTAAACCTAAACATAAAAATAGAATAATATAAAAAATACAAACTAAATAAAAAATAAAATAAATAAAAATGTATACTAAACTAAAAAAATAAAACAAACCTAAAAAACCAAAATAAAATAAAAACTATACCTAAAATGAGAATAAAATAAACCTAAAATAAAATAAAATAAAAACTAAATAAAAACCTTAACCAAAACAACCCTAAAAATAAATAAAACATAGAACGGACAGCTTAAACTAAAACAAAATCCTAAACCTAAAATAGAAATTAAATAAACCTAAACCTAAACTAAAATAAATTAAACTAAAATAAATAAAACCTAATCCTAAACCTAAAAAAATTGAACCTAAACTAAATAAAATAAAATAAACTAAAAATAAGCCTAAACCTAAACTAAAAAATATAACCTAAAAATAAACTTAAAATAAAAACTTAAAACCTAAAACTAAAAAAACAAAATAAAAACCTAAACCTAAACCTAAAAATAAAATTTTAAATCTAATCCTAAAAAATTAAAAAAATAAAACTAAACTAAAAAAATAATCCTAAACCTAAATCTAAAAAATAAACTAAAATAAAAAACCTAAACTAAAATAGATAAAACTAAAATAAATATACAAAACTAAATAAAAATAAAAATAAACCTAAATAAAATAAAAATAAAAATAAAATAAACTAAAATCAAAAAGTAAACTAAATAAACTAAATAAACCTAATAAACTAAAAACTAATAATAACTAAAATCAAACTAATAATAACTAAATAACTAATAATAAAATCTAAATAATAACTAAACTAACTAACTAATAAAGCTAACTAACTAATAAAAAACTAATAATAACTAATAACTAACTAAATAAAAACTAAATAAAACTAAAAAACTAAAATAAATAAAACTAATAAAACTAATAAAACTAATAAACTAATAACTAAAACTAAATAAACTAACTAAAAAAACTAAATAAACTAATAACTAAACATAAATAACTAATAACTAATAACCAAACTAATAACTAACTAATAACTAAACTAATAACTAATCTAACTAATAACTAAACTAATAAACTAATACTAACAAGTAAATAACTAATAACTCTAATAACTAAACTAAAATAAACTAACTAAAACTAACTAAGTAACTATAATAAATAAAACTAAAATTTACCTAAAATGACTAATAAATAAAAATAATAAAATAAAAAATAACAAAACTAATAACTAATAACTAAAACTATTAGTAATAACTAATAATACTAATAAAACTAATAAAATTTATATAAACTAATAACTAATAAACTAACTAATAATAACTAATAAACTAAATAACTAATAAACTATTAACTAGCTAATAATAATAAAATACTAAAGGTAATAAACTAACTAATAAATAATAATAATAACTAATATAACCAATACAATAATAATAATAAACCACTAAATAACTAATAACTAATAATATTAATAAAACCTAAATAAAAAAATTAATAACTAACTAATAAATAAAACTAATAATAATATAACTAAAACTAATAATTAATAAAAACTACAATAAATCAATAATATAATAACCCAATAATCTAATAAAAATATAATAACTAACTAAATAAAACCAAAACTAAACTAATAATAAAACTAAATAACTAAATAACCTAAAAAAACTAAACTAATAACTAACTAATAATAACTAACTAACTAAAAACTAATAACTAATAATAAACTAATAAACTAATAACTAACTAATAAATAACTAATAAAAAAACTAATAACTGATAATAAAACTAGTAATAAAAACTAATAATTAACTAAACTAATAACTAATAATAAAAAATAACTAATAACTAATAAAACCTAATAACTAAATTAATAATAACTAAATAACTAAAGTAATGACTAATAAAAATAAACTAATAAAATAATAACTAATAATAATAAATAAAAACTAACTAACTAACTAACTAACTAATAATAACTAACTAATAACTAAACTAATAACTAATAATAAAACTAAAAACTAAAAACTAAATAATTAAATTAATAAATTAATAATAACTAAAAACTAAAAAATTTAATAATTAATATATAACTAAAAAACTAAATAATAACTAAACTAATAACTAATAAGTAATAAATAATAAATTAATAACTAATAAAAACCTAATAACTAATAATAACTAAATTAATAACTATAAACTAATAATAACTTACTAATAATAATACTATAACTAAAACTAATAGTAATAAAACTAAACTAATAACAAATAATAACTAATAAACTAATTAAACCAAAACTAAAACCTAAATCTAATAAAACTAATAAACTAATACTAATAAACTAATAAACTAATAAAACTAATAACAATTAATAATAAACTATCACTAAAAAATAATAATAAACTAAATAACTAAACATAAACATATAACTAGTAATAAAATAAAAATAAAAAACTAAACTAAAACTAAACTAATAATAACTGACAATAGCTAATAATAAAATAATAAAATAACTAATAACTAATAACTAATGATTAAAAACTAATAAAATCTAAAACTAACTAATAAATAATTAAACCTAATAACTAACTAAAAAATAATAATAAAACAAAATAAATAACAAATAAAAAAACTAAACTAATAAAAAACAATAACTAAACTTAATAGCTAAAACTAAAACTAATAACTAATAACTAAAACAAACCAATAAAACTAATAACAAAAACTTATAATAATAACCTTACTAATAATGATAATAAAACTATTAACTATGTAAAATAATAACTACTAATTAATAAGCCTAATAACTAAAATAATAAATAACCTAATAATAATATTAATAACTAACTAATATTTAAAATAAATAATAATAATAATATCTAAACTAACTAATAAATAAATAACTAAATAACTAACTAATAATCAATATCTTAAACCTAAAACCTAAACAAAATAGCTAATAAACTAAACTAATAAAATTAATAACTAATAACTAATAATAACTAATAACTAAACTAACTACTAATAATTAACTAAACTAACACTAAAACAAATAAACTAATACCTAATAAAATAAAACTAAATAATTAAATTAATAAACTAATAAAACTAAACTATTGTAATAAACTAATAAAACTAGCTAAAACTAAATAATAACTAATAATAACTAATAAATTAATTATAATAACTAATAACTAATAATAAACTAACTAACTAATAAATAACCTAACTAACTAATAAGTAACTAACTAATAATAGTTAATTAATAACTAACTAAAATTAATAATTAATAATAATAATAATTAAATTAATAATAATAACTAAAACTAAATAAATAAAATAACTAAAACTAATAAAATTAATAAACTAACTAAAACCAATAACTAATAACTAATAAACTAAAAAACTAACTAAAACAAATAAACCTAAATAACTAACTGAACTAACAATTAAACCTAAAACTAATAATAATAAACAAACTTATTAATAAATAAACTAAATAAACTAATAAACTAAAACTAATAATACATAAAACTAATAACCAACTAATAATAATAATAATAATAATAATAATAATAATAATAATAATAATAATAATAATAAAACTAATAAACTAATAACTAACTAACTAATAATAATAATAATAATAATAATAATAATAACTATAATAATAATAACTAATAAACTAATAACTAATTAATAATAACTAATAAAACAACTAAACTAAATAATATTAGTTAGTTTTAGTTATTATTATTATTATTATTATTATTATTTAGTTATTAGTTTTTATTATTAGTTTAATTAGTTATTATTTAGTTATTATTAGTTTTAGTTATTAGTTAGTTTATTTTAGTTATTAGTTATTATTAATTTTGTTATTAGTTAGTTATTAGTTTATTAGTTTATTAGTTTATTAGTTATTAATTTTAGTTTAGTTAGTTATTTGTTTATTAGTTATTCATTATTAGTTATTTATTTAGTTTTTAGTTTAGTTATTTAGTTTTATTAGTTTTATTAGTTTTTGTTAGTTTTATTAGTTTTAGTTTAACTTTATTAGGTTTATTATTATTAGTTTTTAGTTTAGTTATTTAGTTTTAGTTATTAGTTATTAGTTAGTTATTATTATTAGTTAGTTTTAGTTAGTTTTATTATTAGTTTATTTTATTAGTTAATTAGGTATTATATTTATTACTTATTTAGCTATTAGTTTAATTTTATTTAATTTTTTTAGTTATTATTTTTGTTATTAGTTATTATTTATTATTAGTTAGTTTTATTAGTTTATTAGTTATTAGTTAGTTATTTATTAGTTTTTTTATCAGTTTTATTAGTTTTAGTTATTAATTTTATTTGTTTATTTATTAGGTTTTATTAGTTATTAGTTATTAGTGTAGCTTTTAATTATTATTATTAATTTTTAATTATTAGTTTATTAGTTATTAATTTTTAATTATTAGTTAGTTATTAATTTTATTAGGTTTTTAGTTTAGTTAATATTATTTAGTTAGTTAAGTTATTAGTTTAGTTATTAGTTTTTAGTTAGTTTATTAGTTATTATTATTATTTAGTTTTTAGTTAATAATTATTTTAGTTATTATTAGTTATTTAGTTACTAGTTATTATTATTACTTTAATTATTAGTTTATTAGTTTAGTTAGTTTAGTAATTAGCTAGTTATTAGTTTAGTTTTTAGGTTTTATTAGTTTTCTGTTTTATTAGTGAATAGTTTTATTAATTTTAGTTAGTTATTAGTTTAATTATTAGTTATAAATTTAGTTATTAGTTTAGTTAGTTTAGTTTTTATTATTTAGCTTTAACTATTAGTTTTAGTTATTAGTTATTAGTTATTAGTTTTAGTTAGCTATTAAATTATTAGTTAGTTATTTAGTTATTATTATTTTTATTATTTAGTTTATTAGGTTTTATCAATTTTTAGTTAGTTATTTAGTTATTCGTTTATTAGTTAGTTAGTTTATTATTCAGTTATTAGGTTATTTATTTTTAGTTTTTAGTTAGTTAGTTTTTTTAGTTATTAGGTTTAGTTATTAGTTTTAGTTTATTAGTTTATTAGTTACTAATTATTTAGTTAGTTATTATTAGTTTTATTAGTTTTTATTAGTTATTAGTTTTAGTTTAGTTAGTTTTATTTAGTTATTAGTTTATTATTTACTATTAGTTTAGTTTTATTATTAGTTTTTATTACTTATTAGTTAGTTATTATAAGTTATTATTAGTTTAGTTTAGTTTATTTAGTTTTTCATTAATTTTTATTAGTTTAGTTAGTTTTAGTTAGTTTAGGTATTAATTTAAAAGTTATTTATTAGTTAGTTTTATTTAGTTTTAGTTATTAGTTTTATTATTTATTAGTTATAAGTTTAGATATATATTTTTTAGTTTATTATTTATTTTTATTTTTTTAGTTTAGTTCAATTAGTTTTATTAGGTTATTTAGTTTTTACTTTATTAGTTTATTATTATTAGTTTTATTAGTTAGTTAGTTATTTAGTTATTATTAGTTGTTAGTTTAGTTAGTTTTTATTAGTTATTTGTTTTATTATTAGTTAGTTTTATTAGTTTAGTTATTTGTTTAGCTAGTTTTTTGCTTTATTAGTTTTAGTTATTATTTTATTAGGTTTTAGTTAGTTATTATTTAGTTATTTAGTTTATTAGTTTTAGTTTATTAGTTAGTTAGGTTTTAGTTTATTAGTAATTAGTTTAGGTTTTAGTAATAATTAGTTAGTTATTTAGTTATTAGTTTTATTAGTTTTAGGTTTAGTTTTAGTTAGTTTCATTAGTTATTAGTTATTAGTTTAGTTTAGTTATTATTAATTATTAATTTATTATTATTAGTTAGTTATTAGTTAATTATTATTGGTTTGGTTAGTTTTTATTATTATTATTAGTTATTAGTTAGTTTTACTAGTTAGTTAGTTTATTAGTTTATTAGTTAGTTAGTTTTAGTTTAGTTTTAATAGTTATTTTGTTAGTTTATTATTAGTTATTAGTTTATTATTTTATTATTTATTTATTAGTTATTTTTAGTTAGTTATTATTAGTTATTATTATTAGCAAGTTATTTTATTATCATTAGTTTATTAGTTAGTTTATTAGTTTTATTAGGTTTAATTATTAGTTATTTATTTATTAGTTAGTTAATTTTATTATTTAATTATTATTTTATTAATTTTACTTAGTTATTAGTTTTTAGTTAGTTTTATTAGTTTAGTTAGTTGGTTTTAGTTATTTTATTATTAGTTAGTTAGTTAGTTATTAGTTATTAGTTAGTTTTAGTTATTATTTTAGGTCATTAATTTATTTATTATTTAGTTTAATTATTTATTATTAGTTATTAATTATTTAGTTTAGTTAGTTTTTATTAGTTAGTTATTAGTTAGTTTTTTATTATTTATAATTATTATTAGTTAGTTATTAGTTAGTTAGTTATTAGTTTATTTAGTTTATTAGTTATTGGTTATTTAGTTATCTAGTTTAATTATTAGTTTAGTTATTATTATTAGTTATTAGTTATTAGTTATTAGTTTAGTTTTTAATTTAGTTATTATTAGTTCTTAGTTTAATTTTATTAGTTTTAGTTAGTTATTAGTTTTATTAGTTAGTTTTAGTCAGTTATTAATATTAGTTATTAGTTAGTTATTAGTTTTATTAGGTTTTAGTTTTAGTTATTAGTTAGTTTAGTTTATTAGTTCATTTTATTAGTTATTATTAGTTATTAGTTTTATTAGTTTAATTTTAGTTAGTTTTATTTTAGTTTTAGTTATTAGTTATTAGTTATTAGTTTTTATTAGTTAGTTTATTAGTTAGTTAGTTTTAGTTATTAGGTTTTTTAGTTTTTATTAATTTTAGTTATTAGTTAGTTATTTATTAGTTTAGCTTTATTAGTTATTAGTTTAGTTATTATTAGCTATTTAGTTATTAATTATTAGTTTATTTAGTTATTATTAGGTTTATTAGTTATTAATTTTAGTTTATTTATTAGTTAGTTAGTTTAGTTTATTATTAGTTATTAGTTAGGTTAGTTTTAGTTTAGTTATTAGTTAGTTTAATGTTTTATTAGTTATTAGGTTTTTTTTTAGTTATTTATTTAGTTATTAGTTTAGTTATTAGTTTATTAGTTTATTAGTTATTAGTTAGTTATTTAGTTTTTAGTTAGTAAGTTTTTACTTATTAGTTTATTAGTTATTAGTTAGTTATTATTTTATTAGTTTTAGTTTATTTAGTTTTAGTTTATTATTTTATTAGTTTTAGTTAGTTAGTTTTATTAGTTATTATTAGTTATTTAGTTTATTATTAGTTTTTTATTTAGTTATTTATTTAGTTATTATTATAATTATTTAGTTTATTACTATTAATTATTATTATTATTAGTTTTAGGTTTTTATTATTAATTAGTTATTTATATTTATTATTTTATTATTTTAGTTTATTAGTTATTAGTTTAGTTGTTAGTTTTAGTTTATTAGATTAGTTTATTGTTTATTAGTTATTAGTTTTATTAGTTTTATTATATTATTATTAGTTTGTTAGTTTTATTTTATTAGTTTAATTATTTAGGTTTATTATTATTTATTAGTTAGTTTTATTTTATTTAGTTTTATTAGTTTAGTTATTTAGTTATTATTTTAGTTTTAGTTTTTAATTTTTTTAGGTTTTATTAGTTTTGTTTTTAGTTATTAGTTAGTTAGTTTAGTTATTTTTATTTCAATTATTAGTTTAGTTATTAGTTATTAATTGTTAGTTAGTTATTATTAATTTTAGTTTATTAGCTATTAGTTAGGTAATTAGTTAGTTATTAGTTATTAGGTTTATAAGTTATTTATTAATTAGTTAGTTATTAGTTATTATTATTAGTTATTATTTAGTTATTATTTATTTATTTATTATTAGTTATTAGTTTAGTTAATTTTTTAGTTATTATTATTTATTAGTTTTGTTATTAGTTATTATTTTAGTTTTTTAGTTAGTTTTATTATTAGGTTTATTTTTTAGTTATTAGTTTTCATTAGTTATTAATTTTATTAGTTTAGTTATTTAGTTTAGTTATTTATTATTAGTTTAGTTAGTTATTTTATTAGTTATTAGTTAGTTAGTTATTTGGTTTAATTATTAGTTTAGTTAATTTATTAGTTAGTTTAGTTATTAGTTTTATTTATTTGTTAGTTTTTATTAGTTTTATTATTAATTTATTTATTAATTAGTTTATTATTATTAGGTTTATTATTTATTAGTTTATTATTAGTTTATTAGTTTAGTTATTAGTTATTAGTTATTAGTTATTAGTTATTAGTTTTTATTAGTTAGTTATTAGTTAGTTATAAGTTTAGTTAGTTTTAGTTATTAGTTAGTTATAGATCTTTTTTAATTATTAGTTAGTTTTATTAGTCATTATTATTATTAGTTATTAGTTTATCTAGTTTTATTATTTATTATTAGTTAGCTAGTTTGTTATTTTATTTAGTTTTATTAATTATTAGTTTTTAGTTATTATTATTAGTTTTTTAGTTTAGTTTATTAGTTAGTTATTAGTTATTAGTTTAGTTATTGGTTTAGTTATTACGAGCTAGTTAGTTATTTAATATTAGTTTTTAGTTTTTTTATTAGTTAGTTAGTTTAGTTATTAGTTTATTAGTTATTAGTTATTATTAGTTAGTTATTTAGTTTAGTTATTATTAGTTATTAGTTAGTTAGTTTTTAGTTTATTAGTTTAGTTTAGTCATTAGTTATTTAGTTTTTATTATTAGGTTTTTAGTTTTTAGTTAGTTTTAGTTATTAGTTTATTAGTTAGTTTTATTTTATTAGTTATTATTATTATATTAGTTATTTATTTTATTATTTTTTATTATTTTATTATTATTATTATTAGTTATTATTATTAATTATTAGTTTATTAGGTTTATTAGTTTAGTTTATTAGTTAGTTATTAGTTAGTTTTAGTTTTTTAGTTTTATTAATTATTTAGTTATTAGTTTTATTAGTTTATTAGTTTATTAGTTTTATTAGTTTTTTTATTAATTAGTTTATTTGTTTATTTAGTTATTAGTTTATTAGGTTTTTAGTTAGTTTAGTTATTTAGTTTTATCAGGTTTATTATTAATTATTTTAGTTTATTATTTAGTTTTTTTATTAAATTTTTATTTTGTTATTATTATTAGTTATTAGTTATTATTATTTATTATTAGCTATTAGTTTAGCTTTTAGTTTATTAGTTAGTTAGTTATTAGTTATTATTTATTTTATTATTAATTTAATTATTAGTTTTTTAGTTTTATTAGTTATTTATTACTTTAGTTTTTATTAGTTATTAGTTAGTTATTATTATTAGTTTTAGTTATTATTAGTTAGTTTTAATTAGTTTATTATTAGTTATTAGTTATTTGTTTTAGTTAGGTTAGTTATTTATTAGTTATTATTATTAGTTTTATTAGTTATTTAGTTTATTTATTATTATTATTTAATTTTAGTTTATTAGTTTATTAGTTCATTAGGTTTTTAGGTTTTATTATTCATTAGTTTAGTTAGTTTTATTAGTTATTAGTTCATTTATTTAATTATTAGTTATTAGTTTAGTTATTTATTTTATTATTATTAGTTATTATTATTATTATTATTATTATTATTATTATTATTATTATTATTATTATTATTATTATTAGTTATTAGTTATTAGTTTATTAGTTTAGTTAGTTTTATTAGTTTTTAGTTTTTATTTAGTTATTAGTTTTTTTGGTTTATTATTAGTTTATATTATTAGGTTTTATTAGTTATTAGTTAGTTTTATTAGTTATTATTAGTTTTATTATTTTTATTAGGTTATTAGTTTATTTGTTATTTAGTTTATTTATTAGTTATTTTTTAGTTAGTAATTTTTAGTTTTCTTTGTTATTATTATTATTATTATTATTATTATTATTATTATTATTATTAGTTTAGTTATTAGTTTTAGTTTAGTTATTATTTAGTTTTTACTTTGTTAGTTTTTAGTTTATTAATTTTATTAATTTTTTAGTTTATTAGTTTAGGTTGTATTAGTTTGGTTTTATTAGTTTTTATTAGTTTCAGTTATTATATCTAGTTATTATTATTAATTATTAGTTTATTAGGTTATTATTATAAGTTATTAGTTATTAGTTAATTTAGTTTATTAGTTATTAGTTTAGTTATTTGTTTATTAGGTTTATTATATGTTTTTATTAGTTAGTTAGTTAGTCTTTTTTTCTATTATTTATTAGTTTACTAGTTAGGTTAGTTGGTTAGTTATTAGTTATTAGTTATTAGTTATATTAGTTATTACTTATTAGTTAGTTATTTATTATTAGTTTAGTTTTATTAGTTAATTAGTTATTAAGTTTAGTTAGTTATTATTAGCTATTAGTTACTAGTTTATTAGTTAGTTAGTTTATTTTAATTAGTTAGTTTATTTAGTTTTTATTAGTTGTTAGTTATTACTATTAGTTTTAGTTTTATTAGTTATTAATTTAGTTATTAGTTTTAGTTATTATTAGGTTTAGGTTTAGGTTTAGTTATTAGTTAGTTATTAATTTTATTAGTTTATTATTATTAGTTTAGTTTTTATTAGTTTATTTTTATTAGTTATTAGTTTTATTAGTTTGGTTATTAGCTAGTTATTAGTTTAGTTATTTATATAGTTACTATTTTTAGTTATTAGTTATTAATTAGTTAGTTAGTTAGTTAGTATTATTAGTTAATTTCAGCTTTAGTTAGTTTTTATTAGTAATTAGTTTAGTTAGTTTTATTAGTTTATTTATTAATTTAGTTATTATTTATTAGTTATTTTTTTATTAGTTTATATTATTATTATTATTTATTATAATTTTTAATATTAGTTATTATGTTTAGGTTTAGGTTTTTATTTTATTTTTATTAAGTTTAGGTTTTAGGTTTTTATTTTAGGTTTATTTTTAGGTTATATTTTTTAATTTAGGTTTAGGTTTATTTTTAGTTTAGTTTATTTTATTTAGTTAGGTTCAGGTTTAGGTTTAGTTTATTTTCAATTTAGGTTTACGTTTTATTTAATTTAGTTAAGTTTATTTTAGTTTAGGTTTAGGTTTATTTTATTTTTATTTTAGGTTTAGGTTTTTTTTTAGTTTAGGGATTAGGTTTTATTTTTTATTTATTTTTAGGTTTATTTTTTAGGTTTAGTTTTTATTTAGTTTTTACTTTATTTTATTTTAGGTTTATTTTATTTCTATTTCAAGTTTAGCTTTTATTTTATTTAGGTTTTTTATTTTTAGTTCTATTTTATTTTTTTAGTTTAGTTTAGGTTTTTAATAATTTTATTTATTTTAGTTTTAGTTTTTTATTTGATTTTATTATTAGGTTTAAGTTTAGGTTTAGGTTTTAGTTTAGGTTTTTATTTTATCTTATTATTTTATTTTATATAGGATTAGGTTTATTTATTTATTTTATTTTTAGGTTTATTTTGATTTTGAGTTTAGGTTTAGGTTTTTTTTTTTTTTTAAGTTTAGGTTTAGGTTTTTTTATTTAGTTTATGGTTTAGTTTTGTTTTTTTTGTTTTTTTAAGGTTATTTTAGGTTTAGGTTTTATTTAGTTTTTATTTTATTTTATTTAAGGCTTATCTTATTTTTATTTTAGGTTTAGTTTTTATTTTATTTAAGATTTTTTATTTTTAGGTTTATTTTATTTTATTTAGTTTAATTTAGTATTTTAATAATTTTATTTTAGTTTAGTTTTTATGTTTTATTTTTTTTATTTTTAAGTTTAGATTTAGGTTTTAGTTTAGTTTTTTATTTTATCTTATTGTTCTATTTTATTTAAGTTTAGGTTTATTTATTTATTTTATTTTTATGTTTAATTTAGTTTAAGTTTAGGATTTTAGGTTTTTTGGGTTTAGGGCTAGTTTACGGATTATGGTGTAGGCTTTAGGGTTATTTTAGTTTAGGTTTAGGCTTATTTTATTTAGTTTATTCTATTTTAGGTTTAGTTTTTTTTAGTTTAGGGTTTAGGTTTTCTTTTTATTTATTTTAAGTTTTATTTTTAAGTTTATTTTATTTTTATTTTACATTTAGTTTTTATTTTATTTAGGTTTTTTATTTTTATGTTTATTTTATTTTTTATTTTAGTTTTTGTTTTTATTTAATTTATTTTAGTTTAGCTTTTAATGTTTATTTTATTTTTTTTAGGTTTAAGTTTAGGTAACTAAAAACTAATAATAAAACTAAGCTAATAACTAAAAAGAACTAAACTAATAATTAAACCTAATAACTAAAAATAGAACTAATAACTAATAACTAAAACTAACCAATAAAACTAATAACTAAAATTAACAATAATAACCTAACTAATAATAATAATAAAACTAATAACTAAGTAAAATAATAACTATTAACTAATAAACCTAATAACTAAACTGACTAATAACCTCATAATAATAATAATAAATAAATAACTAATAACTAAAATAACTAATAATAATAATAACTAAACTAATAACTAAATTAACTAATAAACTAATAACTAAATAACTAATAATAAATAACTAAAACCTAAAACCTAAAAGTAATAGCTAATAAACTAAACTAATAAAGCTAATAACTAATAATTAATAATAACTAAATAATAACTAACTAACTAATAATAACAAACTAAAACTAATAAACTAACTTATAACTAATAATAAAACTAAAAACTAAATAACTAAACTAATAAACTAATAAAAACTAAAAAAAATAAAAAACTAATAACTAATAACTAACTAAAAAACTAAATAATAACTAAACTAATAACTAATAAATAATAATAATAATAATAACTAATAATAACCTAATAAATAACTAACTAATAATTAATAAAAACCTAATAACTAATAATACCTAAACTAATAACTATAAACTAATAATAACTAACTAATAATAATAACTAATAATTAAACTAATAACAAATAACTAATAAAAATTGAACTAATAACTAAATAATGAGAAGAACTAATAACTAACTAAAACCTAAACCTAATAAAACTAATAAACTAATAAACTAGTAATAACTAGTAACTAATAACTAATAATAACTAAAACTAAAAACTAATAATATTAAAATAAATAAATAAACTAATAAACATAAAACTAAATAATAAAACCAAAACTAAAAACTAAACTAATAATAACCTAACCAATAGCTAATAATAAAATAATAAAGTAACTAATAACTAATAACTAATAACTAATAATTAAAAAACTAATTAAAAACTAACAACTTACTAACTAATTGACTAACTAACTAAAAAGTAATAATAAAAAATACTAATAGTAATAAAATTAAGTTAACTAATAATACTAACTAATTTTAAAACTAACCAATAAAACTAATAACTGACTAATAATAATGGCATAACTAATAATAATAAAACTAATAACTAAATTATATACTACTAATAAACATAATAATTAAACTAATAACCTCATAATAATAAACAAATAACTAAATATAATAATAATAATAATGTAAACTAACTAATACCAATAACTAATAAATAACTAACTAATAATAAATAAAACTAAATAATGTGTAATAAACTAAACTAATAAATAGCTAATAAAAATATATAATGACTAAATAATAACTAACTAAAACTAAAATAACTAATAAATATAACTAATAAGTAATAAAACTAATAAACTAATATAACTAAAATAGCAATAAACTAAACTAATAAACTAAATAACTAATATTAACTAATAACTAATAAAACTAATTAATAAACTAATAACCAATTATAAATGACTATTATAAATAATAAATAAACTAATTAACTAATAAATAATAAACTAATGACTAACTAACTAATAATAATTAACTAACTAAAAGTAAACTAATAATAATTATAACTAAACTAAATATATAAATAATTAAAACTAAAACTAATATAATAATAACTAATAATTAATGGTAAAACTGAACTAATAATACTAAAAAACTAAAAAAAAAACTAAAACAAATACTAAAAACTACCACAAAATAATAAACTAAATAGTAATTAACTAAATAAACTAATAACTAAACTAATAATAACTAAACTAATAATTAATAATAATTAATAATAATTATTATTTAACTATTAATAACTAATAACTAAACTAATAATAACTAATAAGAAAACAAACTAAATAAAATATAACTAATAATTAAATTAAAATAATAAACTATTAAAATAATAATTAATACTAATTAACTAATATAATCCTAAACTAAAACTAAAACTAACTAATAAACTAATAAAAAATTAAACTAAATTAATAATAAACTAATAATTAATAATACTAACTATAACTAATACTAGTAATAAAACTAAACTAAAAACTAAAAAATGACTAAACAAACTAAATAAAACTAAAACTAAAAAAGAATAATAAACTAATAATAAAAAACTAACTATTAATAAAATAAAGTAAATAATAATGAACTAATAAAGACTAATAAAGAAATAACTAATAAAACCTAAATTAATAAATAATAACTAAATAAAACTAATAAGACTAACTAAAACTAACTAAAACTAAAACTAACTAAAACTGAAACTAATAACTAAATAAAACTAATAAAAACTAATAACTAAATAACTAATAAACTAATAATTAAACTAAACTAAAACTAATATCCTAATAACCAATAATAATAACTAAATAACTAACTAGCTAAACTAATAAATAAAATAAACTAATAAAAATAACAAATAAATAATAATAAACTAATAACAAAAAGCTACTATAATAAAATAAGCTAATATAAAACTAATAAAATAACTAAACTAATAACTAATAATAACTAAAGATGGAAAACAAACTAATAATAATAATAACTAAAACTAATAAACTAATAATAACTAATAAGAATATTAAACTAATAATAAACTAATAAAACTAAAAATAAAATAATAAACTAAATAAACTCTAATAGGCCTAATAATTAATAAAACTAATTAAAACTAATAAGACTATAAAGACCAAAAAACTAATAAACTAAAATAAATTAATAAAAAACAAATAAATGACAATAATAATATGGCTAAATTAACTGATTAATAACTAGTAACTAAAACCACAACTAATAGGCTAAACTAATATAATGACTATTAATAAAGATAATAAAATAAATTCAACTAATAATAAACTAAACTAATTAATAAAACTAATAAACTAACTATAATGATTATAAACTAAAAAAACTAACTAACTAAAACTAATAAAACCTAAAATTAATACTAATACTAACTAATGAACTAATGACTAATAATAATAACAAAACTAAATAACTAAATACTAAAATAATAACCTAGGTAACTAAAACTAATAAAAGTAACTAATAAAACTAAATAACTAAATAAAACTAAATAAACTAAACTAATAAAGGACTAATAACTAATAAACAACAAATAATAATAATAAATAATAATAAAGCTAATAACTAATGATTACTATTAACTAATGACCTAAATAATAAAACTAATGATAATATAACTAATACAAACTAATAATAAGACTAATAACAAAGGATTGATAAAGCTAATAAATTAACATTTAATAAAACTAACTAATAATAACAAATAATAAACTAATAACTAATAATAACTAATAATAGTAGCTATAAACTAACTAATTAAAACTAATAACTATAAAATAAACTAATAACTAAAAATTAATAAAAAAATAAAATAAAAAAAAATAAAGTAATGACTATAAGCCTAACTAAAACTACAAAAACTAGCCAAAATAAACTAAAACTAAACTAAAATAAACTAAACAAATAACTAACTAAAACCTAACTAAAATAATGATTAATAATAGTAATAAAACTAACCACAAATAACTAATACTAGTAAATGATAAAATAAATAAATAATAAACAAAAGTAAAACTAATAAATAATATGCTCTAAAGATAAAATAATAAAACTAAACTAATAACTTAATAAATAATAATGCAACTAACTAATAAATAACTAAAAACTAATAAAATAAACTAATAAATAACTAAACTAATAAAAAAATAATAACTAATAATAACTAACTAACTAATAAATACTAATAAATAAAACTATTGCTAATAAATAAACTAATAAATAAATAACTATAAAGACTAAAATAAATAATAACAATAAATAATACAAACTAATAACAGATAATAATAATAAAAATAGTAAACTAAACTAATAAAACTAAATAAATACCTAAAACAAATAAATTAACTAAAACTAAATACACTAAACTAATAACAAATAACTAATAAATTAATAATAATAATAAAACATAACTAATAATAACTAACCTAAATAAAAAATTAAAAATTAATAAACTAAACTAACTAACTAACTAAAAACAAATAACTAAACTAACTAATAACTAAATAAAATAAAATAAAACTAACTAACTAAAACTAATAAAATTAAAATAAAAACTAACAAATAATAATTAAACTAATAACTAACTAATAATAAATAATAATAAACTAACTAAAATAATAACTAATAAACTAATTAATAACTAATAATAATAAACTAATAAAATTAATAAACTAAACTAACTAAAACTAAACTAACTAACTAATAATTAACTAACTAAACTAATAATTAATAATAATAATAAAAATAATAATATAACTAAATTAAAAACTAATAACTAATAATTAATAAACTAAACTGAACTAATAAAAATAACTAACTAATAAGTAGATAACAATAAATATTAAATAAACTAATAACTAAACTAAATAATAAACTAACTAAACTAAAACTAATAAACTAAACTTAAAAAGAGCTAATAAAACTAAAATAACTAAATAATGATAAAATAACTAACTAAAACTAATAATTACTAATAACTAATAACTATAAATAACTAAACTAATAAACTAAATAAAATTAAACTAATAATTAATAAACTAAATTAATAAAACTAAAACTAATAACAAATAATAATAAATAACCTAAACTAAATAACTAATAATAATAACAAATAACTAAAAACTAATAAACTAATAAAATAACTAAACTAACTTAACTAAATAACTAAACTAATAAACTAATAATAAAATAAAACTAATAATAAAACTAATAAACTAGTAATAACTAAACTAATAACTAAATAATAATAACTAATAACTAATAATAAAACTAAAACTAATAATAAACTTAAACTAATAACTAACTAAAACTAAAATAAAAACTAATAACTAATAATAACTAATAAAAAACTAAATAACTAACTAAACCAAAAAACTAATAAAATCTAATAAACTAATAACGTAGAAAACTAATTAAAACTAATAATAACTATCTAATAATAATAATAACTAAAAACCTAAAGTTAAATAATAACTAATAAGTAATTAAAATAACTAAACTAACTAATAATAACTAATAAAAAACTAAATAAAAAACTATATAAAATAATAAACTCATAACAAAACTAATAATAAAACTAATAAGCAAACTAATAACTAATAAATAAAAGCTAACTAATAATAATATTAAAAACAACTAATAATTAAACTAATAATTAACTAATAAGATAAATAAATAATAATAATAACTATTAAATATGACTAGCAAGTAACAATAAAATAAATAATAATATTAATAAAGCCATACTATATAAACTAAACTAATAAACTAATAAAAAATAATAAAATTAAAACTAATAATAACTAAAAAAATAAACTAATAAACTAAAAAACTAATAAAAACCTAATAAAATAAATAATAATAATAATATTAAACTAATAACTAATAAAAACATAATAACTAAAACTAATAAATAAACTAATTAATAATAATAATAAACTAACTAAACTAAATAATAATAAACTAACTAACTGAAAGCTAACTAAAGACTAATAACTTAATAACTAATAAAACCAAAGACTAAGGAACTAAAAAAACTAAATGAATTAACTAATACTAATAACCTAATTATTAGTAGTAAAATAATGAAATAAACTAGACAGTAATAAAACTAATGAATAGAGCTAATGACAATAGTAATAAACTAATAACTAAAATTAAGGCTAATAAACTAATAAATGAGCTAATAACTAAATAATAACTAAATATAATAAACTAAGTAATAACTAGAAATTATTAATAGAGCTAAAACCTAAAAGGTAAAACTAATAATAATAATAATAAAACTAACTAATAAACTAAAACTAAAATGAAGCTAATGGCTAACTAAAACTAAACTATTAAGCTAAGGCAATAATGCAGCTAAAGGCCTAAACTAGTATTATAAAATGATTTACTAATGAAATATAAGATTAATGGTATACTAAATAACTAACTAGAGCTAAACAAAAAACTAAATAATAAAATTAAAATAACTAAACTAATAATAACTAATAAAATAAACCTAAATAACTAACTAATAATAATTAATAACTAACTTACTAATAAAAAACTAATAACTAATAATAACTAAATAAAATTAAACTAAAATTAATAATAATAACTAACTAATAAATATTAACTAAGCTAATAACTTATAGTAAAACTAATAAACTAACTAACTAATAAAACTAATTAACTAATAACTAATAAAAACTAATAACTAACTAAAAAACTAAAAAAATTAACTAAACTAATAAAATTAATAACTAATAATAATAATAACTAATAACTAACTAATAAATAAAATAAATAATAGATAATAATCCTAATAATAAACTAATAAACTAATAAACTAATAACTAATAACTAAACTAACTAATGAATAACAAATAAAACTATAATAACTAAATAACTAAACTAAAATAAACTAATAACTAAAATAAATAACTAAACTAATTAACTAATTAAAATAAAATAAAAGTAAAAACTAAAAATAAATAATAAACTGAAAACTAATAAACTAATAAACTAATAATAAAAATAAAAACTAAAAAATGTAAAACTAACTAATATTAACTAAAGATTTAAAAAAACTAAAATAAATAACTAATAATAACTAATAATTAAAGACTAAAAAAATAAAAACTAACTAATAAAAATAAGACTAAAAAAATAATAACTAATAATAAATTTAAACTAAAACTAAACCAATAAACCTAATAACAATTAATAACTAAAAATAAATAAACTAACTAAAATAAATTAATAAACTAAATAATAACTAATATAACTAAAAAAAAACTAGTATCAAAGACTAAATAAAATAGTAACTAATAAACTACAATAACTAACTAACTATAACTAATAAACTAATAATAACTAAATTAATAATAAAATAATAAAACTAATAAAGACTAATAACTAAAAAAAAACCTAATAAAGACTAAAACTAATAAATAGAATAACTAATAACTAACTAAACTAATAATGAATTAATGATAATTAATAATAATAATAATTAATAATAATATATCAAAATAACTAACTGATAATAACTAAACTAAACCTAAATTAACTAAATAATAATTAAATAACTAAACCAATAATCAAATTAATAACTAATAAAAACTAATAACTAAATAAAAAAACTAAAATGAATAACTAATAACTAATAATAAACATAACTAATAAACCAACTAATAACTAATAAAATAAGACTAACTAAATAAAGCCTCATATCTAAACTAATAAACTTAAACAATAATAGCCAATAACTAACTAATAACTCATAATAACTAAATAATAATAACTAAAAACTAAAATTAAATTAAAAACTAATAAAATAAATAAAACTAATCACTAAACTAATAAACTAATAATAATAACTAATAAATAAAAATAATAATAAAACTAACTCATAATAAAACTAATAAATAATAACTAACTAATAATTAATAATTAATAATAATAGTAATAATAATAATAATAATAATAATAATAATAATAATAACTAATAATAACTAAACTAAAACTAACCTAATAACTAATAATAATAACTAATAAATAAAATAATAATAACTACACTAATAACTAAACTAAAATAACTAAACTAACTAACAAATAAACTAATAAAACTAAATAACTAATAACTAATAACTAAAACTAATAACTAATAACTAAAATAAAATAACTAAACTAACTAACAAATAAACTAATAAAACTAAATAACTAATAACTAATAACTAAAACTAATAACTAATAATAAATAATAATATAATAAATAATAACTAATAATAATAAAATAATAAAATTAATAAAATAAAACTAAAAAACAAAACTAATAAATTAAAACTAATAACTAACTAATAACTAATAAAAATTAATAACTAAAAATAATAACTAATAACTAAACTAATAATAACTAATAAATAAACTAACTAACTGAACTATTAACAATTAATAATAACTAAACTAATAACTAATAACTAATAATGAAACTAATAAAACTAATGAAATAATAATAATAAATAATAAAATAATAAAACTAACTAAACTAAACTAATAACTAATAATTAATAAACTAATAATTAATAACTAAAATAACTAAACTAATAACAAACTAAATAATAAACTAAATAATAAACTAAAACTAAACTAAATAAAATAACTAATAACTAATAATAATGTAACTAATAAATAATAAAATAACTAACTAAAAAAAATAATAATAAACTAAATAATAATTAATAAACTAATAAATAATTAACTAACTAATAGCAATAACTAATAAAACTAATAGTAATAACAAAACTCAAATAAAACTAAATAACTAATAATAATAAAAAAACAAAATAATATAATAACTAAACTAATAAAATAAAAAAATAAATAATAATAAATGGCTAACTAATAAATAAATAAAATAACACTAAATAATAAATAAAATAAACTAATAATAAACTAATAACCTAATATAATAAAATCTAATAATAATAATAAACTAAAATAATAATAAAAAAATATAGCTAATAAAGAAACTAACTAATAACTATAACTAAATACTATTATAATAAACTAACTAATAAGTAATAAATAAATGTAATAATAAAACTCATAAAACTAATAGCTAAAAAAATAAAACTAAATAATAATAAATAAACCAATAATAATAATAATAAACTAATAACTAATATGACAAATAATAAAATTAAAACTAATAATAAATATAATAAACTAATAATAACTAATAACTAATAAAACTAACTAAACTAAAACCAAAAAACTAAATAATAAATCTAAAAAAAACTAAACTAATAACTAATAATTAAAAAATAAACCTAAATAACTAAACTAGTAACTAATAATAATTAATAACTAACTAACTAATAAAAAACTAATAACTAATAATAACTAAATAAAATTTAAACTCAAAATTAATAATAATAACTAACTAAAACTAATAAATATTAAGCAAACTAATAACTTATAATAAAACTAATAAACTAACTAACTAATAAAACTAATAAAGTAATTAACTAATAACTAATAAAAACTAATAACTAACTAAAAACTAAAAAATGAACTAAACTAATAAAACTAATAACTAATAATAATAATAACTAAAAACTAACTAATAATAATAAATAATAGATAATAATACTAATAAAAAACTAATAAACTAATAAACTAATAACTAATAACTAAACTAACCAATGAATAACAAATAAAACTATAATAACTAAATAACAAAACTAATAATAAACTAATAACTAAATAAATAGCTAAATTAATAACTAATTAAACTAAAAATTAACTAATAAAACTAAAAAGCTAAAAACCCAATAAATAATAATAGCTAATAAATATTAATAACATAAAATAAAATAAAAAAATGGAATAATAAAAATAAATAACTAATGAAATTAATAACTAAAATAAATAAAAAACAAAACTAAACTAAAGTAATAATTACTAATAGCTAAAACTAAAACTAAAAACTAATAACTAATAAAGACTAGTAAAATGATAATGGAAATAATAACTTTAACTAAAACTAAAACTAAAGCACAATAGTAATAAACCTAAATAACACCTAATAAGAACTAAATATAAAATAAAACTAAGATAATTCATAAACTAACTAATATTAAATTAAAGACTAAAGGCTAATAACTAAATAAAACTAAAATAAACTACTAAACCAATAAAACTGACTAAATAAACTAACTAGCTAATATTAAGAAACTAATAAACTAAAGCTAATAAAAATAATAAATAAACTAATAACTAATAATAGCTAAGGCTTAATAACTAACAAAGACTAATAAATAACTAATAACAATAACTAAAATAATAAGCCAATAATAAATAATAATAACTAATAATAATAATAGTAATCAAAATAACTAGTAATAATATTAAACTAAACCTAAATTAACTAAATAATAATTAAATAATTAAACCAATAATAAAATTAAGAACTAATAAAAACAAATAACTAAATAAAAAAAATAAAATGAATAACTAATAACTAATAATAAACTAAAACTAATAATAACTAACTAAACTAATAAAACTAATTTACAAATAAAACTAACTAAAATAATAATATCAAGCTATTGGCTAATAAAACTAAATAACAACTAATAACTCATAATTAATATAATTAATAACTAAAACTAAAATTAAACTAAAGCTAATAAAGTAATCACTAAACTAATAAACTAATAATAACTAATAACTAATAATAATAAAACTGGCGATAGTAAACTAATAAAATAAAATATTAATTAAATATTTAATATTAATAATAATAATAATAATAATAATAATAATAATAATAATAATAATAAATAATAATAATAATAATAATAATAATAATAATAACAATAAGCTAATAACTATTTAAGCCCAAAATTAACTTTAATAATAATATAATAACTAAACTAAAATAACTAAACTAACTAACAAATAAACTAATAAAACTAATTACTAATAACTAATGACTAAAACTAATAAATAATAACTAAATAACTAATAAACTAATAAAATAAATGAACTAATAACTAATAAATAATAAAACAAATAAAATAAAACTAAAAAACAAAACTAATAAATTAAAACTAATAATTAACTAACTAATAACTAATAAAAACTAATAACTAAACTAATAATAACTAATAAATAAACTAACTAACTGAACTATTAACTATTAATAATAAACTAAAACTAATAGCCAATAGTAATAATGAAATAAAACTAATGAAATAATAATAATAAATAATAAAATAATAAAACTAACTAAAATAAACTAATAACTAATAATTAAACTAATGAACTAATAACTAATAACTAAAATAACTAAACTAATAACAAACTGAATAATAAACTAACTAATAAACTAAAACTAAACTAAATAAATAATAACTAAATAACAACCAATAACTAATAATAATAATAAACTAAACTAAATAAATAATAAAATAACTAAACTAAAACTAAAATAATAAAATATTAAAAATAATAAAACTAATAAACTAATAAATAATAACTATTTAACTAATAAACTATAATTAATAATACTGACTAAAAAGTAATAATAAAACTAAACCTAAAGCTAAAATAATGAATAATAATAAGCAATAATAATAATAATAACTAAACTAATTAAACTAATAATTAAACTAAATAGTAATAATAAATGGCCAACTAATAATAAATAATAAATAACAAACTAAATAACTAAGCTAAAATAATAAGCATTGATAAGCCCTAAAGACTAATAACTTTAAATAATTAAAATATAGTGGTAATAATAGCTAAATAAAATAACTAATAAATAATATTACAACTAAAAAATAACTAACTAACTAACTAATAACTAATAAAACTAATAAACTAATAATAATAAACTAACTAATAACTAATAATAAATAATAATAACTGATAATAAACTAATAAACTAAATAATAAAACTAACTAATAATAACTAATAACTAACTAATAATAATATAATAACTAAACTAATAAACTAATAACTAATAATAAAACTAAAACTAAACTAATAATAATTAATAAACTAACTAATAATAATAACCAATAACTAATAAAACTAATTAAACTAATAACTAATAAATAAATTAATAAAATAACCAAAACTAAACTAAATAATAAAACTAAAATAACTAATAACTAAACTAAATAACTAATAATAATTAAACTAATAAACTAATAAAACTAATAACTAACTAATAATGAACTAATAAACTAACTTATAATAATAATTAATAAACTAAAATAAAATTTAAAAAAAAACTAAACTAAAAACTAACTAACTAATAATAATAACTTGACTAACTAAAACTAAAAACTAAACTAAATAATAATAACAAACTGATAACTAACTAAATAACTAATTAAACTAAATAATAATAACTAATAATAATAACTAAACTAACTAAACTAAACAACTATACTAATAACTAAAACTAAATAACTAACTAAAAAAACTAAACTTAACTATTAAAACTAATAATAACTAAAATAACTAATTAATAATAACTAAACTAATAATAAATAATAATTAAATAATAAAACTAAACTAATAACTAAAAAAACTATAATAACTAAACTAATACGGTAATAAATAAAAACTAATAATACTAATAACTACTAATAAACTAAATAACTAAATAACTAACTAAATAAAAACTAATAAATTAATAACTAATAACTAACTAAAAAATAATAACTAAACTAATAATAAAACCCAATTAAAAAACTAATAAACTAAACTAATAAATAAACTAACTAAAAACTAATAACTAAAACTAAACTAATAAAACTAATAAAATTGATAAAATAACTAACTAAACTAATAATAACTAAATAACTAACTAATAATAAACTAAGTAAATAAAAAACTAAATAACTAAACTAATAAACTAATAACTAATAACTAATAACTAAATTAAAAACTAAACTAAACCTAATAACTAAATAAATAAAAACTAATAATAAACTAAAACTGAACCAATAACTAAATTAAATAACTAATAATAACTAATGACAATTAATAAAGTAATAATGAAATAATAATAACTAATAAAATAACTAACTAATAATAACTAATAAACTAATAACTAACTAATAAAACTAAATAACTAACTAACTAACTAAAACTAATAAATAAAAATAAAAATAAAACTAAACTAATAACTAAAAAAACTAAACTAAAAACTAAACTAAACCTAATAAATAAATAAATAAAAACTAATAATAAACTAAAACCTAATAACTAATAACTAAATTAATAATAAACTAATAACTAATAACTAATAACTAATAATAATTAATAAAATTAATAATTAATAAACTAATAACTAAAACTAATATTTAATAACTAATAAAAGAACTAGTAATAATGAAAATAGTGACACTATTAACTAACTAATAAGACTAAATAACTAACTAACTAGCTTTAAAGACTAATAAATAAAATAAAATGAAAACTAAATTAATAACTAAAAGACTAAACTAAAAGCTATAATAAACTAATAACTAAATAGATTAATAACTAAGATTAACTAATAATAAAATCTAATAAACTAAAAGATAGTAACTAGGCCTAAGTAGGAAAGAATAAGCTAAACTAATAGCTAATGACTAATGTGCTAATAAAGGCTAATTGAGACTAAGTTTAAGATAAACTAATTAATAACTATTGACTAAACTAAGAAGACTAATGAAATTAATAGTAACTAACTAACAATAAAAACAAAAAACTAATGGTAATAAACTAATAAAGACTAATGACTAATAATAAGAGCTAATAATAAAAGGCTAATAATGATAGTAACTAAAAGTAATATGAAACTAGGCTAATAATGATTAGGCTAAT